>JBBMFX010000148.1:13196882-13229026 GCA_037832545.1 Rhabdalestes septentrionalis | reverse complement strand
GTTTTAGTCTAGTCTTTGCATCAAGCTGTCATTTTAGTTTTTATTAGTCTTTGTCACGTCCAGACTCTTTTTAGTCTGGTCAAGTTTTAGTCAACTAAAAGTCTGAGCATTTTAGTCTTATTTTATTCAGAATGATCCATGACTATTTTCGTCTAGTTTTAGTCAATGAAAGCTGTATTTTAGTCTTTATTATTAATGCATGTCAAAATAGTATAAGTACTTCGTAGAATAGACAAAATCTAACATTTCGGTTAAGCCTATTTCACAATTCGATTAAGGTTATCTGATTGCCTTGTAGGTAGGCCTGTCACAATAAACAATAAATCAATTAATTGCAGGATAATAAAAAAGAAATCGATAATTTTCCGGCCGCGGTCGTTTTCATTTTCTGCTTTCCAACGGACTTCACTGTTATACATTTGTCTCTACCGCCCCCTCTCGTTTCCTTAGGGTAATGAGGCATGAACTCTCTTGTGGGTTAGCCTTGCTATCTGCCTGGTGAGAAAATGCTGAAAAACCACCAATCTCTGGGAAACTTCACAGTTATATAGGCCTCGATGAGAGCTTTCCAAAGACCCCTTGTTTGCCATAATACCCCCTGTGAGCCAGAGTTATTAAGACGAAGACGATCGCCTTGGACAAAAGTATAGGGACACCGCGCTAGAATTTAGCGTAGCTGGACACGTTGCTACCCCTGAGAGATCTTGCCTTAAACCACACAAAGTCAAGGTATGCTGACTGTCTTACAATGTCTTCCACTCCCAGGGTTATGTGATCTTTAGAAGTCAAGGTTTATGTATCTTTGAAAGGGTGCATTTGCATTATTATGTCATTATCATTACATCAGTAGAAACGGACAAAATGACAATATTATAGTTTATCACAATAATTTCTGGGACAATTTATCATCCAGCAAAATGTATCGTTACAGGTCTACTTGTAGGCTCAAGAATACTGCACATCCATTCCAGACAAGGAAGACACTCTGATTTGAATTTACGACATTTGTTTTTCCAACTATGTTACAGTTTATGAGAACACTAAAAAGTGCAAAAACAATGTGTACAATGTGAAAATGTGTGTGTGTGTCTGTTGCCATAAAACCCACATTTGTAAAACTGATGTAAGTCTTCACCTTCAGTGTGTGGGCCTGAACTCACCTGAATATAAAACCCTGAACAAATATAGTCTACACAACCAAATCAGAACAAAGATCAGCCTTGTTGCATGAATATGGAAAGAGTGCTTATAAAAAATGCTGTGTGTGAGAGACTTTGTGTGTGTCCCAAAACGTTTGTCCACACTAGGTTCATTTCATTCACATTAGAGCTTAGAACAGGCCCAAATATGAAACCGGACCTGAGCCCGTGCATCCGCGTCTGACACATTAACTGTAATTTTTGGCCCGAGCCCGAATTAAATCTGAATCTTTTTGTCTGTGGGATGTTATAACTCATGTTCTGAACTGTGGGTGCGTTCTTAAACTGATACCCCAAGCTCCGAGACCCGAGACACTCAAATGCTGGATCACGGCCTGCCCCTACGAGAGTGGCAGGGAATATCGGGCCGGGTTCGGGCAGAGAATCTAAAGTCTAATTCACAGTGCCACTCAATGGAAATAATTATTGGGACGTAATGTCTAAGGTCGAGCATCCTTTACAATTTTCTCCCCTCCGTATCTTAACGAAAATGAAGACATTTTAGCATATTTTTTATCTTGTAAACCACATTTAGTCTCGTACCTATTCGTCAACCACACTACATTATTTATTTCATTTTGTTATCGTCACATGACCAGAATTTGCGTCACGTCTCGTCTCGTTTTTGCCACGTGAAAAATGTTTGTTGATGAAGATATTTGGTCATAATTTTCGTTGACGAAAACAACACTAGTTTAGAGTCTGTATGGGATGAGGGTAGAAGATCTTTACATGCTTACATGGGGTAGAAATGAAACCATTAGAGACTGCTTATAAGAATGTGACCATGAGGATCGTTATGGAAGGACAGAAGTGCGAGGAGTGTCTGATAAGGGGTTTGGCTTTTGGGATTGGAAAATAGTTTAGCTTAGAAGTAATTTTTTCCCCTGTAGTTACAGTATGATGATGTGAGTGATGGAGAGAGTTAATTACTTGTTTGTATACAAGCTAAAAGAACACATAGCATTGAATATGGGTTAGCTGGCTGTGCTCTATGGCTCTGACTGATGATGTCAGTGTATGCTGGCCTTAAGTCTCTCCTCTATGGATGAGGTCGTGAAAGGCATTTTAATGGGGAGGTGGTATGTTAAGGGCACAGCTCTCTGTTCAGCTGGGCAATTGCTGTGAAACGTTACTCTATGCTTGGCTTCAGAAATCGTTACGAGGAGGCGGCCCTTGAATATGTGGGTCTGTTCATTTTGTGTAGCAATTTGGCTTGAAAATATACTGACATTGAGTGAAACTCAGTAAGGTTTATGGGAACAGCAGTCTTAGATATTCTGACCCTGTCCACTGATGCGTGCTAAAGCCATATGCGGCAGAGACCAGCCTGGTGCCTTGGAAACTGACAAATAAAACTACTCGCACATGCTTTCAATTGTCAGTCACTAATTGTCAGCATGGTTCCTCTCCATGGTAAAAGTTCTCTGCATTGCCTTTTGATTTAAGGAGTTCTCATTCCAGTCAAGCATCTGTGGGATATCCAAACTAGTCTTACCATGGAGGCCCAAAATTGGAGCTTACAGTCTGTATAGCAAACAGTATGTTTTGAGGTGTGAAATAGATGTCAGCAAATTATGTCAAAATAACTTGACAGTGATTATTGCTTAGAATTATACCAATATTATTACTGGTCTGTGTTGAGGGGGGGAATTCTGTATCTCACAAAAATGCTGTATTGCTGTATCATGTTAAAAAGGGAATTTTCAATTTCAAGTATAGTTACACCCTTATTTTGAAGCCCCAGTACATTGCTGTGCCACTGTATGCTCATGAGTGTGGAATGTGGAAAGACAGTTTCTGCAATCAAAGCTGTATTTGGATGCCTGTAAACCCTTACTGATGAAAAATCAGTTTAAAAAAGATGCACACAGTTTCATTCAGTCTAAATAAAGTGGAAATAAATACTCAGATGAACAAAAAGAGGCTTGCCTCTTTTACATTACAGGTTCAGAGGACTTTGTGTTTGAGAAATGAGCAGTTTTTGATTCCATCGCCCCTAGGCTCACTATATGCTCTTACTGAATAGAAATGGCTAGACCTTCTGTATGCTAAAGTGATTGCCAGCACACTGTAAGCTTTCTTATTGGGATTCTCACTGATCTCATATCAGTCCAACTGCAATCTGCACATAGAGGCAACACTGTTTACATGGGGCCCCACTGTCATTAGGTCAGCTTTAGTAACAAAGAAGTTCCGCATAGTGCTTCATTTACTGGTGTAGGGTCAGTTTTACCAGCAGTTGACATAGACTCTGCACTGTATTTGTACAGCACTGATCTGATCTCAGAGCAGCATTTATTTTTCCTCTCTGACTCACATTCCTATGGCTGTCCAAAGGCCATTAAGGATGTACTCGGGTCATCCGGGACACCTCAAAGTTCCGTATGCGTCGACGCACTTTTGCCAGAATCTCCTTGCATGTGCACACACACATAGAAATGTGTTGGCTCTCAATTGGTGTCTGTGGTGCATGTCTGTGTGTAAGTTGTCTGTGTGGGCTTTATCAGTGATGTGTGGGTGCATGGAGCACTGCTACTGGTAAGATGTATTACATTTTCTGTTGAGACACTCTGTCTCCTCACTGTCTTTTTCTTTATACATTCTTTATATCTTTTTCTCATTGTAATGTGCCGGACATCGTAAATATTGTGCTGACTGCTGGAGTACAAATGGCCAAATCTGCATGTTGCATACTTGTGGAAACATTTGCATGTAGACTGAAGGGTAGACTGTTATTAGTGGCTTTAGATTTGGGCCGGTGGCCCTTATTATATCACTGTCAAATAGAGGTTTATGCTGCGAGAGTATATGTTTCTGTGTTTAGTATCATAAAGAAGATGTTTTCACTGGGGATGTGGTTTTGATTTGAACTTTTCTATGCTGATTATTTCCTATTTACTTGGATTATTCACTTAAAGGGCTAGAACATCTCCCTGTGACCTATCTATGTAGTAGTGTGTCCTCTGTCGATCTTTGTACTGCTCTGTCTGTACATGTGTGTATGCATTTGTGTGAGTGCGTTTGCATTTGTATGAATGGTTTTAGAACACGTAGTGTGAATATGAATGGTGTGGCACTGGAGAATGTGCAACTCATCAGATGTGTATGTATGTGTTTTTTTGGCACTGAGTTTGGACAGAAGAGAGTATACTGATCTCATGTTATTGTGGTGGGTAGATGGGAGGCTGTCTTTAGGGAAATAACAGTGCTTGCTCATTTGTTGCAGTGTTGACAATGGAATGATATTTTCTGCAAACTTTACTGTCAAATATTGTGTGTGTGTTTAGTTTTCTGGAGAAAGAGTATATTGTACTTTATTCAATGTCATTTTACATGTTACACTTTTTTCTTTTCATGTCTAGTGTATTTCTGGATTTATTTGAACCAGTGTTTAATTTTAAGTAGTAAAACATGATGTGATTTTGTTGTATATATTATGTTAACTAACTCCATCAGCTGATTTCTTGAGGTTTATAAAGCTTCTTGTATTCCTGAGATTATGATGGTGTGACGGTGTGTGTCCCTTCAATTGTTCATGAGTGACTTTCTAACACAGCATTTTCTTAAGCTTAACATCTTAACTACCCATCCTAAACAAACATCTCATCATTCCGTCTGTGCAGTATTGTTGTGTTATTGTATGTTTCATGTTACCATTATCTGTTTGGCACAGTTTACTTTGGAGGTGATTGGGTCACAGTTAGTGTATTAACCATATGACATAACTGTTGTCCCCTGTTCTCTCTCTTTAGTCTCAGGAACAGTCTGATGATGAGCAGGAAGACTCTGTAAAGTTTAAGAGACTTCACAAACTGGTCAACTCCACCCGTCGTGTTCGTAAGAAACTTATCAAAGTAGATGATAAGAAAAGACATGGTTCAGAAGGTATGAATGACATTCAAGATGTGTGTATGTGTGTGTCACTGTCTTTCATTTGGAGTTCCTGAAATTTGTCTGATCACATTATATGTGTGATTTAACTGATTCATGTAATTTGTTTTCCTCTTTCCACAAGATTCTCTGAACATTGAAGCCTCCCTTTCATGTGAGGATAATAGTGCACTGTACGCTGGAGTCCATAAGAAGCCCATCCGTTGCACGGACTCCTCACTGTCCTCCTTGGTCCAGGAACAGCTGTCTCTGGATGGTGACACAGACAGTCTGACCACTTCCCCCTCCTCCAGTAGCCTTGAGGCTTGGAGCTCCGCACATAAACTGGTAAAGACATCCAGCAGTGGCAGTTGTCACCCGCATGGCCTGATCCGACCTTCTCCCCGCAAGACCAGCGCTGGCTCTTCCTTCTCTGGGCTGGAGGGCATGGGGGATGACGAGGCCAAGGTATCGCGTTCAGCCACGGAAGGAGAGATGCGGAAAGCACTATCTTCTTTATCCCACGGGGTAAGTACCGACAGTGTGTATGCCTATTATGGCTTGACTCGTCCCCGTCCACAGCAGCAGCACCACCTATTGGTGTCGTTGGATGAATTTGGCAGCACCAAACGTCCAGCTATTTCGACCTGGCAACGCAGAAAGCCTGACCCAAACTATGCCTACTCTACCAAACACCTTTTATACCAGCGTTCTCGCACCATCCAGAAACCCTCTAGCCCTCCTCCAGCCTTGCCCTCGTCACCTCTTGTCCGGGAGAATAGAAAAGGCTTTGGGGGCACTGGAGGGGGTAACTGGCTTTTCCCCCCCAGACGTCTGCGTGGCAGAACAGCTGTCAGTGAGCTAAACATTACCTATGTGGTGGAACGCAGTCTCTATGGCCACCTGAATTGGACTGGCCTAGTAAGGCCCGTGGCACTGGGAAAGGCAGAGAGACGGTGCCTCCTGGATGACGAGAGGGACACGGACAGGAAGTGGGCGTCCAGCGTTGATCGCTGCACAAAGCGTGTCCTCTTACGCATTCAGCAGAAGTCCGTGAGTGACCGACAAAGGCCAGGCGGGTCACAGTGCCTGCCCGTCTAAATCAGAGGAGCAGATAACTGCTGGGCTACTGAATAGAATTGCAGGCAGGGTTAGACAAGGAATGCTGAAGGCATTTATCAAGGCCTCATGAATATGGAAGCCTAAAGCATTTTTAGCCTCAAAATTTGTTTGTCACCTTGAGACAGCAACTTTGGGAGGCTAATCATCACTCTCCCATATAAAATGTGATCTTTTCAGATTTCTTCTCAGATTTGGTAAACATCTAGCACAGACCTACTGAGGCTGTAATGAAATCCTGCCTTCAGAGAGGCTTGTTAACTACTGAGAAAGTGTCAGAGTAGCTGAAAGTGCTCCACCGTTTGAAACTCTGATCCCAGGCCAATCAAGTACAACCTAGATGAAAAAACATTCTGGCTTTGTAAAAAATACCCCCTGCATGAAATTGCTGTAATTAATGTCACATCTTTATTGTCAGATCAAGTACAGAAAAAATATCGAATCACTCAATGAGGAATAGATTTTGGTACTACATTGTGTTTGGTTTGATTTGATCTTTATTTGTCATTGTCACAAGTACAACGAAATTTCAAAGTGCTTCACGATCAGGGCATTATTCATAAACAATGTAAACAATTTCTTACACAAACATGCATCAACACAATTAGAACAAACATTTACAATATTAGAGACCTTGTTTTCCTTTTTTAACAGCATTAAGGTTGAAGGCTCAAAGAGTGTGTGGCCAGGGTGAGAACTGCCTTTTAAAGTGTTCTGGGCTTTTTTGAGACAACAGGAACTGTGTAGGTTTTCCAGTGTGGAGAGAGGGCAGCCGACAGTCTTTTGTGTGGTGTTAATGACCTTTTGGAGGGCTTGTCTTTGAGCCACTGTACAGCTGGTGTACCAAATGCATATGCAGTATGTTAATATGCTTTTGATAGCAGCTCGATAGAAGGACAGCAGCAGTTTTTTTTAGTTTTTTCAATGTTATTTCTGAGTATTCTCAGGAAATACAGTCTCTGTTGGACCTTTTTCAGCAGCTCAGAGGTGTTCGTGCTCCAGGACATGCAACAAAACAGAAGTTCGCCACCCTCTCAACACACTCCCCACTGATGAATAATGGAGGAAACTCTCTTCTCTTTCTCCTGTAATCTATTATGAGTTCTTTGGTTTTTAAGGTATTAAAGAGAAAATTGTTGGCAACTCTCCACCTCGTCCCTGTAGTCCCCCCTGATATGGGCCCCACCACCGTAATGTTATATGCAGATTTCACAGTGGTGTTGCTATGATTGACAGAGGTGCAGTCATATGTGTAGACAAAGTGGAGCAGGGGACTTAGCACACAGCCCTGGGGGAGCCTGTACTGAGACTTCGGGATCTGGATGTGCACTGGCCCACTCTGACTCCGACCTGAGAGGAAGCTACTGATCCACATGCAGGTGGACTGTGGAAGCCCCAGGTCACCCAGCTTGATCACCAGCTTGTGTGGGAGGATGGTGTTAAAAGCTGAGCTGTAATCCAAAAGGAGCATCCGCACATAGCTCCCCAGCTTCTCCAGGTGTGTTAATGTGGAATGGAGTGCTGCTGGGTAGGGCTGCCATGATGTGGCTGCGGATGTTGGAGAAAGTTTTATATAACCAATTAAAAAATAGAAGATTCATAAAAAAATTTAAATACATTTTAAAAAGCCAAGTTCAGTCACTGAATTGAGGCAAAGCTGTTTAATAAAGACAGCTGCATGGCTAATGAGAGAGGGGGCCAGTCCAGCTCTGGTTTACATTTCATTTGGAGTAGCTTCTATCACCTTTTTCCAGGACACTCCTCTTTGTTTACACCCACTTTATTCAAAACTCCTCCCTTATCAATATCTACTATCAGATATTACTTACTCAGCTCCTCCTTTCATTTTATGGATACGCCCCTTCTCCAAATTGCTGTTTCTCTGCTATGTGTGTATGTGTGCGCATGTGTATGTGTGTGTGTGTGCTTAAAATTCTAACTGTGTGTATTTGTGTGTAGATACTTTTAGCCCAGCGTTTCTCTGTGGGCGTTTGAAACCCATCGGGGGGCGTTGAGAATGAGACAGCTGAGAGGGGGGGCGTTCAGACGCAAATAGGGGGCGTCCATTTTATTAGGTAGAATTTTAAGCATATACAATAAACAGACTTTGTTGATTTGAACACGAAATAAGATGTAGTAATATATACATGGAATGATTAGAAATAAATAGGCAGACCTGCGCCTGGTGCTCTGATAGTTTAGAGAACTTTCCTTTTGCGGGTTAAATCTCACATCCAATCAAAATGTACACAAGCACAGTTACAGATAGATGTTCTGCATGTAACGACTAATTACATCCTCTTCCCTTTCAAGATTTCAGAAGAAGCCTGAATCAGACACGGTGTCATTGGTTCTGAGACAGTCAAAGGACATTAACCAAAATCCGTTAAAATTCGTTAAAATGCCGTGGTGTCTGATTACTTTTGACCACCACAGACCTTTCGAGCAGCAAAGCTTCCAACTGCCCAACATTTTTCAAATTTACAGGAAGTCTCTATCCTTAACCACGTTGAAGCCACACGCTTTAAAAACTTTATGTCGAAATCCAGTGTTTAATGAATACTGGCATTTAAACTGGCGCTTTAAACTGGAGCTTAAAGTCATAATACGTGAAATTAACATAAGTGCATTTATAAAGATTTAAATATCGTGCACTCAGGCTGAAGCTGACTTCTCTTTGTCCTGAACTTAAAAAGCTTGCAATGAGCCACCAAGGACAGGGATCACAATAACTTGAGCTTTTTGTTTAATGAAAAAAGCCGTTAATCTATGTGGCTGGTTTCTATTACTCAGCCTCATGTATATGAGAGGCTCATGATGAGCCTGTGCAAAACAGGTTGAGAACCACTCCTTTAGCCTAATTCCTTTGCTGTTGTGTATGTGTGCATGTGTTTGTGTGTGTGCGTGCGTGCATGCGTGCGTGTGTGTGTGTGTGTGTGTGTGTGTGTGTGTGTGTGTGAGTGTTCTCCTTTGCCTGCCTTGACCTTACCTTACCATCTGTCCAGAGGGGACCCTGTACATTCTGTATGTAGAGATGCAGAGACTCCTGTTCAGTTGCAATACTTGTAAGCCTTCATGAATGAATTTAAATGGTGGAGAGGAATTAACCCCTACTTCTATTGTTTAATCATTAATTTGCTCCTACATGGACTAGTCTTTCAAAACACTTCATCACTTAGGGTTGAGTACCGAAAATATAACCAGTATAGACCGGACCGAAACAGAACGTGAATTTCTGTGCCTCATTTTGGTGCCACTTAAATAACTGAACTGTCGATTGAAATCAGACCAGGCAGTAGAGCTTAGATTCTCTGCTCGAACCTGAAACAGATCGGGTTCATTTTTTTGGGCCCGATCTCAGCTCTAACTGGCAGCCATGAAAACAAGGGACAGAAACAGAAAAACTCTGAACACTCGCTCCTAGAGGCTGTGTCAGCATGTCTTCATACCCATCACATTAAAAGGTTAATTACATTTTTTGGTTGCCAAATAATTACTGAGGGTGACTAGACCTGTAATTTAATTTAGGTTTTAAGCCTGCACATTCAGCACCATTTGGCAGTGTTAAAAAATGTAGTTAAAAAAAAAGAATGAAGCAAAAAACAAAATGTAGGCATGTGTAGAAATAAAAAGAAAAAAATAATGATAAGAATAATAATAATAATATATCCAGCCAAATTAACAGATATCTGTATATTTACTTTGCAATAATATGTTTGCTTGGAAATAATATCAAATTTAGCCAAAGCACTCCTGTTAACATTGTTCTTACATAGGCATAAGCCCTAATGAAACCAATACTAATAGTAAAAATGGTGTTTCAGTGGTGTAATAATAACACAAATAATAATGAAAACAACAATAATAATAGTAATACTATCTGTCTATAGTAATAATATCTATCCATCTGTCCATCTATCTATCTATGTGGATATGGGGGGGTGTTGTTTACACAGGGCCCTGCAGCCCCAAAGCCTGACATGACTGCTCCCCAGGACTAATAAGTTTGAGAAACGCTGCCCTATGTTACTAATTTTCTCGTCAACATTGAGCAAGTCCATAATTGTTTCTGTATTTGATCTGAAAAAATGTGCCATTAATTTCAGTTTTTTATAGTATGTTTTACAAAGTCAGAATGTTCAGCTGTTAAAAAACAATTGTTTTGTGTCAAAAGAGTACGACGCTTCCTTTTCATCATACTTTAGAATTACTCTGCTTTTTGCTGTGCTCTACTCTCCCTGATATTACTTGCAGAATATCTGTTTGGAGTAAAAATTTTAATGGCAGTTCACGTAGCCTTGCAGTGTCTGAATCCTCTGGTCATGGCAGTGTCATTCATAGTGAGTGTGAATTCGAAATACACCCATAGATTTTATCCATAAAGCTCATCACTTGTTTTTTCTTGTTCCGAATTTGCTTTTGGTAATTCATGGTGGACTTGGTTTTTATATTTATGTGCATTTTTTATTTTTAAAGGCAACCTTGTGTATCATTTATCCTGTGAGTGCATGACATGACATTTTCCCATCAAATGACCAATGGCCAATAAACATTAAGACAGACATTATTTATGTTGACAAAGTGTGCTGTGTAAATTCAGAAACAGAATAGATATTTCAGCATTCACAATACAAAAGTTACACAGTACACACAACAGTTCAAAAGTAGTTGTCCTCAAACTTCTTTCTATAATTTTGACTTGTGTGAGCAGTTATGCAGTGTAATTGTTAGGTGTTCAGATGAGAGAAATAGAGTCATTTTAGCACACTGATATTTAAATGTTTTAACTTAAAAGCTTTTGTAAATTCCTGAGGTTTTCCCTTTTTAACATTTTTTTACCATATTGAGATGCATTTTACAAACCTTTGCCTTAAGCTGTTATTGAAATCATGTTGTTTTGTTTGTGTCATTCATTATTGTATATTTCTCATTGTAACCAGTAGCATGGACCATTGTAGCTTGATTTGATTTATCAGTTTCAGTTGACTTTTGGTGAATTAGTGTTATTTGCCTCCATAAGAATGATTCAGGTTCATTCTGATCCTGTGTTTGATTCCGGCAGAGAACATGTAGTTTTGGAGGCTTTGATCTATCCAACAGATCACTTCATGTGGTCAATACAGCCGCTGAGCCCAATGTGAGAATACATCCTCATTTACATTTACCCATTTGCTTTTTTATTATTGAGTGAAATGTTTAATAGCATATGTGTGCTATCTTTCCATTTCAGAGTAAGGAGCAGGAGGCTTTGTATAGAGATGTGGTGAAGTCTCCTACCACCTCTCGCATCTCTCTGGGAAAGAAAGTCAAGTCTGTCAAAGAGACCATGAGAAAACGCATATCCAAGAAATACAGCGGCTCCCTTTCTGAGCAGGTACCCACACGCAAAAAACTTCTCTACTCATACTCTTGTATAATTATTTTAATGTCTATTTTTTACTTTTGTTTTGTTTGTTTTTATTACAATGTCCCATAATTCCAGTAATATGAAGTATGGCATAGATAATTCAATGATGGGTTCCAGCCCATGCTCAAGGGGGTCTTAAACCCAGACGGCCAATTATATTCTAACATGCTGTGTTTAGCTGTCATGTCCACCCCCTTATACAGCCTGGAGGCTGGAGCCAATTTCTAGCATTGTCAACCTCAAACATCCACCCTCTGTCTGGTGCTGTAAGATGCAGAATAAAAACAAATGCACACACATGAGGCCCTTACAGTTCTCTTTGTCTTTTTTGGCTTTATTTATTTGGCGGTATTTATTTATTTTGGCTGTATTTATTTGGGTGTTATCATTTATGTGCAATTATACCTTGCCTCAGATTATGTTTTTGTTTGTTTGTTTGTTGTGTTTTGGGTTTTTTTGTCACCTTGGATTTGTGTGGAGGCATGTAATAAGCTGTGTCAATTTTTGTTAAAATTCCCAGTGCTCTGTGATAGTTCCCATCATTAGAGAGTTAGAGTGCCATTTAATGATAAAGACTTGAGAGGCTACAATGATCCATCCAAACCTAAAACCTGCCTCTACGGTTTGTGGAGTAGACTATTGTTTTGGTGGTGATTGCTTTTTTAAAATTTTCACCAGTGCTATTGGATATTGAAATAAAACTTTGCCACTCATTTTATACTAAACGCATATTTTATATGTAAAGGTAGTTTTGTTATGCCTATCAAACATGGATTAAAGTTTTCCGTCGCTATGGCGGAATTCCGTCAACTGAGTGCACTAAAGTTTAATAATGAGATTGATACAGATCCGAAGGAAAAATTGGATATGAGGCAAAAAAATAGATAAGAAAAATGTAAAGAGAGCACAGGTGCCTGCAAATGACTGTGGTGGGGGCCGTGTCTAGTGTAAGAGAAAGAGAGACAGTGAGCTTGGGAGCTTGTATTTATGTTCCACCTTATTCTGTTCACTTTTGATCCTCTGACAGTGTTGTATCAGCAATTTACTGTATGTGTTTGCTCCATTACTGATTGTAAGTACCTGGTTCATGTGGTGTTCATATTGTGGTATTTGTGTTTATTTTCAGAAAGATGTTAGATTAGTCTATACACTGCTCATAATAGTATTAAGCTAAAGAGACAGTAAAGGGGCTAACTTTTCATGGCTTTGCTATATATTCAGGCACTTTGCACTTGTTTGAGGACTGTGTTCAGTCCTGAACCCCGACATTTACACTAAGCATTTAGCCCATCTAACATCTATTTAACATAATCACTCTTGTAATTTTTTTAAAATTCATTACAGAACAATACATCATACATTATCCTTACATGTGCTAGTTTACATCGACATTAAACATACTTTGAACTCCATCCTGCTGGACCTAAGTCGTGCCATACATCCCACAGCAAATCTGTAGTTTTGGGAAGTGTAGCCCCCCTTCTCCAAAATCGAAATAGAACGGATTTAAGATAGGAAGACAGCGGTTGTGTCATTAAGTGTCTGATTTGCTAATAGTAGCTAAAAAAAGCATGAAATATACTCCAAAGCTCAAGATTCGGGGCAGTGACTACGGTGTCACAAGTGCAGCATAGGCTTATGCTCAGTTAAATATACATAACGAACAGCCATTTTGGTGTCTGGTTTTTTTGCTGTTAACCAAGGAATGGCAATGGTGGGCTGCTCTAAATTTGCCTAAAGTAGATTGGAGCATCACTATTTACAAGCAACAATCTTATAAAGAGTGAGTTTAGGCTATTTGTAAACGTAGGCTATATAAATTGCCCATAAAGCCATATTTTACAGGACCTGGTCCCTTCGAATTTCACTCGTGCACATCCTTAAGCTTTTGGTTTTGCCAGCATGGACATGCGCCCGTTAAAGGAAGACTGAAATAAACATTACAGTCCAATTATTTTTGTTTTTTGCTTTATTCCATGCTATCAAATTAAATGTTAGTATTTTTGGGGCAGAAATAACTACACATAATGCAGTTATAACAAAGTTTATTTACTAAATGTGTTGACTTATAAATTTAGTTTCCAGAGTGAGTAAAATCCTCAAAGATTATTCATTAATGCTCAAAGTGTAACAGTTTAATCTGATCCCTAAATATTTAGCCGTTTAACAGACAGACATTGTAGTTTCTGAAGTCACAAATGTAGTCAGATGGTTAAAAAATGTTGGAAAATTAAATTTAGTTTTGTTAACCAGACCTTGCCTAACTTTTCAGCAAGCCTTGCTTAACTGATCCTGTAATGCTAACTGCTTACTTTATCTCATATTTGCAGTCAAGCCCAGATGGAACTCCAAGCTCCCCTCAGTCTCCCCAGCCAGACACTGACTCTCTTGAGAAACCAAAACTAAAAGCAGGAGGCTCTGTTGAGAGCCTGCGCAGCTCTCTCAGTGGACAAAGCTCCATGAGTAAGTGTGTATGGGGGGGGACCTTTGACAGTAGATGGTGCTGTTGCTCACCAAAAGCCATGCGAAGGTCCAATATATCATAGTGAACTGAAAGTAATGTGAGATAATCACTGGCTTTGTTCAACTGTCCCAAAATATTTTTTAAATTTTGTCACCAGGTGGTCAGACAGTGAGTACTACCGATTCGTCTGCCAGTAACCGTGAGAGTGTGAAATCAGAGGATGGTGATGATGAAGAACCACCGTACAGAGGCCCTTTCTGCGGCAGAGCCAGAGTACACACAGACTTCACTCCCAGTCCTTATGATACAGACTCGCTCAAACTAAAGGTAATAAAGATGAATTCACACCAATTGTCATTTACACCAATGTTTCTACATACACAGACATTTCACATTCAGCGCTTAGCATATAGTCAAACAAAGAAAGGACTTTATACAAATAAGCATAACCTTTCATATCCAGCTATCATATGATATGATAAAGACAACCAAGAAGATCGACATTTTGTGGCAATTACCGATTCTAATTGGCAAAAAATTGTGTTAGCTGATACCTGCAAATATAATTTTATAGTTTTGTATCTTACTAATGTGATTAGTTAGTTAAATAGGGTTTTACTGACTGATACACATGCAGAGATTTTCCTTCAAGCTATTATGACACACAACCTTCTTAAAAGAAAACTTGCTGTAAAAACTTTGCACATGTTTCTCAGATTCAAACACATGTTGAGACATTCAGTCATTGCCTCTCCTTTCGAATGTGTTTCCCCTCAGAGAGGAGACGTGATTGACATCATCAGCAAACCCCCAATGGGTACCTGGATGGGGCTGCTGAACAACAAGGTGGGAACATTCAAGTTCATTTATGTTGACGTAATGGCAGAAGAAGAGGAAAAGCCCAAACGCACCGTGAGGAGAAGGAGAAAGGGAAGACCTCCCAAACCTAGCTCTGTAGAGGAACTGCTGGAAAGGATCAATCTAAGGGTAAATGACGATATACACTCATAAACAAATATCCAACCAACTTCAAAGTTTTTAGATAAAATTAGTGAACTAAAATGCTCCTCACCAATAGTCAATCTCAAATTTCCTAACAAAGTTTTCAATAAGATAAATACTATCATTGAATTTTCCACAGTACCTTTTTTGTTTGAGTTATGTTTTTTAATACAAGGTCATTTTAATTCTTATTATATTGACCATGATTCTGTTTGTGTGCAAATCCATCAGTTTAGCTTGTATTACAATAATAAAGATAAACAAATTGTGACCATTAAATGCTATTCAGAATCCATTGAACATTTTAATTGATCAGGTATATCAGTTAAACGATATAGTGGTCCAGCACTGAACATTCACATTCAGACCACTTAAATGTTCACTTAAACAATAAAACACACAGCTTTTACTAGTAGCTTGTACTAGCTGAATAATACTTCTGAGTCTTGAGGTTCGAGGCTGCCCACTCACATAAGTGACACAGATCGTATACCTTTTCTCATGCTGACTTTTCATCTTAGCTTTCTCCAATGCTTCTCTGATATGCAACAATAAATCACTGAAATGTGCATTCTCGTAAGGCAGCCAAACAACTTAAATGTTGGCAGCCCTACAGTGTAACTTATCTCCCCTAAAACTATAATGACAGAAAATGGCAGAGAGAAAAAGACAGGTAGAGAAAGCTGGTAGATAGAAAACAGATGTGGTCCATGTTCTAATTAAAGACTGAGACTCTCCCAGACTGTTCTTTCCCCACATGTAAGTGAAGATCAAATTCAAGCATAAATATAATTGTTTTTTACAGCATAAAAAGAATGATCCACCCTTAGACCTCCTCCTTGTGTGTATACGCACATGTGTGTGTGTATGTGGTAAAGTAATGACTGTGGGATGGGTGGGTAAGTGTGTCTGACAGATACCCAAGCTGAATAAGCATGTAAATTGTTATTTTGTCTGTGTGTAAGACCAAATATAGTGTGTCTGGGAGAACAGCAGTACACTCACTCATTTAAACAGAGGAGATGCAAAGTGGCTTATTACACATAATTTGTGATTTGCTACATTTGATGTTTAATTGCATTTTTTATGTTTTGATTTTATGTGTCTATATAATAGCAGGTTTGGTGTGGCTGAGCATTAATAGGAAGAAAAAAACATGCAGCAGTGGTGTTGTGCAATCTCTATGGGTGTGATGGTGTTTAACTTTCAGTGTCATACTAGGTGGCTAAAGAGTTTATAGTGCTGAAAAGTGTGGGCATCTGTGTGTGTATGTTTCAGGAACACATGCCAACATTTTTGTTCAACGGCTATGAGGACCTGGACACATTTAAACTGCTTGAAGAGGAAGATCTGGATGAGCTCAACATTCGAGACCCTCAGCACAGGGCAGTCCTGCTCACTGCTGTAGAATTATTGCAGGAATACGACAGTGAGTACACTCTGTACAGCTATAAGGATATTACCTTGTCAGTAATTCATTGGCACAAATAACTAATTATTTTCAAACTTGTGTTTAAATTATGTCACACCCCGGTTTTAGATTACAGCTGGACTGAACTCTCTAGTTAGCTCTCATCTGTAGCAATCGAACTAATATTAGATTTTGATACAGATCATAACACTGTGCTTGCTGTGTTTATGTTCTAGGCAGCAGTGATCCGGAGCGCAGTGTCCTCTCTGGGTCTCAGGAGAAGCTTCTCTGTGAGGGTCAGGACTTAGTGGGTGACTCCCCACGGGACTCTGGTTGCTATGAAAGCAATGAAAATCTGGAGAACGGTAACCAGATGCTAGTTTAGACTCCCCATAGCAACCGCATTCCTCATCTCAGCCTAGCATAGCAACTCCATGACATATCCTTCTCATCGGCAGGCCACGCCTCTTTCCAGCCCATGCTTCTGTATCCTAACAGCCAGTGAGACAGCATCAACTCCTGTGGATCAAACCAACTATGTTGTCTCTCTGTCACGCCTTCCACGCAAACCCTTCCTATTCCTCCTGTCTTTCTGCTGAGTGCATAATCACAACCTCTCCATCTACAGACTGCACTCTTCATCTCTTACCACTTCTTTTCCTTTCTCTTTCCCAGTCTTTGACTCAACACACGAGAGCCGTTTAGCCTAAAGTTCCACTTGTGTCCCTTTTCTCTGGATCCACATAAACACAGGCTTTCGGGGAATGAGTCTGAAGGATGTAGTAACATAGACACACAGACAGGGGTGCAAACAGACAGATTTCAGAAATGAACTCACAGATGGAGAGACTTCTAGGAGCTCAGAGCAACTGACTGTTCAGACTGTTGCTGATTTTATCTGCCGAGTTGACTAAGTTTGAAATATGATTCAGCTGGAGTCAGAAACCACTTTTTCTGTTCTCCGCACCATGTGCTATTTTATAAGTATTTTACAATGTTGTGTTTTCAGTGGCTTCATTGCACAAGATCATATGTGCCTAAACAAAGAGGTTTATGGTAATAGTTTTTAAATTGATAGAAATTAGTCTATTAAAAAAACTAAGACTTTCAGTTTCAAAAAAGTTTGTTAGGATTTGTGTTAATAAAACTATTTGTGAAAGTATTTGGTGCTGGACCCAGACTGCAAGTCTATGTTCTAGAGATTGTGTTGCCTCACCATGCTAAAATTAATTAGTTAAATACACCAATGTCCTGTCTTTTTAATCCAATTGTGGCATCTTCTAAAACTGAGTTAACGTGTGTGTGTGTGTGTGTGTGTGTGTGTGTGTGTGTGTGTGTGTGTGTGTGTGTGTGTGTGTGTGTGTGTGTGTGTGATGGAAGAGAAATGTGTGCAGTCTGCCAGAGAGAACAATAAACCCTAAATGGTCTAAAGTGTCTACATCCTGGCTCTTTTCTGTCATTTTGTCTCTTTTCTCATTTCCATTAATTCTGCCTTTTCTTATATGACAAAAATTTGTCAGTTGTCAATAGGTTAAACAAGAATTATTATTTCTTGTAGAGGCCAATAGTTTATTCTGTCCCTTTCAGTTTTGCTTTATTGTTTGTGGTGTCAAAACTTAATCTCTAAAGCCTGGGATGCCCAAATCTGGTCCCCTTGCAAGGAAATCATCCAGCTGTGTTACATCCTCCCCTGGGTCCCCAAGGAAGGCAGGATTGTCCACACAGTTCCATTGTTTAATCGCACCGTTTATTACAGCGTGCAAAACAGAAACAGGACGACATAATCTGAACTAATAACATGCAACCAACATATATAGTCTGGGCTATTAGTCCCTGATTTCCTTTGCATGTGTTATTAATTACCTCATTATTTAGGGCAGAGAAAGCCAGGGAGCAATAGCCACACAAACTGAGAAGGGTGCCGCCTAGGGGTCACACTCTGATCTGACACTATGCTGGACACTGATCTTATAGGTCAGCATTGGGCAGCCCTGCTTTAGATGTAGCCTTGCTACTGTTTCTTCTCTGAATCTGCTCAGTGTCCTCCCCCTCCCTCACCCCTTGTACTCTCTTTTATTTTTTCTTTAATTCTCCACGTCAAAATCATGTACTAAAATCACTGTTCTTTCTAATAATCTCAATGGTATGTTCTGCTCATTTAAAAATAAAACGAAATGCATATTAACTGTATAATTTCATTAACAGTCCATTTCTCTGTTTGTATCAGTCTTCAGCATTAACCTGACCATTCATTTTAAACACATTTAGCAATTTTATATGTAATTGCACAAATAAATATTTCTTTACAGGACACCTGTTCATGGTAACCAGTTTGGTGCCACTGAATTTGTGTATTACAATAAGGAATTTAAATGTTAAAATACTAGTTATACATGTTATTATATCTCTCTTAACCATCTAGCAGCTATTGGATGAATAAAAATACAGGAAAAAAAAATGAAAAAAATGTTGTAGATGTGGGCCACTTTAAACATCCAGAATGACTTGTTGATGTGTTTTGCAAAAAGGTATGATGACCTGGTGCAACATTCTCTGTCCACTCTTGCTATTCACTTACATACATACACACAAACTGTCCACTAAAACAATACTGCATTTTAAAATTGAATGCATTTAACATTAACATTATCCCATAGAAAATCGTTTCATATCACTTCACTTAAAGATTTTTTTTTTTTTTTTGCATGGTTGACCTCTTAAATGCACAACAAAGTCACCTCTGTTAACCCTGTCACTATTGGTAAATGTAACTGTGTAGGATTTTTAATTATGTGCATGAATCACTCACAAGTTAACTTTATCATAATCAGAGAATATAAAAAAATGATTATGCTTGAATGTGACACTCTGTGTTAAAATAGAGTGTGAATTTTTGAAAGTGAAGCTTTGTGTTGCAGGTAAGAATCGTAAAACCACTCGCTCCAGTCGCAGCTCATCTGGCTTTGAGTCTGGTCGGATCCAGTCTCCGGACTATCCCACCCTCCCCATGACCCATTCCACAGAAGCACAGCAGCACCAGACCAAGAAAGAACGCAAAGTCCCAAAGCACTTTTTCCCCCGACCCATCAAGGGCTTCAGCCTGCGAGCTCTGTACCTGAGGAAGAGGAACTACATGCCGGCCAGTCGCAGCTGTGAGGAGCTGGATGGCTCTCAGGAGACACCAGAGCTGTGGAAGCGCTCATGCTCTCTGGGGGACCTACAGTGCAAGCAAGGATTTGAACAGAAGAGTAAGCAGAGAGGCAAGGCTCAGCATGGCAGCATGGACTTTGGCCGGGGGAAGGAGGCAGTAAAGTCTCTGAAAAGTCCACAGGAATTGAAGGCAGGCCTGATAGCATTTAAGCCAGAGGCTGGATTTGGGTCCAGCCATGTGGAAAGGCCTCCAGTGCCTACCCAGCTTCCTCTGAAATACAACTGCCCTGTCCAAGGTCCTGAATCTATAGACACCCAGTCCCTGTCAGACCCTACAAGTCCAGTTCCAAGAACTCAACCCAAAAAACCCCCTGTGCCCCCTCCTGTCCCTGCCAAAAAGTCAAAAGAGCGCCTGGTTAATGGCCTACGACACCCACCTCTGGTTCTGTCATGCTCTTCCCCAGGCACACCACCCCTCCCTCCTAAACCTGTAAGCAGCCCTGCCAGTCCCCCTGAAGGCATCCCATCCACCTTCGCATCCCCAAATGACACAGAAAGCACACCAGCAGCGCCCCCACCTTGGCTTTCTGACCTGCCCGAGACTGCCTGTCCACAGATTCATGGTGTCAAGGTGGCTCTGGGAAAGAAGATTTCTCACACAAAGATGGCTGATTTGGAGACGCTACTAGAAAACAGACTGGGGTCAGAGGGCATTGATCTCACAGCAGAGCCTTACTCAGATAAGGTAACAGATTTGTCTTTTTTTAGGCACTATGCATGGTATTTCACTGTACCCTATCTACTACACACCCATGGCCTAGAGTAGTACAAAAGCTTGTAAAAAGGACCATTATATACCTACCATCCCATGGAACCTGAGGACATTTTACTATTTGTTACCCATCTTTGTTATACATTATCCAGATACATAACAGTACTTTCAGTTTCAGATATCAGGTCATATCTGCATTAGTCCTACCTATAAACACTTGCAGCATTAAACCAAACTCATGTTACGTACAACTGAAGTGATTTATTTTGTTTCCCCTCATTCTTTACTCCATTTTTTTGGGGGGGTTCTGTGTCACGCATAGAGTGGAACTTCATGAAAAAGGCTATGATAGTCAAGAATCAGTGTATGTGTGTGGCGATAGTTACGTTTTTTTAAAGAATGTCCTGCTATGAGGTACAGGTTTGGGGACTCTGAGCCCATATTGGTACTATTTTCTTGGCAAACCTCTACAGAGGCTCTAAAGAGAGCAAGAGAAATGATTAGTGTTGGAGGTCCAAACACATCACTGTCGCAAATAAAGAATGTCTTCTTTACTATTTACTCGGCTACTTGTAAAATTATGACTTACTTGTTAAGTTGACCAATTACTGAAATAAGTTGATTAATCTTGCAAAATGTAAAATAATGTGTATGTTTAAAAAATCATGATTACAACACCAGTGGAAGCGAGTTATTAATAGGTCCAAGTACCACTTTCCTTATGATTTTCATTTAGTTAAAATGCTCAGTTTGCTGTAGACATAACTATCACATATCCTGTATCCTTTACTGTGCCATGCCAACAATAGCATTGGGCCAGCAACGGGATCAGGTCCTGCACATGTCAAGTCCACAGGGGAATATTCTGCATGGAAAGAGTATGATTGTGTATTTGGCCTGGTTGTAATTTATAATTCTTAGCCTATTGAAGGAGGTGGCCTGGGTTTGCTCTGATAAATACTGGCCTACTGGATTTGGAGAAGCATGACTGTTTGGCCTCTAGAGTGAATGTGATCTAGAAGAACAGAAGGAAACTTAATTGAAGTAAAGTTTAGTTTGCATGCAGTCCCTTGTGTGTATACAGCAGGGCTCCTCAGCAGGCCTGGTCCTGCATGGTTTGCAGGCTAATGATCTGTTGCCAAGTCCTCCACTGAGACACACTGAGGTTGGAATGGAGGTGAAAAATATTCTCACCAAAACCGCAGGCAGTTTTTTGTTTTTACATTTAAGAAGAGACAGTTTTCATTTCAGTTTTCATTGCCCTTTTTATGTTTTAAGTGCGACCAAACTAATAATGCTGGCACTTGGGTATGACCTGGGCCAAACAGTGTAAATTAAGTTGTTTTGACCACAGATTGGCAACTATAGCTCTCTTATTGTAGCTGGAAAAAATCAAGCAGATGATAATGCTCCACTGAAATGAATCCAACTTGCTCGAATGGTGGACTCGACTCATCTTTTCCTTAAACTTAGAGGGTGACCCAATTTTGCTGATCCATGCCGTATTATAAGCATGTAGTAATGTTTCCGTTGTGTCTCTTGGTTCCTCTGAGTTATATTAAGCACATCTGTTAAACATGCAGACATATTTCAAAAGCTCAGAATGGAAGTGTTTCTCTATGTTCAAAAACCCGGAAGATAATCTCAAAGGTTTGTCTGGTTGCTTAAGGAGTCTAACAATTCTTGCTACCTTTTGTCCAGCGTTACGACTCATTAGGTCACATTATTTTTCTCGTAGTAAAGAAATGATTGAGTCTCGCTAGCCTCATAATTCTGTACTTGGCACATAAAAGTTGTGCTTGTTTTTGTGTCAGACTTGGTCTCCAAGCACTCACCATGCAGAGTTGGTTTCTGGTTGATCTTAAAGTCCATTAAAAACCACATGAAGTAAACTTTATGGCTTGTTAATTCACCCTCATGTTCAAACTTAGACTGAGACAAAGTTTGTGCTGGTTTCAATGGTGCTGTAATAATCTTGTGTTTAGTTTAAGAGAATTTGGCACTGGAATTTTAAATGCATTTAGAAACTTGCACATAATTAGTTGTGCCTTTTATCTTTCAGGGTCAGGGAAGAGAACATTTAGCATCTTTCAGTGGCATGCTTTATTAATAAGACGCTGAACACAAAGTGACCACCCCAGATCCTTCCCTTTTCCTATTCAAACTTGTGATTTTCTTGGCTAAATCCTTGTCTCTCTCCCTTGTTTTCCCCAGCATGGCCGCTGTGGTATTCCTCAGGCCTTAGTGCAGAGATACTCAGAGGACTTCCACCAGCCAGTGAAGGATGTGGCGTGCACTCTGGACCTGATCAGAGTTAAACAGCTCCGCAAAGAGCACCGCATGGCTGTAAGTCGCTGATCTTTAAATTAATTTTCCCTATGAATCTGTAAAGCTCTGCCACGTCTAAAAAACCAATTGACATGCACTGCAATCCACGTGTTTAGAAGCAACAGCTGACAGTTTTATTTTGTCAAGCGTTAACAGCCAGTATTAAAGGATTAGATGTCAGTAATAGTGTACAACTAACCTATTGTTTGTTATTTGCTCTTGATGATTCTTATAGGGTCACTTTGATTTTATTGGGTCTAAGTTTGTCCACAAATATCTAGGTGTCGTATAAATGTCAATATAAAATATTCATATAGTTTAGTTTATAATTAAAATAGTTTTTGCCATTTTGCTCTAATGTGCAATCTTGTACTTTCATGTGTCCACAGAAGTTTTTCATTATAGGATATTGATGTATTCTTGGCTTTTTTATTAGAAACAAGTACTGTATTACAATAAACTGTAAACAATATCAATATATATGTATATTTTTCAATTCAATCCACAGATTCCCTCAGGAGGTTTGACCGACATGTGTCGGAAGCCTACGTCCCCAGTTCACTTGAGCTCCATTTCGGATTGGCTAGTGTCTATCGGAATGCCCATGTATTCTGAACTCCTTCTGGCAGCAGGCTATAACACCCTGGGCCATTTGTCCACTCTGACAGAAGCAGGAGTGCGGAAGGCTGGGCTACAGGAAGAAAGACACATAAGCCGACTGCTCAGTGAAGCCAGACTGGTCACAGCCAACAGTGCAATGCAGTCTTAACACAAATGTGGGCTATTTTTGAGAGCTTGACTGGGCAAAATTTTTGGTTCACTTTGAAAGCCCAGTGCTGCGGCATTCTAAGAAAAAAATCACCCAAGCTTTCCTTTTCTAATGTTCTATTGCTCTCTCTATCGTTGTGGTTTACAGAGAAGATGTGACGCCATTCAATCAACGTCTTCAAAACAACAACTGGAAATGGTCACACCCAGGAAGATTGCCTTTTAAGTATTGCTAGCACAGCATGTTCAGACATTTTTAGGGATGATTAATCAAATGTGCCCAACTTTTTTCCCTTGATAAGTGTGGGTTTCTAATAAAAAATCTTTTGAGCTCCCTTAAGCACAGCAAGGCGGTATAGCCTGGCCAAAGCAATTTCACGTCTTACAGATTCAATTACGTTCATGTTTTCACCTCAAAAATACAAATACTGATGAGACGTTTTTGTCAGTCATCAAATGCTAAAGCACAGTTTTTACTTAAAAGATCTGAATACATGACTCAGATTTCCCAGAACAGTAGACAGAATATATTTCTGTAGTCAGTGAGAAAGCCATTCCATGCAGTTTCTCTCATCTTCAGGGCAAAGTGGATGTAAGATGTAAAGTGTTACTTTTTTAAATCTTCAGTTAACAATATTCTGTATACTCAGTGTGCATTTAATCTTCCAATATACAGTATCTAACTTTACTCAGCATCTATCTTGGGTAATCAGCCTTTGTTACTCAACTGATTACATATTCCTAAGTTAATGTGATGCTGTCTTAACACCATTTATGATGCAACCAATCATACACATGCTTTTGAATATACTAATCACCTTCTGCAAACTAACTGAATTAGATGATATGCTTATACATTAACATGCTTATTTGATTGTGTGTGGGTGTGGGTGTGGGTGTGGGCATGTGTATGCATTTTTAATATTTTGGATGACGAACTCCCCAACACTGTGGCTAAACAATGTAAAGCACAAAATCCTAGTCTTCAACTTGTTCCTACCAAATCAGATTTAGAGAGAGACAACTGAATCAGGCCACAGCCAGTAAGGTTCAAGTATTTGTTGAAAGCTGAGGGAAATTTTTTTGTCAATCTCTTTAATTAATCAAGCACATATTAGCAAATTTGTGTAATGGGGGTGTGACTGTGTGCATGTTGGTCTAAAGCTATACTAGTGATCAATAAATTAGGGCTGAAAGGATTGAGTGAAAAAACAAATTTTACAAGTAAACATATCCCCAAACCTTCTCTCAACCCGCTCAGACCAAATCCAGCGGGTCATTAAGATTGTGCAGATTTGTAGATGTTTATGAGGACAGTATGACTTGATGTGAGCTGCAAAAAATATAAAAAATTCACTTAGTAGATTAACCGTGCAGGAAATCCTTTTAAAAAGTGTCTGTTCTCATAAACCACCTCATGATTAGGAGTGCTGGCCTAGATGTTTTTTTGTTGTTAGTAAAGGGTTATAAATATGGATTAATGTGTTCTTGAATCCTGAGTCCTAAACAACATGTCTGCGCCACTTTGTTTAAGACTTGGGTACTATTTGAGTGAGTTGAGAGAACCCTTGGGGATGTTTAGTATTTTTAGCAACATTAACTCCACCAAACATGTCTTGGCTGATACACATTTGGGGTAAGTGATAAATTTGATAAACTATTCCTTCAAGAAGAGACATCTGTCTCTGTACAGTCATACATTATTCCCTGTTATCAGACAGTGTGCGTGCATGTGTGTGTGTGTGTGTGTGTTTGTGAGAGCATGTGTGTATGACAAATAGTATGAGGAACCCTTGCATTTGCTGTATGGGTGCTTTGTACAGATCTTGAAGTTTTGTTACTGTTGGGCTGTGTGTGTTTACATGAATGAGAGAGAACTTTTGCACACTCACCTAACTTTTTATTTCTTGCTTTGAAGTACATCACAGTCTTTGAATAAGTATTTTCTCCTCAAAGCCTTTGTGATATTAGATAGCTGCTAGGATGGGAACAGTGTATAAAGCCCAGTCATTCTGTGACACCAGGTCTACATTTATATATTCTACATTTCTCACTCTTACAACATCATCTTAAAGGGAGTGCTGCATTTGATTGACATTCCACTGTTAACATGTTTAAATAAGGATCTGATCATTTGATTGGTGCAGAACAGGACTACTAAAGTCTGGCTGCTACATAAGCAGCCTGGAATTTTTCAGGACTGCTCTTATTATGTAGATACACACACACTGTGGCACCTTTTATGGGTAAATAGTTTTGCTCCATGCAAAGTTTTGTATCTCTGGCAGCACAACTTGCGTTAGACTCACTGTGGCACTCAAACAAAATGTCTTAAAAAGCGGCAGAAAATCAGGAGATTTCTTCCTCAAATCGATGCCTTTGAAGAAAGAAAAAGTAAATAACTCAATCAGTAGGGGATGGGCACTCTGGGATTTTGTGGACTTTTACAAAATGTATATACATTTCATAAAATGTTACTGTAAACATGCACTTTATAGAGTAATATAGACCAATTAAGGACATTTCTTTTGGAAAATAAAGTATTTGTAATTGGCGAAAGTCCACAAACATGCAGTTATTGTCATGTTCTGTGTGGAGGAGTGAAGAGGGTTCTGCTCCTTTTGGACCGCAGTTGTTCTTCCCAACCAATTCTGGGTTATATGTCTCTGCTTGTCAATTAAAGAATTAACTTTTCCAAGCTAATTGCTGAGTTCTTGAAATTTGAATCCTAAAATGAATAGGAATTACATATATGAAATGATGGACAGTTGCTGCACATTCTGTATATGTAATTGATATTTAAATAACTTATTTTTTGCTTTTCTTATCAAACTGTAATTATTAGCTGTACTATATAAAATAAATAGCAATACTCTTTTGCATATTGCTTCAGCTGGTGTCCTGCTACAGTATCTATTGTAAAATATGATGTGTAAAAATGATTTTATCAAGTTTCAACTAGCTAAGGATTGTCTATAAAGATTTTGCTTGTGTATTGAAAAAAAAAAGTCTAAAACTGTCATTCTGAAGTATAATAAACGATATCATTGGAGGCAGGCTTTTGTTTGGCCCTCTGTATTTATCTGAGTCTGGCTGTGAACATTTTCATTGGTTTAACATATAAATTAATGAACAATGTGGATTCAGACACTGTGTTTTTGTTAATGTACTTCGAGTCCATGTATCCACTTCAAATTTACACATACAGTACTGTACAAAAGTGATAGGCCACTCGTCATTGTATATTTTGCTTTAAATTACCTTGTTGGCACAAAAATACTTTATGCCTGTCATAATGTCTTATCTTTAGCATCTTGAAAAGATTAAACAAATAGATACATCTCTTTGACTCTGACAGGACTGAAGATTCAAGGTGCCTCAGCATTCTGCACCACCAGTATACTGATCACTGGCCTGATAATCTGCACCAGTTTTTTCCTCTAGTTCAGGCCTTGCGTTAGATATCTCAATTATGCAACTTGCTGGACTCATTGGAAAAAGCTTTTTGTTGCAAAGCTTTGTATACATCTGCATGTGGTAATTGTATAGTAATGTACAAGTAATTCATTTTTGTTACATTTTGATTCAGTTGCAGCCCATTCATATAAATGGCCTTAAATTTCCCAAGTTTATGAGAGTCCCTCACAATTTCATAATCCTCAAAACATTTTAAGGCAAGCACCTTCACTTTTCTGAGAAACCAGTCTGCTGTAATTTAGGGTTGTTTTGTTGAAATATTTAACTTTTCCCCAGAGTTTGTCAGCTGATTAAATCTGGGATATCTCACATGACTTTTTCATGTTTCCTGCAATCGAAAATACCATTTGCAGAGAAACAGCCCTATATTATGATACTTCTGTAAACATGCTGCTCTGAGGATAAGGTCACATGCAATTTATCCTTCCCCAAGCATAACAAGGTAAATTATTTCTTCTATTTTTGTTTCATCTGTTCAGAGTACAGCTTTAGGCAAAACAATTTTGGATGAGGTAAAGGAACGCAGATGATTGCCATGCTGTACATTGCAATTATTTTCTGTAACTGTTCCTTCAGCTTCAGGTCATCCTCGAATTCATTTTGAGGGACTACTGGCTTCTTTCTTGCCTTCCTTACCATTAGTCTGAGAGCATGTGTGCACAATATTGTAGGATGCATGTGTGCACAAATGATAATTTGTTTTTCAATTAACTTTTCACTTGCATATAATTGAACCAGGTGTGCTAAGAGGAATGTTAAAGGTCTTTTTTCATAATTATGTCCTTCGAACTATTTTGGAAGCTCTTTCAGTTTCACAAGCAAATCAGCATATCAGGTTTATCCTGGTTGTTAAGCTATGTAATCTGCCATGTTATAATTTTGGAGTAGTCATTTTCTTCACTTTTGTAAAGGGAACTTTGGACATTGCCAAAATTGCTATTTGTGAATAACATATCCACACACTTTTTGGTCTTCAAGCCATTCAGTGGCTCCCATATGTGAAGTTTTACAAAGCTTCTGGCTATGACAACATACCTGTTTGTGTGCTGAAAAGACCACCCACCAGCGCACTGATATTTTCAACATCTCCCTGCTGAAGGCTGCAATCCTTACTTTCAGAATCTCAAATACTGTTTAAGTGTTACAAGCTTGAATGTACAGTTCACAGTTGTGGTAGATTCATGAGTCTGGTTTCTTCCTTGAGAAAAAAACAAATATCAAATCCAATATTTTCTCACATGGGTAAACACCATGTGAGCATCATTTTATTCTTTCAGATGACTCTGCATGACACTAATTAGAGCGTTAGATAGACAGATTGATTGATTTACTGGTAAAGTGGCTTAGATCGGACTGACTCACCTCTAGCCCAGGCTCTGGGTTCATCTTATACATTTATGGAGGCATCCAGCTCTGCCTCCCTTCACTCTGTATGAAAGCCAGTGCAAAATACTGCATATATCCATGAATATTATTTAAATTTTTGACTCAGAAATCGTGTCATTACATGGCAATTTTTAATACAAATGTATTTACTTTTGTTTCATTACAAGCAAGTATTTATGTTAGTAAGGGCAAACAGTGGTATATATTTGCAGCTGTACATGAACATGTAGAGCAGGTGTGTTTGAAATTTGAAGCTTATTTACCTGCTTGTATTTAGACAATACATACACTAACTCAAGCAAAGCAGTGGGCAGCTAGCAACTCAACCTGTGCTGAGCTCAACCTGTGCTGAGCACATAACTTTTTAGTGTGCTTGCTCTGCAGAGCACACTATTGTTCTTAAGTTTTATTCTTTTTCTTATTCTTATTATTCCATTCACCCATTTTTTGGCCCCCTAATCCTCCCAGAGCTTTCGAGATAGAGACACCGTTCCAACTCTGACACGTCGGCCCCAATCTGAAGTTAATGGCTTGTTCACAGTTTTTTGATGTGTTTTGACATTTGTGCGTTATTCACGTTTTTCCAGCGAAACATATTTGCAAAATTATTGGCGCCCCCCTAAATCCTCAACTTTCAGATTGTCCTGTTCGGACATGCTTCGTCCGAAACCTACCAAACTTCATGTGATCCCTCAGGCCAACGTCCCTGACACCCAAACACAGTCAGTGATGACCTACACTCATCTTTTCCTTTTCTTTTGCTCATCCCCTTTTCCCCATTCACTTCCATTCATTTTAAACCCCATTGAAATGAATGCAGTTTCAGGAGATGAGACTTACAGGCTCCATACAGTGACCGAACCTTATGAAACGTTACATGAGACCTCAGGCCACGCCCCCAATGACATGTGTAAACTGAACAATATGGACAAACGTCTTGGGACACAGCCGTCATATAAATGTATTGGAAACACACACACAAACTCAATCACTCACATTCACTCTCACAGACACACACAAACACACACTCACTCACTCTCACAGGTTTTTACTGAACAATATGGACAAAAGTACTGGGACACAACTCTCATTCAACTGTATTGGAAACACACACACTCACAGCCACAAAAACACAAACACATACACACACACACACACTAATGTTGAGCAAGCACACTTTGCATTTCTCTGCAGAAATGCAGGCTAGAGGTAATTACACTTGGAAGTGCCCTTTTTTTGGGGAGTTTTAAAAAAATAAATCTATGCTATTGGTAACCCTTTACGTCTGTTTGACTTTTTAACGATATTTAACCAAGTAAAGGCATTTAAAAGCGTATATCTTAGAACCGCTCAAACTGTCAGTCAAACAACTCCGCGCCCTGAGCGCCTCAAACTCAAGTTTCAGCACATCAGTCAGAGTCATAGAGCAGAGGCAGATGAAAGTCTTCGTCTTGTAACAGTAAAATATCTTGTTTGTATAACTGCAACATTGTCTTTATGAAATTAACACTAGTATCTCTATAAAGGTTCATATAATGCATCACCACACCATCATTTTAATGATAAACAAATTGCACATATTCGCTGGTCAAAAACCCATGGTGTATAAACACATGGTGTCACTGCATTTGAGTTTGACCAAAAGCAACCAAGTGATGCTTGTCAGCTAGGTAAAATATGTTATAAGAATTTTCTATTTTCATTGTATCGCTATCTGCTGAATGTGCTGATGCATGTAAATTAAATGATGTAAATTATTAACATTTCATCATATTATATAGCCTATGGTCACACAGCATAGTAGGTTAAATTTTAGAATTCTATTATATTATGCATGTTTACTGGCTAGATTTTTAAAAAATCTAGTATTGTATACTCCCCGCTCGTCTTCACATGTATAAACATAGAAAAACATGGTTTACTACTGTAATAATGTTTTATTGAATAAAAAAAACTTGAGAAAAATGAGAATGAGAATCATCAGGTCACTGTGCATTCTATATATTGTACCATGCAGAATGTAATCTGAAAAAAAGAAAATTAACATCTTACACAACTAAATAAGGGAGAGTGCATAACCAATTCACAAACACAGGACAAATAATACACAGACAACCACCCAGGAAGCAAATTGGTAAAGCTAACTTTACTAGAAGGCCAGGTGTATTTGCACTGTATAATGCCAAGCTATAGTAAAATATAATTTAGAAATTAATGGGTCTTTAAATGCCTTTGTCATATGTCATTATAATGGTGAATAACATGTAGACCTATAGTTCAATCAACATTGCATTGCTGTCCTCTAGTGACCTCTACATATCAATCATGACAGTTTTAAAGATCAAAACTGTTTTTTTTACTGATATGAATTTTGGAGGGGTTCCTGGAGGGGTTTCCCTATCCACCTGGCCACTGGTAGTTTCCGAGTATTAATCAACATCTTATTGCAACCAGTGGATATAAACAGGTCATTTCTCTGCCTACTGGCAGTAGTTATAAAAATTGAGAAAATATAAAAAAGCCTCTTAAGTTACATTTATTTTTGGGTAACAAGAAGAAACATTCTCATAATTACTGGCTGATGAACTGACCCCAAGCACAGTAAACGACACCCTGTTTAAATGTACCTTTATACTTTAATGACGATAATTACTGTTATGTTTTTTGGGTCAGTGTTTCCTTTTGAGGTTTTCTCCTGTAAAACGGCTTTCTCGCAACTAATTTCCGAGAGACATTACGGTCTTCGTCCATGTGGTGGCGCAGCTGAGTACCTGTCCGAGCAGAGGCCGTCCTCCATCATCCTCGTGAACTTTTATTCCACAGTTCAGTAATCCGACACCCCGAGCTCAGAGCAGACGGGACGGACTCCCCGCTCCAGGCGCAGGCATAGAGAAGAGGGAGAAACCAACGACATGAGCGGAAGATAGAAACGGAAAGACAAGAGGCGAAAGGGAGGGAAAGGGAACGATAGAGAAAGACTAAGGGAGGCAGACCATACGGGAGATAGAAAGTGAGGTAAAAGAGCTCAGCTGTGTCTGCTGGTTGTCCTGGAGCAGCTGGACGTATGTAATAGCTGGGCTGTAGCTCGTCCAGGCGCTGCTGATGGCTGAGAGGCGCTGTGTTCGTTTCCATGTGACGAGAGGATGAAGAGCCTGGGCAACAACTGCAGCTCCAACTCCAGAACGGCCGCGGAGGCTCCCGAGCCTGGTCGGGAGCGCCGGGCCGGGAGAGGGGCAGGGTGGGCGGCGTGGCCGCGCAGGGTTCCGCGGGACCTGGCGCTCTGCATGGCCGCTCTCCTGGTCTTCTGCCTCGGCTCGCTCTTCATTCAGCTCAACGGAGGACCCCCTAAAGTTCTGCTGGAGCTTCGCAACTATCTCGGTAAGTTTCTCTCGCTCCAAGTGATCGTGTTCTTTAACAAGTCAAGGCAAGTTTTTGTTTTGTCGTTCTCCTCCCTTACCTTTACGCAGCGGAGTGTAAAAAGGGACTCGTGCAGCTGTTTTCGTATCCCAGCACTGTGAGTTATCCCAGATGAGTTCACAGTCCTAGCGAGATATCTGGTTAAACGTCATGGTTATAAACATACAGTGGTAGGAAATAAGTGCTTCTCATCAGCCGTGGTCACACCTCGTGGTCTGAACCCCCCGGGCTGCTGAGTAAAATGCGAAGGAATGGCTCGACACGTCAGCGCAGCTGGATTAGTGTGGATTTAGAGGACCGACGCACAGGACACCCAGAGTCTCAGACCCTCAACAGGTGCTCGCTTGCTGACCTTTTGTCTCGCCCAGGAT
>JBBMFX010000148.1:13177794-13190605 GCA_037832545.1 Rhabdalestes septentrionalis | reverse complement strand
GTTGGGGGCAGAAAGATCAAGGAGCAGGTCAAGAGTGATAGATCAGTCTAAAAAAGATGAGAGAGACAGAGGAAACAATGATAAAAAAGACTTGGAGAAAAAACAGTAAGAAAGGGTAAGGAGAGAAAGAGTGAGTAAGAGAGAGAGTGAGTAATAGAGAAACTTCAGGCACAATTTTCGTTGAGATATGACATCACGACCCAAGGGAGAGTGCTTTTAACTGGAATATTCTGGAGCTTATCGTGGGTTTACCGTTTAACCGTTTTCCAGTGTATAACATCAGCACAAGCGCCTTTTTCCTCTGCGGTGTCCCTGGAGGGTTGATGAGGGTCTGATTGGTGCTTCTGAAGCATCTGAAAACATAATGGGTCCGTCAGGGTGGCTGACCGGAGTAAGTGTTTCATCATGGCTAAGCATTAAGGGTAATGCGACTGTGTTGTTGAGGGTCCATGATTGTGTTGGATACAAGAAGACAGAGGATTTGTAGCTCTTGTGGGTAACTGATTTTCAACTTTACATTCATTTGGCATTATATTATTGTAACATGAATAGTTCCATCCATTCTGGAATCAATTACACTGAAATTCCATTTTAACAGGTTAAAGCCAACACTTCTTACATTTTTTTTGTTTTACTGACAAAATATGACTAGTGTATGACAAAGATGTAAAGGATGTTTTTTCTTTATGCAAAACAAGACTCCGCAAAAAAACACAAACCAGTTAAACAACCTATTAAAATCATGCCTATAAAAAAACAGCATCCTCGATGCAGAGAATTATGTTTTAGATGGAAATGACATACTAGTGGATAATATTGTTTCTTTATTTTTTCTTTTTTACGTCATGTTTTTCAAGTGGTACCAGTATAAATCTGTTACTGAGAAATGTGGCTCCAGAATATTAAGAGACCACTGCAATTTATTTTTAAATCAGCTCTATTATGCTTTAAAGAACATGTAATATGGAAATTAGAAGAAATGTTGTCATCAGCTCTTAAAAATTAAGACAAACCTGTTCAGTTCAGTACTTGCACTTATTCAATATGAAATCCAATGAGCCAGATAGGAGAGAGTTTAAATCCAGTTTAAACTCATGTTGCATGGCATGAGCCGAGGAGGAAGGAGAGTTGATGGCCAGGAGACAAGGCCTTTCCTCGCTCTTGAACAGAGCTAGAATAGCACTAAGACTCACAGAGAGGCAAGTGAGGTCCTCTTACAACACACAACGGGGCTTGACATGAACAACAAATCATACGAATGAACTTAAATAGACTAAAAAGTAACTAACACAAGACAGGTCAGGAAGAACCCAGCTGACAAATGAACAGGAAACTAATCTGAAACAGCTGGGCTACCCAGCACCGGGCTCAGACACGACAAACCACGATGTCATGCAGACAGGACGGGACATAGTACTTAGTACTCTGCCGATTAGGGCCACTAGAGGCGTAGTCGAAGCAGCCCAGACGTGACATTCACATTGATCAAGTCCAGCTCTTTCATTTATATCGGTGCTATGTTTTACAACAGCGCGTTCATTTCCCAAAATAGTAAGTACATTTTCAGACCACAGTAACAAAGTAGTCTAAATTTGTAACACTGGCCTTCTTATATTTTTGCATAATCTTCATAAATATTAATGCAAAGCTACTACACTTCCATGCTTTTTTAACCACTTACTGAAAGCCGCATGCCAACAGAAATGTACAGTTTCAAATTAAGTCCTTTATTGATTAAACATGTTTTGGGCTACAAACTATAAAAACAGTCAAATATTTGGTAGAATATGAATACTACAAATACTCTGTATAAAGGCTTACAGTATAAAATTTTACATAAGTAGCCCCAAAAGATATCAGTGTAGAGTGCACAATGTTGTAGGGATTTTTATTGAAGTTTTTAAAGTGATACCTAATAATCTGATTAGAAATGTAATCAGACATCGATACTACATCATGTCAATTCTAAAAAGAAGTTTTCACAAGAATTAAACAGTTACAGTCCCGAATGTACCTTTAGGCAAATTAAGTTTTTGCTGCAGCATTAATTGGCACATCTGACCTCAGTTGCATGAATCTATGAGACTATTTAGAATGGATCCGTGTCACATAAAAAATCAACAGTTAAGTACTCAGATCAAATGCATTGCCTTGATCCTGTTCATATGCATTTGTTCTCTGTGAGCAAGCTAAAAAAAGATACAAACTAAGAAACCTATTGTTCACATCAGTATCTTGCTATTAGCAGATGACTGAACAGACAGTTATAATTAGTCATATGATGTGGGGTTTTTTCTGCTTGTGGCAGGTGGATTTGATGAGAAATATCAGCACCATACCACAGCCCTTCCTCTACACCAGACACGTTCACTTCCTCAACTTCACAAGGTAGGACAATCAGATATGACATACAGTTTGCTATATAATTCAAGTGTGCTATGTACACAGTCACTCAGAGTGGGTTAATAACAAATTATCCATTGTAGGGAACACTAATAATATTTCTTTACAGTGTTCTGCACCCATAGCTTTGACACTATGCTACCAACATTAGCAGCCATGGGATATTACTCAAATTAAGATTGTTAATTTTATCAGATGTCTCAACAAGAGTTAGATACATTCTCACTTGGCAGTCACGTTAGGCTTAAGTTATCCGGCTTATAGTGCAATTATGATTGACTAAACATCAGGGGCATTTTATTAAACTAAATTTCAAACATTAGGCTCTTTATTGTCATTGTTTTATTTATTTTTTGCCTGGTAGTGATCAGTGATCAGGTATGCAATGTAAGGCCAAGTAGACTTGAATTTTTGTCTTTCTCATCACCTACGAGACCTCTTTTGTCTCTCCCCCTCCATTTCTCTCTCTCTCAGGTTTAGGATGGAGCAGCCTGTCTACATAAACATCATCAGGGATCCTATTAACCGTTTCCTTTCCAACTACTTTTTCCGCCGTTTTGGAGACTGGAGGGGTGAACAGAACCACTTGATCCGGACGCCTCGCATGAAGGACGACGAGAGATACCTGGTCAGATAATGTTCTCATTCATCCTCATCTATTTCTCCTTTATCTTCTCCTTCTCCTCACTTTTTCTCCCCCACACCACCACCACCCCTGCTTCTCTCTTTCCTGTCTTTTATAACTGGGCCAAACCCTACAGGGATGCAACAGGATTCAGCATGGTTATTTGGAAGTTCGTGAGAGGTGTAGCTTTTTTGATAAGGCCTGGTTGTGAATGCTAATGGATTAGCAGGAGTGTAAGAGCATTACGAGTTCACATGAGCACAACAGAACAGGGCTGGATCAAGCCCAGTGGCCTCAAGCACGAGAGAGTTATGGATATTAATAGATATATTTGTTGCCAGACAGTATAATTGCCCTTTCTTGTTTAAACCTAAAGCACCCTTTTTAGGCATTTCAGAAAATTTAATATGTACATAAATCCCCCAAAGGTGGGAATCAAAACTTGTGACATCAGCCCCAAGCAGAAATAGCATTTATAACTTACATGAATCAAAGTTATGAATTAGCATTTACGTTCAGATCCTAACCCTTTGAACTGCAAGATTAACATCCACTTGTTTATTTTTGAAGGCTTGCGGAAACATGGCACAGCCAACACTAACATTTTAATGTTGACAGTTGTTTAGGAAAAAAACTGATAAACCAAATGGATAAGAAAGAGTATACTAGAAAGATGCAAACCATGTCAATAGAGAGAACATTCTAGGACAGTGTAGAATATGGTGAATAGCGGAGAATCCCCTAGTACAGTGTGAATGGGGAGGACATTCATTTAGTACAGCGTGCATAATGAGTGTGAAAAGGGTAAGAACATTTCAAAACTGTGAATGATAGGGGAGCTTTCTTTAGTCAACGGTCAGATATAGCAAATCAACCATCCATTTAGCTGTGGTTTGTTGAGTTGACACTCCTTGCTCAAATGAAAATTATTTGACAACTGCTATGAAACTATCCATGCATTATTCTCATCTGGAAAGGACACCTCTGGTCAAATTATGTTTTTGGAGTTTTCAGTGAAGATAATTGCACATTCTCTACTTGGAGCATTTCAACTGTAAAACATATGAGAGACAATGTGAATAACATTATGGATAATCATCTTACAGTGACATCTGTCTATTTAGGTAACAAATGTAGTCAGTTCTTGAAGTGTAGGTGTTAGAAGCAGGAAAAATATGCAAGCATAAGGAACCGTGAACAATGCCCACGGATGAAAATGGAGAGCAAAGATTAGCTCATCTACTCTGATCCCACAAAAGAGATACTTGAGCACATATTGCTGAAAATGATGCTGATAGAGGTGTCAGAATACATAGTACATGGCAGTGTGCTGCGTATGGTGCTGTCTAGCTGGAATAAGGCAAGCTAACAGTGGCAATGTGGTGCTCTGGGTAGCGTACTCCTGGGCATTCATATGGATGTACTTTGACACATACCAGCAATTCTGATATAATAATATACCCTGCAACACTAAAAAAATATCATAAAAGATCTGTTGGGTTGTTAACTTAGACTTCAAATTCTCTTGATCTCTGTGTCTCATTTGATTAGTTTTGTTAGAGCATCTGTGGGATATGCTGAACAAACTATGCTGGCCCCACCTCACAACTTACAGGACTTGGACCATTTCTTAATGGATAAGAACTGGCCTCTCAGCACAAGGAGGATGTACGATGCATTAAGCCGATGGTTTTCATTTTATGGTTAAACGGTACATGCAGTTAGAAACTGAAGTGTGGCCCCACATGCAGGACTTAAGTTTTATATTTTGAACACAACCACATTTGCAACACACACCCACACTTATTTCAGAAACACACGCACATTAAAAAAAAAACAACAACATTTCAGATAACGGAAAGGGCGGGACTACACTTCATGTTTGTGATTGGACAGTACCCATGTCACTCACAACAGTCACTCACAAGCCATATGAATTTAACAGTGAAGAATGTTTTGGTCCAACAAGTAGCAAGTGATACTGGTTACACATCCTATTTTCAGTGGACCAAAGTATTTAAGGCATTTTCCTGCTTGGAAATTGCTATTCATCTCTTTATAGGGCAAGTTCCTAGGATTTAAAGTTACAGAATAGTTTAGAATTTTGAGTGTAAAGAGGTCATTGCTATGTAAAGAATAAAAACATGTTTATTTCTCTACAAGCAACATGATTCTGAATGTAAATCTCAGTAAAGACTCCACCCTACAGGCGAAATAGCTAACTTCAGCGTCGTTGGCAAACGAGTGGTTGTTGGATAGATGTCAACAAGCCTTACCTAACTCTGGATTTTAATGTATTTAAATGTTAAAAAAACACCCCCAGCAATCCAGAGGTTAGCTGGAAATCATTCACCTCGCCTGGGTGTCACAATATTTTAGTCCCTCCTGGAATGTGCTCATGGCTCGGGGCAACCACCAATCTCTGTGACATTTTACAGATAGATAGGGCTGGATTAGACATTTCCAACGACCCCTCGTTTGCCATAAAAGCCTCCGGAGCTCCGGAATTATTACCTGAAAATTGTTCGCCTTGCACAGATGTCCCATTACATTACTTTTGTCTGAGGTGAAAAGATTTCAACAAATAACTCCGGATCTACAGTGGGTATTGTGGTAAAGGAGGAGTCATTGGAAAGGTGCCTCCGAGCTAGTGCTGCTTTTGGCGGCCTGTTTTAATTTTAGTTTTAGTCTAGTCTTTGCTTCAAGCTGTCATTTAAATTTTTATTAGTCTTAGACACATCCATACTTTTTTTGTCTTATTTTAGTCAGAAAGATCCATGACTATTTTCGTCTAGTTTTAGTCAATGAAAACTGATGACATTTTAGTCTAGTTTTAGTCAGTGAAAGCTGTAATTTTGTCTTTTTTATTAATGCAATTCTATTTACACAGTCAAAATACTATAAGTACTTAGTAGAATAGACAAAATATCGAATCTTAAGAATACTGTACATCCATTCCAGACATGGAAGATACTCTGATTTGAATTTTCGACATTTATTTTTCCAACCAACCATGTTAGAACACACAAAAAAATGTAAATAAAATAAATGAATAACATCACATCACTAAAAAGTGCACAAAAAAAAAATGTGTGTGTCTGCAAAACCCACATTTGTAAAACTGGTATAAGTCTTCACCTTCACTGTGTGGACCTGAACTCACCTGAATATTTTTTTTTCTCCTGAACAAATATAGTCTACACAATCAAATCAGGACCAGCATTTTTGCATGGATTAGGGAAAGGCAGCTTATCAAATTTCTGTGTGTGTGAGACTTTGTGTGTGTGTGACTCTATGTGTGTGTATCATTTCTCTCTCCCTTTGCTCTTTAATGGCTCTGCATCCCAAAACTTTTGTCCAATCTAGAAACATTTAATTCACATAAGAGCTTAGATCGGGCCAAAATAATCAAACACGACCTGACCCGAGCCCATGCACCTTGTGTCTGAGCCCAGCCCGGCCCGACACATTCATGTAACTTTTGGCCCGAGCCTGATTTAAATACGATATTTTAAAAAAAAAACTTGGGCCGTTATAACACACGTTCTCAACTGTGTGTGCATTCGGTAACCTGACACTCCAAGCTCCGAGCCACTCAAATGGAGATCACGGGCTCGGGCCGGGTTCGGGTTTGGGCAGAGAATCGAAACTCTAATTCTAAATTCTAATTCACTTAACTTTTTCTCTCCTCTCTATCGTACAGGAAATAATGTCTTGTCTCATCTCACTTTAGTTAACAAAAATGAAGAGACATTTAGTCTCGTTCTTATTCATCAATTCGTTTCGTTATCATCACATGACCAGAATTTACATTGCATCTCGTCTCGTTTTTGTCACATGAAAATGTTCGTTGATGATGAAAGCAGCAATACTCCGAGCCCTAATTAACTGTGGATTGTAATGTATTTAAAGTAAAAAAAACACCCCTAGAGATCCGAAGTTTTCTGAATTAAAAGATTTACATTTGAGTAATACATCTGAATAATTTGCACTCCCATTCATTTGATCCCCATAATCTAATGTAAACTCTGGGAGGTTGATTCATCACCACTGGTTTGGTGGTCTGGGAGCATCTCTCTGTTTTGCATCAGATTCTGCAGCGGATTGTGCTGACAGAATTACTGCTGTCAAAAGGCACTGAAAACACTTGCTACGACTAAAAGTGTAATACAACAGGACTGCAAAACTTGGCGCATAGTGTTTTATTCATATGAGCCCAGCCCTAGGGCCTCTTTCATTCTTGGCCACAGTCGAAGTCTGGTCCTGTGCGGAAACAAATCACCATCTATGGCTCATTTATTTTGGTCTTGATTCTATTAGAAAAAATGTGCAAAATGTTACAAAGGCTGTTTATTTTAACTAAGCACCAGTCTGGTTGTTCCTTTAAACATGCTGACATGGTATAAAGAAAAAAGAGCAAATAACAGTGCCTTCCTGCAGGTTTCTCAAAGATTGTTACATGAGAGTCTCCATGTTCTACATTTACATTTACATTTACGGCAGACGCCTTTATTCAGAGCAACTTTCATTCCTAACTGCAGGGGACAGTCTCCCTGGAGCAATTTGGGGTTAAGGATCTTGCTCAGGGACCCAGTGGTGGTGCTGAAGGTAGGATTCGAACCCAAGACTACCTCCACCCCTACAAGGCATGAAAAGACAACAGTCCTACAACTGTCCTGACAATTTTTTCTGTGTGATTCTGGGTGTGTAAACACTTCCCATCAGTGTTGTTACTGTGGCTGATGTTTTGGCTGCTGCAGTAGCATATAAATTAAGTAAGGTTTAACACTAGTTTAATTGAGCAAAAACAGCATGAGACAAGTACATTTGCCTTATTTAAGTCAATGTGAAATACAAGCCCTGCGGGACAGAGTTTGGGCTAACACAGCTCAGCTTATCAAGTGAAGTGCTTTGCAAATAAAGTAATGTAATTTGGCCCCTTATAGTCACATGTGAACACACCACAGCACAGCAATGTGAAATGATTGCTCTGCATTTAACCCATTCATCTAGTGAAGCAGTGGTCTGCGCCGAATGAGGGGCGCCCAGGGAGCAGTGTGTGGGGACGGTACCTTGCTCAAATCTACCTCAGTGGTGTCACTAGCACTCCTGGGATTCTAACTCCCAACTTCCAAAATCCATAACCGCAAGGCCACCAGCTGCCCAGTGAAAGCAACAGGGAACAGGGATGTTGCAGTAGTGGAAGGTACTGAAAAGGAAACTGCTCATCATACAGCAAGACTCTGCTGATAAATGCATGTTTCTGTAGTCATACAGCAAGAATTAAATATGTACTCTTCATGTTTTTTACTTTTTGCTTTCACGATCCCCTGCCCTTTTCAAAGTGATTGCACCAATGAATATGAACCCTTCAGCCATGCAAGCCCTCTTGGATTATTTATATGACTCTTAGATACCGAATCCGGCTGAGAAAGTGTCTAGATTCACTTAATGATTCATGTGTTTCTACCAGAACATGGTACATGTAAACAAATAGTTCAGGATTTAACAATAAATGTTCAAAACTGAAACCTAAATACAAAAACTAAAGGAGGACGGACTCAAACGGCTGCTGACAGGACATGACAACTACTGTTAAAAAGTCCCTTATTTGTTTAAAGTGTTTGCAAACCAAATGTTATTGCACTTTTTTCATATAGCATATATACTTAAAAAATAGAAGAGTACAATACACTACTTTTGAATTATTTATTTTATTTTGCGCAGTACTTATTTAATTGGTAATTTATACATCAAGATATGCTACTGTGAGCTCGTGTTGGTCCAGAATCTGGGGATTCAGAGCTACTTAACAATAGGGGAACTGGTTTGTCTGTGCTATATTGCATTGGTTTACGGTGATTAATATTTTAAAATAACTTTTTATTGTTACTTTTGACTTGCACATGCTCTTGTTTGCTCCTACACACTCCTACAGTTCAAGGGTGTGTCACTACTCTGGGGTCTGTGTCTTTGCAGTTATTACATAAGCAATTGCCTGTAGGATCCTGTAAGTTTTCTGATTCTGAAAAAATGCCTTTTTATTGCTGTTTGCAGAATGCTGTCTGAAGCTAGGAAATATCGGAACTGTACAGAATCACCACAAACTGTGAGCATGGCACGATTTAAATTAGCCTTTGCCATGCTTTACAGTAGCAGTGCTAGAACCTGGCTGTATAAACTAGTTCTATGCACCTCTAAAAATGTATTATTATGCATATTATTCTCATATTTCTCATCATGATCAGCATTATAAAATGACTGTAAAAAAAACAAAAAAGGAGGATTTTTTCGACAGGGTAGCATGAATTGATGGACTGTCAATTTGTGTGACAGTAGCATTTTTCAACAAGGCCTTATAGACTTATCATTGTTTTTGCTGAAGCATTTTCTTCCCTCAGCATATTAGGTCTTACTTTTGATTACTGTGACAATTATTGCTCATGAACAGTGCAGAAACATTTATGAGATAAAAGAGACTCTGAAAGTCTCTAATGTTGATTATTCATTAACTAATATGTGCACATACAAATTCAGGTGGCCCATTTCCATTGAAAGGCAATATATTCTGGAAACAGTTTGAGGAAGGCCCTTTTCTATTTTATACTGTGCAGCAACATCACAGATCAGCCATTTCATTTTGCTTTGTATTTGCAGTACAAGTTATCATAGTTCTTTCAGGTTTTTAGGCAAGCTGTAGCGATCACAACATCAGAGCTGTGACTAGACATAAAATACCCAAGAGTGAAAAGGCATATATTAACATATTCTAAAGGAAACAAAGTGTTTGGAGGAGTTACCAATTGTAGGTCTGTAAGATTTAGGTAAGTTTTAGTGCATCATTGTACTCTGTCTTAGTCAAAATTTTTTGTGATACAGGAGTAAAAATAACTAAACTGAACCTGACATGGCAGGGAGGTGCGTAGACAGGGAATGAAGAACTATGCAGGTAATCTTAATTTATGAATGGCATCAGGATGGGCTGCAGGGGTATTTAGAGAGCAATGATTTTTATAAGGAGCTCAGGAGAGTGATCAAGTCAATAGCTGCAGGCTTTTTTGTCTGAATAGTTTGGAACCTTTAATTAAAATTCCTTTTAAAATGTAGACATTCGGAGTGACTGTCTGACACTGATTTTATGTAGACCTACTGAGGCACTGTGGAAGCACCTCATAGCACTCATGTTCACTAATCCCTATCAAAGTCTAGTCTTGTGTTTGTGTGTGTTGCAGGAAATCTATTTTTTTCTATCTTCTATTCAATTCCCTTCCCTTCCATTTCCTTCTCTTCCTTTTTCTTATTTTCCTCAACTCTCCACTTGCCACAGCTCCCTAAGAGCAGAAGTCTTAGAAGCTCATGTAAACTTCTGTCAAGATGTTGATATTCTCTTTGATTTTTTTCTCTATATTCTTCAAAGCATACAGCGAAAGTCCTCATAGTCTGAGCACCAACACACAGCTGCTCCTGCACAAACATGGCCTGACTCTAAGAATTTTCATTTTTGGCAGGTAGTTAGAAACTACCTGAAAAGGAATGGTGCAGATATGTCCAACAATAACAGTTTCCTTTTACAGACTGGCTAGCATTATCACCTATAAGCTCTTGTTTTCCCTGATATTTCCCCAAATACTTTGTCGGTGATTCCTAACTCAAAGGCTGTGTTGCATGTTAACTTTCATCTGGAGGTAGTTTAAGAGTAAATTGTCATGGCTTTGTTCCCAGTGGTATTCTAAAAAAACAGCCTTGAGACTGCAGTGAACAAGCAAAAGCCATGTTACTTAAAAAGAAGTGAAAAGAATTGCTTAACCAATTACAATTTAAGCTGTTCAAAAAAATACCAAGTACTACAGAATTCTTAATGGACTATATTAGCATAGAAATTGAAGTTTTTATTTATTTTATTCTCTTTTTAAAATAAAGGATAAAGCTTAAAGGACGGAGAGACTGTCCATTTGCTGAGTGCAAAACTGTGGGAGTGGGAGGTTTTGGCAAAAGTTCTACTTAGGACACCAGCCAGCACCTTGTGTGTGCTTTCCTATAGATCATTACATGTATCCTGTTCACCTCTTTATCCTTCTCTCCACGTCTCTCTCTCTATCTCTCTATTTTGTTCCTATCTTTCTTCCTCAGCTCTTTCTCTTGGCTTGGAATCTTCTTGTCCCCCTTTTATTTGTTTGGTTTGAACTCTTGACTCCTGTTAAAATTTGGTACATCATCATCCTTTGTATTTGTGGTTAAATTTCCAGAGTTGAGGAGTAATTGGTGGTGAGTTTTGAGGTTGATATTTTCAACCCATTGTTTTTCACTTTTCTTAGAAATGTGCCCTTTTGGCCATGTGTGCAGTGGCACTTAAACACACTTCTTATTCCATAGTCAAAAGTCAAAGAATGTCCAACTGGGACGCTCCTCACTCGTCTCTGAGTTGTACCATTTGCGTTTTCTGGCTCTGCATTGAGTTGGGCTTAGGGTTGAGAGGATGTTGATGTGGCCTTGGGCTATATTCTGGGTTCAGGTACAGACTGGCTTTTGTTGGAGAAGATGGTTTCCCTTGGACCTCCACTGCTGTCTGCTCACTTTGAAGCTTATCCAGAAGCTGCAGTTCCCTATTGTCAATAAATAGCCGCATCCATGATGAATTCCAACCATGCCGAGCAAACGACTAAAGTCAGCAAACATGGGTTTGATTTGGCATGGACCCTATGGTGAAATGTTATTGTAATTTTGATTGTCACAATACACTTTTCTGAGTACATAATTAGTATTGTCAGTACTTCTGCGAAACATAACCACTGAATATTTAGACAAGATTTAGACCAGTTGGACCTTAGACCAACACATAGAGCTTCTAAACAACTAGTGTATAAAATATTACAGCAGATATTCCACCCAAAATTGTGACTGGCTGAGCTGATTTGAAATCAGTAGTTGCTCAATATACACACAGTTTTAACCACTTCACCACAGCTGCATTCTGTATTAATGCAAGAAACAAATCGTATAGGACTACTAGTATCATTCTCATTGTAATGGTAATTCAGAAATGAAAAACTACGTGTAAAGCAAATCCTTTGACTCCTATATTGAGATATGTCTGTTATTTTATGACAAATTCTTGAGATGACAGCAAGAGTAACATAATGTAAAATAACTACATTTCTTGACAGTAGAAATGTTCATCATAATTATCATTATTAATAACATTAATGTATTTATTTGAATAAATGTGTATATTACATTTATGATGACCTGCATGGCCATAGGCTGCAGTGATTTTATCAATATTATCTGGGTTAATGCACTCAAATGTTATATACTTATGCCTGTCATGTAGCATAAAAATGATTTCAAGTATTTAGAAGCATTTTCATGATAACCCACCTTTTAATTTTGGGACCTACTGTATCTTTTAGCTGTTGCTGAGTTAGAGACTAATCATTGGGGTCTAGTGGAGACATCATGTTAAGGACTGTAGTCTCAAGTTGCCTACTCTTTTGACAGCAAATAAATTGTGTCTTACTGCTTTCAGTAAAGGTAACACTGTTAAAAGGTTGTCATTTTGAAATATGTGCGCGCATATAAGCGTATCCAAAATATGTGGAAAGAAAAACATGGTGACCAGGGAGAAGTTGTAATTGGAGTTATGAAAACATATGGGACTTTTTTGACCTCAATTTATAAAATTTATAGCCATGGCTGGATCAGTTTCTAAGGATTGAACTGCTGTCAACATGACTTTCTTTCCTCTACATCGAATAAAGGGAACTCTGCTTTCAGAATTGTAAT
>JBBMFX010000148.1:13131985-13144517 GCA_037832545.1 Rhabdalestes septentrionalis | reverse complement strand
CTCCGCTCTGCTGTTGTTTACCTGTGTGAAATTTACGTGATCGGCTTTTTTGGGGTTCGCCGATCAAGCTATTTTTAGGCAATATCGGCTGATCATGATCGGTGGCAGATCAATCGGAGCATCACTACTTTCAATAATGATCACTTTTATGCTAACTCACTCTGCATTGTGGGTTTAAAATAAGAAAACAAATATTTTAAGAGGCCTCAGCTCTAGTGTTCTTCAGCAATTCAGATTATGACAAATGACAAACAGACTAATGTAAAGAAGTCACGTTTTTATTATCTTCAGAAAGAAGTTTAGATGATAAACCATTTACACGCATGTCTTTAGTACTGGATAAGTCCATTAGTTATGTAAAATCTTCTCTTTATCTAGCGTCCAAATACAGCACAGAATGTTTCTGAAGAGGCAGGAAAGGTAAAAATCAGACTAGAAATCAGACTGGATGCCAGCCCATAAACTTTAAAACCTTAGTCTTTGTATGAAAAACTGAACAAAGGCAAATATCAAACGTCTTGACCGGACATGTAAGGTAATGGACCGCAGGACACAATGAAGAACACACATGCTAAGAAAAAATATTATACTGCTTTACAAAATGGGGGAAAAAGACAAAGAAATACAAATAAAGGAGGATGACCTCCCCATCTCCCTGGTTCAGACTCTGTCAACCTTTCCCTTTCTCCTGTTAATCCCAGAGTTTTATCTGTCCGTCCCACCCGCAGGTGATGACCTTGGAAGTCTCATGAGGATGCCAGAGGGCACTGATGCACACTTTATCATGCGCTTTAATTCGGTGGTAAAGCTTAGTTGTCTTCCAATCCCAGATATTCAGTTTTCCGTCAGCATCACCCGACACCACATAGCTACAGCAACAGAGAGAAACAGGAGAACAACATTACTGATACGCATGAGATACATGAAGCTGATTTATGGATTTAGATGGTCCTGCGGCATTGTTAAAACCTACTCAAGGGTTCTGTATCCAGAGCTAAGGCAGATTAACAGGCTGTTAATGTACATATATGTATGTGTATGGTTGTGGGTGTGTGAGAGAAAATACACATGTAAAATAAAGAATGAATATCTTAAGTACCACAGCACCATACATTTAGCACTCTAAAAATTCTCCATAAAAAGGGAGATCTCACATTGCTTTAAGAGCTTAACGAAAGTTGCAATGTGCATCTGTGTATACTTGTTAAATGATGCCTGGCATATTCAAGTCTATTGGTGTAACACTTTTTCTTTTTGGAATGGCTGCAAGTGACAAAAATGCCTACCTCATATCTGGAGAAAAGTCCACCTGGCAGGCATATCCTGCCACCATATGACCCTTGAAGATCTTCTTCTTGTTCAGCCTGAATCGGTTCTGAGCGCCAAATATTAAGATCTGATTATCCATGGACTGACAAGCTAGCCATTTACCTACAAGGAACAGTGCATTACATTTTATTCAGGAGAGTGAAAAACAATTACCAGTTTATAATTTAACCATTACAATAACAATTAACTATTTGCTGTGCTTCAGAAAACAAGGAAGCTACAGCACAGAAATGTCTTCACTTTAAAAGAGGTGCAAGAAAAAGTACATATTAATATAAAAAACATTTCTAAACAACATAAGCATGCCTCAAAAGCCAGAAATAGTCTTTTTGCACCTGTCTTTATATACGTGACTGCTAGCATGAACAAATGCAATTGTCTTGTACCCAAGCCATGGTTCCTTTGATCAGCCGAAGCCTGCAACTGAGCTGCAAGATGCCAGCTTTCATCTCCAAGCACTCTTCTGACAGAGGCTCTTTTGCAAATTTTGCATATTCAAACTTGATTATAATTTAAAACTCTCAGGCCTCCTCAGCTTTCCCCAATACCGGAAACATTCAACATCTAAGCTGCACCCTTTCAAGATGCATTCACTTTCTGACGTACCCATACCCCACTGAAAGGAAAAAGGACAAATAGAAAATGTGGTTCAAATCCTACACTCAAGACCTGATTTTAACACCAATAGCATCTTACATTGTTGCTGGAACACACCAATGATTAGGAGAGAATATTTATTATAATCCACCTCAGGCATACAGAGAAATGAAGAGATATAAGGAGGAAAACGAACTATAAAAGCAAAACACAAAAAGGAAGAACACGATAGACTTTGTCTTGCCACAACCTTGCCATATCTTTCAGAATTTTCACAAATTATTCAGCGGTATTGAGGAAAAAATACATGCAAGAACAAATGTGAACACGCTCAAGGTAAAATAGAGGGAGTTTAAAGGCAATCATGCACAAATTTTCACTTTGGGGAGAACAAGTCACAAAGCATTTCATGAAACCCATAGTTTGTGAGGTGGCGGTTACCATTAGGTGAAAGTGTCACTGCGGGCATTGAATGCATACTGGGCTCTGCAATGTATTTAAAATCCACTGGTATGTCCCTGAAAGAAAAAAAAAAGATAATATTAAAACTACTGACGGCTGACGTGAATACCATTGATGGATTACATTAGGCAGCAATTGAACAGTCGATTGTTGTAGATGTGCTGGAAGCAAGACACACGTGCAAGCAAAAGACTCTGAGAGACAAGTGAGGCTGGGTCAGAGCATCTCCGTATTGGCAGGTCATGTGACTGTTATAAAGCTGTCAATACTACCAAATGGTCAACCGTTGACAGGGTCGTAAGCAGCTAAGATTCACTGATGAGCTAGCCTATCTGGTCCTATACCACACTATGGTAACAGCTGAGCTACTGTAACTCGAATTGCTGAAAAGAATCACGCTGCCCATCATAGGTTGGTGACATGTTCCATTGCAGCTTGTGGAATACGGTTCTGCCACAGACCAGTCAGAGTGCAAATTTTGACTATTGGCCTCACCAAAAGTGCACACAATGGGCGTGTGATTGTAACCTGAACCACAGAGTTAAGGAAGAAGGTGGCCTACACATTATTTGGCAGGTGGTTTCAATGAAATGGCTAATCAGCTTGTATGCCAAAGGTATAGACAGGATGAACAGTAAAGTTATAAGTATAGTTATAAGAAACATTTGTGATTAGGTCTTGATGATATTTCTGGATACACCGGATCAAACTATTAATATCTTATTATTTCCCCTGCTCTGTTTATGTGATTAAACAAACATGATTTCACTTTGCTGACTGAGGATAATTTGCAGAGGAAGATTAATTTACAAGTTGAAGGGGTTCCAATGCCCCAGAATACAGTAGCTCCAGCTTTTCAAACCATCAGGTTGTCAAATAAGTGATAGATAGTTTCAGTACTATATGTTATACAAAAAAAACTACATTGATGGCCTTGTCTGAAATGTTTAATATGATGGCCTTGTCTGAAATGTTTAATATGATACAAAAAAAGAAGCAAAAAAGGTTTGTCTTTTCAATTTCCTTGAAAATAAGCTGAGAAACACTTACTTTATTGGGGAAGATGCAGAGTCCTACACTTAGCACTAATGTTTGTACTGTGGACCACTGCAGTTTGGTAACCAGTGCATTAGCAATTTGAACAGACACCAGAACTGAAAAGAAAAATTCTACGATGAACACTGGACGAAATGTCTATAAATTCGAGTGCCTGGCCTTCCATGCCAAGGATGTCATATAGCAAACATTCACACTGATCCAGGAAGAAATACTGATTAAGGCCTGCTAATTTGATTGGTGTTAAAAGAACCATTAGATGTCATTAAGTTCGCAGGATAGCACCTGGAGTTTTATTTGCCAGTACAATAGCATCATTTAATGGCTTCACTTAAAAAGAACATTTTAATTATTAGGCAAGTCAAGGTTTGTCAGCAATGGCATGTGACACACACATTTATCATTTGTCTTGACTCTTGCAGTGTATAAACTAAAGAAATCATCAAACCAGTTTCAACAGACAGTTATCAAATATGTTTTAGACGGGAAAACACTGCATAAGATCAAAATTCCACTCCCATTTCAACAAGGAGAATGTGCAGCATCTAACAATGCTGTTGACAGACAAGGAGCAAATAACATTACTTAAAATCTACTGTCTAATCCATTGGTTCTCAAACTGGTCCTCAATTCAGGAAGAGTTAAGAGTAAAAATCTGAACCCTGATCGCACACACAGGCACGAGGGAGGGCTACAGCGGACTCTGGGTGAGAAGGCTTGTAAAATGGGGCAGCACTGAAACCTGAGTGATCCTAGACACTGAACACAAAAGACAAATCCCTTTAGACAAGACTACAGGCCAAAAATAACTCTGAAAAGGAGAGAGCAAGAGAGAGTGAGCACACAAGTCTATGTACTGTGTGTGTATGAGAAAGAGAAAAAAGGGAGTTTACTACCAATGCCAAATTTACTCTTTCCTCCAATCCCTCAGACCATGTTTCTCACTCTAACTCCTTCCTCATACACCCTTAGTTCTTTTCATTACCTACCTCCTCTGCACCCTCACGGCCTTTAGATCTCTTTCTTTCCACTTAGTGCTCACTTTGTTCCTTTCTCTGCATATTTTCATCTACTCTCTGGCTGCTGATCTCTTAAAACCCTCCATCTGAGCAGTCTCCCACAGGAAAATAAAGAACAAACATTATCAAGCCTACACAGTCCCTTACATAAACTTGGTATCTGTGCAAGCAAAGTCCTGTGCTGGCATTTGCTGAATGCAAGCATTCTAGCCCCTGTCCCCCCATAAAGCCCCTTCCTTGAAGCGCCACTTAAACTCTCTTCCCACTTGGTCTCACTGTAGCAAAGACAGGAACATGGAAAAGTGGGGAAAACGTAATACATTTTGTCATGTTTGCTTTTGTTTCAGCAGTCGTGCACATTGAGACTCCAATGCCTGGATGGTCTTGAACACCAAAGCACAGCCCTAATATCCAAGTCAGAGGAAATCTACCAAGGGCTTCCAGGAACAAAATTCAGAAACACAAGCTCTGTAGAGAGCTGCAAAATCCTACTACAAATCAGCAACTGTTTAAATATTCATCATCTGGAAAGTGAGACATCTGAGCTTATTTACCTAGGGAAAGGTGCTCATTTCTGAAAATATCCCAGGAGACCTTGTGATTGGCACATTGCAAGACAAAAACAGCAAGATTCTCTCAACAGCAAGAAATAAAGTTGAATAATTAATCAGGAAAATTATATATATTTCAGATGCTTCTTGGAATAAAAGCATGATTAAACAGATGTACAAGGGCTGCTGATACAATGCCAGTCATGAATCTTGACAGGAGATGGGCTAATTAACCCAGCTGTAATATAAATACAGAAATGTGATTTCTATAAGGGGCTAAACCAGTGAATAATATGTGCTAATAGTCTGTTTATTACAATTAGCTGCTCAGCATAATTGAACACTATTTAATTTATTGGACTACTAGTAATACATTCTTCAAAATAATAAAAAAAAAAAGGAAATTAATATTATCCATTGCTGATCTGGCCATCGCAAAATTGCATGATATATCCAGCGGTCAGACATAAAATGTTATATGGTCATGCACAACAAGGGAGTACACATCAATATGATGAACAAACAGTTTTCATTCAGATTGTAATGTGGATACAGCTGTCCCACTCACCATTCCCACACACGCAGGCTCTTGTCATCAGAGGTGCTGACAAAGCGTCTGTTCTCATCCACAAATGTGATAGTATTGACGGCTCCTAAGTGACGGTCATATTCCTGAACCACCTCCCCTGAGCGGATGTCCCACTAGCAGGAAAAAAAGGAGATAAAAAGATAATCATTCTCTCTCACACATTCACAAACACAGATAGACACTAATTCAGTTCAAAAGCAACAGACCACAAAATAACTTTTGATCCCTTTGAATAATGAACAGACTGAAGACTTGGAGGTCTGCATGAGAAAAAGACTGAAAAGTTTAGAGGTCAGCATTTTCTCAGGTCTAGATAGCCAGCTGCATCGTACACTGTTGCCACTATATGCTGTGGAGTGAAGTAGTGGATAAAAATGCCCCACACATGTTCTGCTTGGGGTTGTACGCGCCAAACCATATCCCGAGGGATCACATTGCATAGGTAAGGCTTAACACTGGTTTCAAATATATTTGGCCCTTTTAAAACACCTGAACCTTAGATAAGCCAGGCTAAGCTAGCATAGCTATGCATTCCTGTGTTCAAGTCAGCCTCCAAACAACATTTTGGCAAACCATAGGCATTAACTATTAAGATTGTTGTCAACTCTTAATCAAATTTCTCAAACTCTGGAGGTTTCCTTAAGAAAACCACCTCAGTTTATAGATGTTAACCATAGCTAAGCTAGAAAAGCTACGGTTCCCCATGTTCAAGTCAACCTCAAAACAATGATTTGGCTACAGGTAAGCACTATAATAGTGGATTTTATAAAGGCCAAACATAGTCAATACAATTGTTCAGCTTTACCAAGATAAATCATTCGACAAATTTTGAGAAAGCTGTCTTGTGATGTGTGCAGTGGTAGTTTGGTAACAGATGATGAACCGGAATCATATGATCAAATCTACCACTTGGTGTCATTAAAACACAGTGGAGGTTTAATGTAGCGGTGGTTAAGGTAGCGGAACAGGGCAAGCATTCAGTATATCTTTGATTAATCAGTTTGGCCAGGCCACAATTTGGAATTGACAACCATAAACTAATGCTCATGTCTTTAGCTGTGTCTGTCTTTCACGAACTGAGGCTGCATCACCTTGCCAGACTGAACAATTGAATTACAGAGTGAAAATGCTGTGTAAGACAGTTCTGTTCCAAGGATTGTAGATCCTGTCCTGTATATATTGCATACTGAGCCACTAGAGTGATCAAAGTAACCGCAGTGTGAAATATTTTCAGAAATAATTTCTTAATGTTTGTATTTTTTGCCACATCCAACTATATCAGTTTACATGACGCTTTTGGATTGTGTGAATTGGGAACCCCGGAAATGTGGCATCTACCTTATATGTCTATGCATTTGGAAGCTGGATCTTATTAGTGATCTTATCTAAATGTTCTGACCCATGAAAAAGAGCTGAAATTCCCATAACTAATCAAGTAATAGTGTAGAAGGAACTGCACGCTCCAGTTAAAGGTCCCATTACATGAAAATTTCACTTCATGAGATCTTTTACCATTAATATGTTTTCCCCTGTCTATGGTCCCGCAGTGGCTAGAAATGGCGATAGGTGTTAAAGGGTGCCTTGGTCATCCTGCTCTGCTGTTGAGGTCTGGAGTTTTCCCCCATATGTTGTCACAAGGGGAAAGGTTCTCTCCCCTTTTCATGCGCCCCCCCCTCCCCTAAATAAACGAGCCTTATCGACTGTCAATGCGAAGATAAGAGAAACATCATGGCTTGCAAAAGACTGAAGCATTGCAGTTGCACGATGCTTAAATGAAATTATGCACCAAGGCTGAACTTCGGAAAGAGAATCCATATACAGTATTAGGGGACCACTAAGACATATATAAAAGCAGAAACATAGATTCAGCATGTCCTGGGACCTTTAAGCATATCTGCACATTGTAATAACTTTTCTTATGCTTTATAATTTCTTTTGGTTGTGAGAGATGATAACCATTGGTGACCGATATTTAAAATTAGTCAAAAAATAAATAATCTAGTGGCAATGGTGACCCTTTTAGTCACCATCTGGAGCCCTGAATTTCGTGGGCGCCCACACAAACTTACCTGCACAATCTTCTTGTCTGACATTCCAGCAACAAAGAGGTTCTGTTTGTCTTCATCTGGGTTGAATTTTACACAGTAGGGAACTTTTCGGTTTGTGAATCGGGAGATGCATTGACCTGAACACAAAAACAATTTCGATTAGAAGCACAGAGCTATATCACACCCCAACAACACAAGTGGAAGCTGTAGTCGAACTCTCACTCAGGTTCCTCCAGTGTGCAGAGGTTATTAAAACCTTTCCAATACACATGCTTGAAGCACAGTTTTAATTCAGATAAGAACAGCACTACTGAAAGAAAAGACTGTGCAGGCTAGCTTCAGGACCTGATCCAGGATCAGCCCTGCTTGACCTTTGTGTATGGCACCTCCTAGTGGAGGAGCATAGAGTGGGACATCATCAATGGAAATAATCATTTTATTACCCACCAGAGCCCTTTTACACAAAAGCTTGTTAAAACCTAAGGCAGATAATACATGTATACCTTTAAACGTGAGTGTGGGATTTTGAGGAAATGTGTGTTTAACTCACCTGTCTCAGAGTCCCACAATTTGAGATAGCGATCATAAGCAGCACTGAGAAACTGAGTACCAGTGTTATTGAAACAGATATCGCGCACTGCCTTACTGTGACCTGCAGAAAGGGAAATAAAAACACAGCGAGAAGAAATAAAATGAGACTAAAAAGAAAAGCACATTGTAGCTGTGTTAGAAAAGAGCTCACTATGTAGGGCACTTCAGCCACTTTGTAGTAGCGTTCGAAATTTCAACTGTCAACTTTGCCCGCTAGTTAGTGCACTAAAAAATCAGCGTGCAACATGCCAAAATCTAGTGTCCAGACACTGTACACTACATGAATAAATATATACCACTTGCACTGCAGGTTTCATAGTGAAAGAGCGCACTTTTCCAACCCACTGTACACTAATGTTAACCCGCAAACATCAAGGAGAGGAGCAGCAATGGAGAATGTCATGCACAAATGTGAGTAGTGTTTTGTTGTTCAAGTTTATCATAATGTTATGGTAAAGGATTAAGTCCCATGGATCAAACGATATGAATTATTTTGACTTTAAATCACACAATGGTCCAAATGGAGAAACAAGACATGTGTTTAGGCGACAGAGATAAATTGCCAAGATCTAGCACAATACTAAAGCAACAATTAGTAAAAACGTAACATCCCGAGTGTCCGAAATTAGCTAAATGTCACCTCCTTTTGTTCAGTAGTTAATCCACTTATAGCAAACACTATATAGTGAATGAGTGAATTTTTGAGGTAATAAAACAAAACTCACATAAGAGTGCAGTAAAGTTTAGTGTCAGCAAAACCAATCTTCAAATATAACCTATCTGGTTAAAGGATCAGTTTTGAGAGTGAGGGATAGAGAGTTGGGGGAAGAGAGAAAGAGTAAGAGGGAGATAGAAAGAGATCAAACATGACAAATGACAAAGCATCTGGCCACTTGTTCCTGGTCCTGAAGTGATTTCAGGCAGCCTGCTGACCGTAACCAAGGCAATGAGGGTAACCCAGAGATATTTCAGCAGGTGGTGGTGCTTGCTAATGATGCCTCCAGCAAGTAGGCCTGCAGGTACTGCTGAGGCTTTGAGAGGATGCTGAGCTGTGTTAATGGCAAATTTAGCACCTTGAAGACTTGTGCCTGCCCTCTTCCACTAACTTTGTGGAACTAGGACAAAATGCCATTCCCGGAGCAAAAATATTTCTCCTGTTTCACAGCAGTTACATAGACAGGGTATCCAGTATCACATTGCAATAAACGAACAGTACTTACAGGGCTAATCTGGTTTTAACGGATTAAAACAAATGAACATTAGTAGTAACTATTTAATATATCATTAACCTTGTGTGAATTTAACAGACAATTTAAAAAAAATGAATTTGTAAAGCCTCACAGATACTTCAACACACTGGTGTACTTTGGATCTGTCTCTGTGTCTTTCTCCCTGCACTCTCTCTATTGAATAATACATGGCAGCATCTTGACAAGCTGAGTCAGTCCAGTGGAAAAAGTATATATCTGATTTTCCAAACTGTAAACACCCAGTAAACATGTATCTAAAATTCTGCTCACGTTACCCTTGCTTTCCTCTGCCAATAAAACCCTGACTAAGCCAAGCAAAAGCTTTCAATTTTGTCTAACAATGTTCAATAAACAGAGCAGGTAGGGTATAAAACAGAGAAATAGAGAGTGAGAGTCAGCCAGAGAGTGCACGAGAGAGAGCAAAAGACTGAGCTAGAGAGAGCACGAGAGAGAGCGAACGCGAGAGGGATAGGGTGCACGCGCAAGAGTGAATGAGTGAGAGCTTTGGGGCAAAGTGTTTACAGAGTCTTTGGTATTCTTAATTTTAGAGTGATCAACTATCATCATATAATTGCATTTAACTGAAGCAGCAAAATGTTTCTCCCATAAATGTTATTAATTTAAATTCATTTTACTTTTAATGTCTGTTTCATTTAAGAAGAAAGTGCAATTAACCATTATATAATTAAGGGCTAAAACTTTCTAGATTAGGAAACATAATCGCTTTAGCTGAATAAGCTGTGTTTAAAAAAAGACTGATCTTACCAATAAATGTTCGTAAGCATCTCCTTTCATTGTAGACCTCCCACAGCTACAAGAGAAAAAGCAATGCTTTAAAATCCCATTAAAATATCTATGCACAAAGAAATGTGCAAGCATTCCTTTGCCTTAGTAGATCGTCCTCCATCTATGTGATTTTCTGTCCTTATATAAATAATATCAGCACTGTCAGTCACACTGGCGCTACTGAATGAAAGTATAAGCAACCTAGAGCTAAATAAATAAAAGTAGAAATCATTTAAATGTCCAAATTTGCCAGGGGAAAAAAATAGGCTTCTAGCTGTTAACTGAATCATTTGTTTCATTGTACCATGTGCTAATTATGAACAAACTCGCAATGAATACATTTCAAGAAGATATACTTATAACTTACATTTTTAAATACTCTAGTGCAGCTTACATATTATATCTAGGGCTTATGTTCCTTGTTTATGTTGTTTTACTCATTAAATGTGTATAACAGTTCATTTCAAAATCCCTTACCTCCAATGCACTATTTATACCAAGCAAGGGTCCCAAACCCAATATCTCTTAAAATAATCAGAGACTAAGATAAGGGATCGCACACTTACATGAGTGCCCTGAAATGTAGTGCATAGTGTGCACTGAGCACTTTCTTCTATAGTGCACACTGGCGTGGGTAAATGCCGTCCGAAATGGTACACTAACATGTTTGCACCCTGAAGTGACGGACTAACATTTGCTCACGATTCTCCAGCTTGCCCAAATATCTGCGGCTATACCACAGTATACATCAATAAAATTATTGTATTAATGTTACTTACATTTATACGAACCAGCTGCCTCACCTTGGGCTTGTATTCTAGTATTGGGCGCAATTATTAAACTCTAAAAACTTGCAGAAAATTTCTCCTCTTCCGCTACGTGTTTAATGTGAATTGTGTGCTTTCGGTGCACCGAGTTTTGGCATGGTTGTTAGTGCACTAAAATTGCACATGAAAAGTGTGCAAGTGCATGATTTCGGCACACCAATAATGCTTATGCTAAACTAAGATTATATTTGAATCTTACTTTAGCTATCTTTATAATTAAATGTAACAATATTAGGTCAGATATTGTTACATTTTAACAATATTTAATCATTGTTAAATATTATTAAGCAGATACTACAGAAAATGATTTTGGCAATTTTAAAGCAATTATCTTCACCACCTACAGAGAAATGCTGCCAAAATGACATTTTTTTTTTATATAAATGCAGCTCTGTTGATAATACACTATTTTCCACAGCGCTGCATTTGAGTGATGTGTAAGTGTTGAGAGAAACTAAACATACCTTAATCTTACAGTCCATAGAACAGGAAAGCAGCAGGTGGCCTGAGACAGGAAACAACCGAATAGCACTGACACCCTGTGACCATGAGGAGAAAAGTAATTTATGTGTAAGTAAACCTTGCCTTCTTCATAGATAGACAAATAGATATATACAGGTACACAAAGACAGAAAGACCGACAAAAGGTCCATCCATAATTATAGAGTTACTAAACCACAGACACTGGCCAATACTAGTCAAAGGATAATGGTAGGATTGATCAATGATCTAAAAATTACATGAGTCACAATTTTTGTTCGGCAGTCTGGTAAAATTATGAATACAATGATTTCCATTTATCATTTTATACACACACTAAGTAAACATGACTAAGTATTTTAATTTACAATAAGAAAGCAGTTGGTCAGCATTCTACCTGTACCAACTGGGCCAATACATTAATTGAAAAGAGTCCCGAGTTTTGCCATGGATGGGTCAAGCGTTTTGAATATTTGTCTTTTTTTTTTCTTTTTTTTTTGCTATTATTGTCTTATCAAACGTCGGTTGGGCCAAAATGAAGAAATCATCACTGCCAGGCGTTCTGGCATGTTTTTTGAAAAGCATGAATGACCCTTATTCTTTCTCTCTCTGGCTTGTGTGAGTTACAATTATTTCTATGATTGAGGTAGAACTGTCCTTGAGCAAGACACTTAACCCTCAGTTACTCCAGGGGGACTGTCCCTATGATTGTAACTAGTGACTGTAAGTAGTGCTGGGTGCTGTACCGGTGTAATTAAAAAAAAAAATTATAGATATGCTATACATTTTTCTAATACAGCAATACTTGTTTAAATGTAAACATTCAGAAAGTGGTGTAGCTCCAGTGCTAAAGCTCCGCGATAAGCTCCGCATCCATCCATCCATCCATCCATCCATCCATCCATCCATCCATCCATCCATCCATCCATCCATCCATCCATCCATCC
>JBBMFX010000148.1:13079032-13090387 GCA_037832545.1 Rhabdalestes septentrionalis | reverse complement strand
ACTCATAATGCAATGTTGGGCATGTTATTAACCTGCAGTTCTCAATAAAGCAGATTTGATATCCTAATTCAAGTTAGACGTCTCGCAGACAGACTCGTTCTGTCACATGCGGCTCGTGAAGAAGCCGTTTGAAGGCAAGGGATGAGATGTCAATGTGGGAATCCATGCTGGTGAACTTTATTTACACTATTTACAAACAAATACAAAATATGAGTGAGTAGGTAGGAGAGGAAAGGAGAGGAGATGAGTGGGTGAGAGGAGATGAGAGGAAGGAGAGAAGGCAAGGTGAAGACATTACAACAAGTCCTTGCAGAGCAAAGGACAGGGTTCTTTAAATAGTCTCAGTAATCAGTTCACCAAGTCCTTTCAGATGCGTCCCACCCTGCAGTCCTGCAGCACCCCCCAGTGGTTGCTGCCAGGCTCATGACAAAAACTAAATTGAGGAGCACAAAATCAAATTAAGAATCACAAAAACAAATTAAGAATCACAAAATCAATCTGAGAAGGACAAAAACAAAAGAGAAATCACAACCACAAAAGAAGAATCACAAAAACTAATTGAGGAGCACAAAAACAAAAGAAGAATCACTAATATAAAACTAAGAAGCACAAGAAACAAAAGAAGAATCTCAAAAATAAAAGACGAATCACAAAAACAAAAGAAGAATCACAAAATCAAAAGAAGAATCACAAAAACAAATTGAGTAGCACAATTACATTAAGCACTCCCGGAAAGGGTAGGTACCAGTCAACAACAGGTGACATCACTGATTGGACAATCAATCAGACCAATTTGTCTTTGGAACCAAAGGTTATACTGTCTGTAGCGCATTTTTCCAAACAGGAACATTACCATGACCCCAACGTAGCTCTCACTAATCGAGAATATTTTAATTCAGAACATACTACATGTGTTCGCCTTTGAATACCTCAGTCCCCCATGGAAGGTTCTCACAGATTTTCTAGGCAGGGCAACCACCAGTCTCTGTGAAACTTCACAGTTAGAGCTAAATGAGACCTTTCCAAAAACCCCTCGTTTTCTGTAACAGCCCAGGCGATCTGAGTTATAAAACCTCGATTGTGTGTATACCCTATACTTTTGTCTGACGCGATCAATTTAGTCTAATTACTCCCGATCATGGAGTGGGGTGGGGTGGGGGTCTCATTGAGCCCTGTCTAACTGTGAATTGGTGGTTGCCCACCTAGAAAAACCTCGAGCACCTTTCATGGAGGACTGAAGTATAATGTTTGGAAAAATGCACCACATGCAGAGTAACTTTCGGGTCAAACAGTGTGGTCGTCCAATTAGTAATATCTCCTGTTGCTGCCTGGTACCTACCCTTTCCGGGAGTGCTTAATGTGATTGTGCTTCTCAATTTGTTTTTGTGGTTCTTCTTTTGTGTTTGTACTTCTTAAATTGATTTTGTGATCCTCAGTTTCATTTTGTGCACCTTAATTTTATTTTTTGATTCCCCATTTGTTTTTATGCTTCTCAATTTGTTTTTGTGGTTCTTCTTTTGTGTTTGTACTTCTTATATTGATTTTGTGATCCTCAGTTTCATTTTGTGCTCCTTAATCTTAATTTTTGATTCCCCATTTTTTTTGTGCTTCTCAATTTGTTGTTTAGTAATTTGTTGTTGTGGTTTGCATTTCAGGGCCACCATCCTCAAAATACCTAAAACTGAACACATAGACAAAACATACATTTGGGACCTCTTTTTTGAGAGGATGTGGCGACCCACTGAGGAGCTTTGGCGACCCCTATTGGGGGTCGTGACCCATAGGTTGGGAATCACTGTACTATAGTACACTTCTCCTGTTTTATTTTTCTTTCAATAATTTATTCATTTCCTCAACACATTTTTCACTACTTTTATTTGCACATGACTTTCATTGTTTTGACCAGAACTAATTTCTGGTCTTCCAACGGCTTCCAGGGACCCTTAATGGGACCCCATCACTCATCGATCTTACAGTCGAATTCCCTATCAATTAAAACTTTTAAACAAACAGTTCAAAATTCTGCACGGCTGCTGTTTATGGTGCCTCCAATCGAAGGGATGCGTATTTCCCAGCCCTCCAATCTTCCAGTCTGATGGCCGTACGAGCCATCTTTTCTCCGCAAGGTCCAGACCAGTAACTCATACTTGAACCCTTCAATTGAACTCAGCAGTGATACGATGTAGGGGACTGTGAGCTGCTGGTCATCAAGTGGGACTTGGAAGAGTGGTGTCATTGACTTCAGGGTGGCAGTCAATCATTTAGGATCTGGATGGAACATCAAAACTTGATTACCATCCAACAAATTAAGCCCCTTGCAACCTCCACCTGAACCCTCCCTGGACAAATTTTTCTGTCCTCTGAGCTTCGGACAGAGGTTCTCTTCAGTGGGCCTCTCATCTAATCTCGCTGGAGGCTCGAACACTGACTTCATTCGTAGGGCATTTTGGTAGACATCTATGACCAAAGGTTTAAAGATCTTTGTCCAGGCATGTGCCAGGGCTAAGACTGTAAACCAACATGGCACTGGTGAATCACATCCCTTACCTGTCCCATGAAGACCCTGGTCACACATGGCTTTGGATTTCGTTATGGGGTTGCCATAGTTAGATGGGAAGATAGTCTCACCAAATTTTTCCAAGTCTGAGCACCTGGTGGTACTAGCCGGACTGCACAATTTTTATTAGAGCATTAAGTACATTTGCATGGGTTCCCCAAAAACGTTGTCTCAGACAGAGGGCTCCAGTTCATAGCCAGGTTCTGGAAGGCACTCCTGGGCCCACTACCTCATGTGGGCTGAGCTATTCAACAATCTTCAGATATCAGCCACCACAGGTCTCAGTAAATTTGAGGTATGTCATGGTTTCCAGGCTCCAATATTTGACCATCAAGAACCAGTTGTTGATGTACCATCGGCCCACCAGTTGGTCTGCGGGTGCCAATGGCTTTGGTCGCAAGCCTGTGGTTCTATCCAGCAGGCCAGTGATCAGCATAAGGAACGGCAAAGCCATCGGCTTATCTACCCAGTTTATTTGATGCTAGAAAATTACCCAATCAATTAACCCTTTCACCTTCCAATTCCAGCTGCCTGCCACATTATGGGTCCACTATTTATTTCAACTAAAACCTGTTTATTTTTCTCCATTACTGCCTCAAGCTCCTGCCACCCCATCCCTCCAGATTGTGGATGGTGGTCCTGAGGATACTGTCTGGCAGATCCTTGATTTACACCCTAGAGGTCATACCTGGTGGACTGGGAGAGCTACGGTCCTGAGGAGTGGTGTCGGTTGGGGATACAAGATGACCAGAAATGAGCATGTCAAATGGTATATCTATATTTATGGCGTTTCACTAACGCTTTTATACAGAGGGCAGTCTCCCTGGAGCAACGCAGTATTAAGCATCTTGCTCAGAACCCCCCGGTGGTATGCTGAAGGTAGGATTCAAACCTGTGACCTCTTGGTCACCTCTTGGTCCAGAGGCAATTATTTACCCATTAGGCCACCACCCCAAATATAAATGTCAGTTAATCAGGTGGTATCTGCTCATTCATTGAGTCTTTACTACATGCTCTAAGTATCTCACATTCTTGTTTCAGGGCTAAACCTTTGTTGCCAACAGAGTTAGAGGTCTTTTTTCTTAGCATTTTCTCGTCTGATTAATTTTGTCGCATGAAGTCTTATTTGAATATTTTTTGCAGCGTTTTCTCATTATGAAATATTTACACAAGATTATTGGTAAAAGCAACACATGCACTTGTCCATAAATATATATGCTGTCCTCCACATTTGCCTTTTAAACTGGCAGATCAAATGAGAATATATATATTCGGTATTCGGACAAATAAGATTGGCTCTTTGCTTTTGGTGTATTGTGTCTGTTTCTTTATCTGGGAAGCTAGCTAGAGTTTTATTCTGTTGTTTAAGAGTTGTAATGCTGTTTTTGCTGTCCACCTAGACTTGTGCAGACAGGAAGTGCAAGGTATTTTTAACAAATCTCTCTCTAGTGAGTTTCAGCCTGATTGCTACCAACGCATGAGCTCCCATCCTGAGTCAGCTCCTCATACCTGCTCACACCATCTATCTACTATTTGTGAGGCCGGGCTGGTCTCGGACACAAATGCACGGGCTCGGGTCGTGTCGGGTTTGATTTTTTGGGCCCGATCTAGGCTCTAATGTATATGAAATGTATCTAGAGTGGACAAAAGTTTTGGGACACATAAAGTCTCCCCATCACAGCGTTTAAGCAGCCTTTTCCATATCCATGCAAAAAGGCTGAGCCTTGTTCTGATTTGGTTGTGTAGACTATGTTTGTTCAGAAATAAAAAAATATCCAGGAGAGTTCAGGCGAAGGTGAGGACTTTTACCAGTTTTACAAATGTGGGTTTTATGGCAACAGAGACACATACGTTTTTGTTGTATTTGCACTTTTTAGTGATGTGATGTCAGGCCTATTCATTTATTTTATTTAAAATGTAGTTGGTTGGAAAAATAAATGTCTTAAATTCAAATCAGTGTAATCAGATAACCTTATTTGAATTGTGAAATAGGCTTGCCTGAAACTTTTGATTTTGTCTATTCTACTAAGTACTTATACTATTTTGACTTGCATTAATAAAGACTAAAATACAACTTTCATTGACTAAAAGTAGCCTAAAATATCACCAGTCTTTATCGACTACAACTTTCTGACTTCAGTTTATATCGACTGAAATCATTCTAACTAAAATAAGACTAAAATGCTCAGACTTTTAATCAACTAAAACTTGACAACACTAATAAGAGAATGGACATGGGTAAGACTAATAAAACCTAAAATGACAGCTTGATGCAAAGACTAGACTAAAACTAAAATTAAGACAGGCCGCCAAAAACAATATTACTCCTGCCCTCCAGGATTGAAGAACACCAAGGCGGATGCAGGCTTGCTCGCTCATGAAAAGGATGCCCCCCCGATGGATCCATCCAAGATTAATTGTTAAGTCATGAAAAATGTGAAAAGTCATGCTACTTAGTCATCTTAAAATTTGTCTCTTAAAAGGATAAATGAAGAAAATCCAGGCAAATTTTTAAGAAAGTCGGAAAAGAACCACCCTACACCCAGCCTGTTGAAACAGACTAAGGAGACCAAGAGACATGGCATTTCCATTGATTTTAACACATCAACATATATTACTGACATGGATAATATTCAGGCTTAACACCACCACATTGTATTCAAGCAATCTTCTCTTTCTGTTTTATTTAGTTGTTTGTGTTATAAAGTATGTGTGTATGAGAATGTATTTGTGATTCAAATCACAGTCTGTGATATTGTTTATCCAAATGTATGCATGTTTGATATCAACATGATCCCTAGATCCCAACAGAACACAAAATACACACCCCAATATCCAGTTATTAACTACACAAGTGTTATGAACTTTATTCTGTTAAAGAGAAGTTCCACAGCCTGAACCATATATGACATGCAGTCCCCCAGCCCCTCACCAAAGGAGGGTGGGAGGGAGGCTGCCCGCTTTGTAATTGGTCAAGTTAAGAAAGGCGGGGACAAGGAGACTGTCCTCTCTTTTGGCCATATAAGCAGCTTGTCCCAAAGAGAATTTGTGAGATACTTGGAGAAAGAAACATGGGCAGAGACTCCGAAAGAACACCTGAAGAAGAGCCTCCAAGGTCCAGCTAGCCCACTCTACACTCCACCGTCCGCCTCTTACTCCAGTAAGATACCTCTCCATGTCCCCTGACTTCAAACCATGGCCTGCAATCCAGCTCCATCTCCTTCAAAACCTCGCTCCATCCACAGGATCAGAGCATAAGTAAAAGCTTACTTCTACATTGACCAACCCTAGTGTCAGGGTTTCCACATACCTAAACTGTACAGGGGAAACCGGGCTGTTTTGCTTGAGTCAGGAGCTTGTTTTCAGAGATTTTCAGTAACTTTCAGTAAGCTAAAGTAAGCTTTATTCCATCCTCTCATTCATTTTAGTTTGTGTTTTGTGTTTATCTCGTGTGAACAAATGTTGTCTTAGCATGATCTGTAAGTCTCTTCTTCTTCAGTGAAAGTCAATTCATGCCTGCATCCCATTTCCAATGCTCACTAAATGAAAAATAATTCAATTGAGTAACTAATTCCCTCTCTTATCAAAGCAAACTCTTTTAGAGTAGCGCAATTAAAGAGGCTACTTGGTGTATTCTGGTGTGAATCACCTTGGTGGACAAGAAGTTCAGGCTGGAAATATTTGATAAGAGCCCTGCTTTGATATGAAAACCCAATTAATAAATAGATAATTAATTAATAATTGACTATTTATTAATATGTTTACATATATTTACATTAAACCTAAATTGAGCTAATTTTAAATTTCAAAATCCCCTAAAACATCGTGGATAGGTTGTCCAAGGCCGTGCACCTGGTGGCTCTTCAGGGGATCCCCTCAGCCAAGACCACTGCGGAAATTATACTGGAGCATGTAGTTTGATTTCAAGGGTTCCCCAAGAAGATCTGAATGGCCTTCTGGAAAGCCTTCTGCCATCTGATCATGGCCACAGGCAGCCTCTTTTCAGGTTACCATCCCCAGGCAATGGAGCACTTTCCTGTTTTGTGGTGGATCGCCAGCGCTCCTGGGCCCGCTACCCCATTTGGGCTGAAATCTTCTCACCTCTTCTGCCACCAGGATAAGCCCATTTGAGGTATGCAAAGGTTTCCAACCTCTGATGTTTGAACACCAAGCTGGAGCCTGGTGTACTGTCGACCCAACAGTTGTCGACTTTGGCTCAGAACTCCACTACTCTGGCTACTCTATCCTCTGCCATATCCTTCTATCACACTTCTCGCACTATAGGCAGATTTGCTTCTTTCACATAGATGTTTTTTTGTGCCTTTCAGCTTTGTAAGCTCAAAACTTCATCAATGAACTGGATGTCCACCTGGGCTCATTTTCATTTGCCGACTCGCCACTCATCCTAATCTGAGACTTCAATCTTCCATGTGGCAAATTGCAGACCTCTGAGCTTGTGATGCTCCTGTTGTCCTTTGGCCTGTCCCTTGTCTAGTCTCCTCCGATCTGCAAAAATGCAGGCAACACTTGACTCAGTATCAACAACATCACTTCCTATGTTCAAAATTTCCTCTTCAGGCATCCTCGCCTCATCACCCACGTGTAACACCTACGACTATCCTCAGATATCTATCCTCGCTCTCTCTGCCCTCTCTCTTCTCCTCTATTCTTTCTTCCCTATCTCTCCCTAACTCAACTAACCTCTGTTTATCTTCAGTTAAATCAGCCACCAATGACATTCTCTCATCCATCCACAGTTCCACAGCTGTCTGAGGTCCTGCGGAATGTTGGAGAAATTCACATTTAATAATTTTATTGATTTATTTATTTATTTTCTTTGCACCTTTACATGTATTCACACTCAGTATTCAGTCAGTGATTCAGTGATTCATTTATTCAGTTCCTGATTGTTGTGTGATTAATTTAAGGTTAAGGAGAAGTCTTAAGGTTAGAAGTTAGGGACCTATAGTCTCCATACCTTACATTTTAGAAAAGGACTCTGGTCAGTCAGGAGAACAACATGTGTTTTTCCTTCTGCTGCCTTGTGCTGCCAGTAGCAAGGACATTCCGACGCCAGATTCTCATGCCTAGTCATAACATGTGAGCCTACAAAGCTTTGTTTCATGGTCGCATCCCATGGCTTGATAAATTAATGTAGGCGTGCATTAAGACTTCATACGACTTTATTATAAAAACTGTAATTCAGAACGGAAGGGTAGAGATGACTCCAGAATCTCTTAGGATACCCTGAACCCAATCACTCCACTTTTGCAATTATGTAATACATTTTCTTTTCTTGAGCAAAGTAGTTCGTTGTCATTTTTGGCTGGGGTCTTCTCTTCTGTGTTGTGTAAAATTGCACCAACAGGACTAACCAAAGGGAACTGAGAGCAGCTGAAAAAAAATGGCAGAAAATCTCTTAATGACAACAACCTTATCAATTATTGCTCTCTTTTATCCATGTTTGCCACTCATTTAACTCCTGCAAAGAATCCTTCCTTCTCTAGGTCTTCCTTCTACAGGACCAAGTTTAAAAATCAGCATCCAACCGCACAAACTCTTTGCCACCTTTTCATCTCCCTGTTTTTCCAGCTCTCTCAACATAAGACTTCACCGTGTTGTTTGATGAGAAGATTGATGACATTAGTGGATCCTTCCTGCCAATCACCCAGCCGACTGTCAGCCTGACACCAACAAATACTGCCCAGTTTCTTAGTTTCTCACCTCACGTTCTCAGACATGTCTCCGCTTAACCCTATGCCATCGAGTATGCTCCAGATGATATCCGCACATATAAATCCTGCATATCACCTCCATCATCAACAGCTTCTCACAAATGGCCATGTCCATCTGTCTTCAACTCTTCAGTGGTCACTCCTTTTCTGAAGAAACCCATGCTGGACGACAACTACAGACCAGTACCACTTCACTCCTTCGTTTCCAAAGTCCTGTTTTGGAACCAACTCACCATTTTTCTTTCTCAAAGCAGGCTTAAGGACCATCACCAGTCTGGGTTCAAGGCTGTGCACTCTACTGAAACAGCAACTGTACTACCATCTCAGAAGAACTTCATGCAGCTAGATCAGCCAACCTGTCATCTGCTCTGCTTATTCTTGATCATGCTGTTATACATCTGATAATTTTGGCTACTCTCTCCAGCCTTGGTATATTGGGCACAGCCTGGCAATGTTTTGCTTCCATTCTTGGTGACCGGAGGTACCAGGTATCATGGCATGGCTCCCAGTCTACCCAGCGAAGATGGTCCAATGGTGTTGCGCAGAGCTCCTCATTTCTCAATATACTGGTTCTCTTGTAATTGCCTCACATGGCATTTCCAATTATTTTTATGCAGATGAAACTCAATTTATTCTCTCTTTTCCCTCCAGTGTTGATCAGGTCCGACATAATCTCTTTGATGGTGGCCCACCACCTCAAGCCGAATCCCAGTAAAACGGAGTATCTTTTCATCAGGGAGTCCATCACCAACCTTAGTTTCTTTTGAAAACTGTTATTGTCCCCTCAAAGAGGGTTGGTGTCATGCTAGATGAAGAACTGTCATTCTTTACAACATCTGCTACAGAGATACGTTTCCAGTCTCTGGTCATTTCTAAACTGGACTACATTTATGACATTTAGCAGACACCTTTATCCAAAGCGACTTCCATTCCAGTCTCCCTGGAGCAACTTGGGGTTAAGGGTCTTGCTCAGTGGTGGTGCTGGAGGTAGGATTTGAACCCAGGACCTCATGGTCCAGAGGCAAGTATCCTACCCACTGAGCTACTGCACTACTGCACTCTCTGCAACTCTCTACTGGCTGGACTTCCACTGAAGTTGACGAAACCACTTCAGCTGGATTCAGAATGAAGCTGAGAGTTTAGTCTTCAATGTTAATAAAGTCTTTCACATTGCGCATTTTCTATGGAACCTGCGCTGGCTCCTTGTGGCCACTCACATTAAGTTCAAAACCATAACCTTGCCTTTAAGACCAAGAACGGACTTGTGCCTCTTTTATTATCAGAACTAATCAAGCACCATGTCACTTCTCATCCTCTCAGAGCTTCACGCACTGCTCGTATATAAACTTCATTGCCCAAAAGAAGAGGAAGACATGCATCAAAATTCTTTTCAGTTTTTGCCTCCCACTGGTTGCAATCAGATCCGCGAAGTCCCTCACTGTCTTCATGCATCATCTGAAGACCCACCGCTTCAGGCAGCACATTGTTAACTAACCAGTCTTCTTGTTAATCGCATATACATTTTCTTTATATAAAAAAAAAAACATCGGACCCTTACCCTCTCAATTGTTTTTCCTTAGTTGTGTATTAACTTCTGACATTGTTCTTTTGACAGGTGTGTAACTTTACTGTCAAAAGAAAACACACATGTTGATTTTAGTGTTGCTTTACAGGTATAAAGAACAGGTGTAGACTACTTAAGCACTGATATATGTCTCTCTGGATAAGAGTGTCTGCTAAATGCTGTAAACATAAATGTGCATATGTGTGTATATGCATGTGTGTGTGTGTGTAGTTTAATTTTACTTCTTTTTCACGTGGCCAGGACTCCAGCACTGTTGCTTGTCATCATGTAAGTTCCAACCTATTTTTTTTTATGCTATGAGGTCTTGCAGTATCTGTTTATGTCCACTAAGAGTCAGCTTTCCTCAGCCATTGACAGTAGCAGCACAGAAGGTATCCTTGCAGTTGTATTCAAAATTCCATTAAAATCTCAGTCAAACATATCTCTGAGAAATCAAAATATATCTGGGAAATTTGGAACCCAGTTAGATCTTCACATCAAACAGTAAAGATTGAAATCAAATCGCTTGATGGTGAAAGAAGCAATTTATCATTACTAATATTCTTATTAATAAACTCTGACAATTACATTTTTTATCTGCTTAAATGGAAAAATGTGTACAGCTGTCTGCAACATTTTGTACTTGAAGACTAATTCGGCGACAGTATTTCTCACATGCCTTTTGGCAGTGCTGTTATTGCAGTGACCTCTTGAGGTTTCATTACCCTCTTAACTCTTGTTGTTTTATAAGCAAAACAAACTAACAATCTTTCATGTACTGTGCAATAAGCAATCCTCTGAAAAGGGAAGATAACCCAAACACAAAAACAAAGGCCCTGTTTTGCAAGCCAAATAGTTTATGATTTTGTGCTTTAATGAACCTGAGAGATGGGAGGAGGTCTGCCATATGCTGCCATTTGCAATGCAACTGACCTGTTTGGAGCTTGTGAGAAAGGAAGCACCAGGAAGATCAATACATCCTCTGCGCCAATTTCCAGCAGAGAGTGACGTGCTTGTGGGGAAACAAGCTGCACTGAAGATACTTTCCTTATTATGGATTTGACATGAACTTGGCCCCTGGCCCTGGGGAATGTGATGAATGCATTATTTGATCTTCCTGCCTTTGTTCACCTTATTGGGGCATCAGCTAACAGCCTTTTGGCAGTGCCATTAATGCAACACAAAGCCACAAATACAGCGTCTTTTTCACCAGCAGTGCCCATGTCCAGGCTTTTAATGATCTGTGCTAATAGCTGAGGTAATTGTGCTCTCCTTAAGCTCATGTTCTCTACTGAAGCAAAAACAGTTTAATTCTGGGCACATAACAGTGGATGGTAGAACACTTGAAGTGTTGACACACAAGGTCCAGGTGCCAGTGAGCACTTAAACAGCTGCTTAATGATTGTCTCAGTGTCTTCTCTGTTCCAATGTGAATGAATCTTGTGTGTGTGTGTGTGTGTGTGTGTGTGTGTGTGTGTGTGTGTGTGTATGTTTCTTTC
>JBBMFX010000148.1:13052842-13063525 GCA_037832545.1 Rhabdalestes septentrionalis | reverse complement strand
CTTTGAAAGGTTTGGTGCCCATCCACTTCCATTAAATGACTACCAGACTGCCACGGTTAAAGTTAAAAATCTTCGTTAGTGTTCTGCTGAGGAAACAAAGTCACCAACATCTTGGATGCCCTGGTTGTAAGCAAATAAACATCAAATTTTCATTTTTGGGTGAACTATCCCTTTAAATGTCTAGCACCATGCTTTGAAAAGTCAAAATAGCATCTATTCAGCTGTTTCAGAATGCAGCTGCGAGGTTATTTTTCCATGTTCCCAAATTCACGCACAGCACACCTTTAAAAGGGAACCTTCACTGGCACCCTGTGGCTGTTAAAGTTCTAACACTTTAAAATTAAAGTTCTTACACTTGCTTTCAAGACCAAAATTGGACTGGCACCCCGATGCATATCAGCACTGATCAAACAATATGTCCCTTCTCATCCTCTCAGGGTCTCAAACACGGCTCCTCTCGAGACTCCGCTGCTCAAAAGAAGAGGAAGGCATGCGGCAAGACTCTTCTCTTCAAAGAGCACCATGGTGAATAACTATGCCTCTCGCTTCTGTTTGCTTATTTAAAAAAAAACTCTTATCCCCATCCCTTCCTTACTTTTTTAACTTGTGACTTTTTTGACAGTTATATAGATGTACCTAGCATGCAGTAACTTGGTTGAATAGTGGACATTGATTTAAGCATAGCTTTATAGGTTTAAGGAACAGATGTGGACTACTTGAGCACTGTTATATGTTGCTCTTGATAACAGCATTAGCTAAATACAGTAAATGTAAATGTAGAAGCAAATGAGTTTAAGGTCAGGATCCTTGTGGGTACAACATGTATAATCTTGTCTGTTTCACTGACTGCACACTTGACGAAAGGTCATCCAAAGAAGCAGGTCATTAGTGCCATCCTGCCTACAGGAATGACCATAATTCTTCCTTGTGAATCTTAAAACGGGTGACCAAAACAACCTGGGAAAATTTACTAGTGAGATCTTGTGGTTATCCCATTTCCTATCCCACCACAATGCAATGCTCTTGTAGAATTAAGGCTGCCCTCCCTTTGCCAGGACTGCATATTGATTTATGTCAGTGTTTACTGATGGGTTTCAGATGGTAGTATACTCACTGGACATTGTCCTATGTTTCCAGAAAAACCTCTGATGAAAAAACTAATTTAGACCCCTTGGGATCAGGCATATTTACTGAACTTGTGTTGCTTCTCTCATTTTCACAGGGAAAAACAGATGGCTCAGTGTTATGGATATTAGGACACTAGAGTTGGATCAAGAGTTGGACCAAGACAGGTCTCGAGACCAGTTTTTTATGTGGTCTTGGTCTCATCTTGGTCTCGACGGACTTTGGTCTTAGATCCCTCGGTCGTGTCTTGGTCTCGCTGTCTCGCAAACACCCTCAAAGGTAAGCTAGCCAGTAGCCATCTATCCATCTTCAGACTCTTTTACCAACCTTTCCTGATGACCAGATGATGTTTATATAATATTGTTATTTATCACGTGTTGTTCGTGCGGTATAAATTATTTAGGGACAGATCTTTTGCAACCGTCTCAGCAGACTTAACTTTTCTGGTGAAGTACATGTAGCTAGCTCTAGCAGTGGCTATCAGCTACTTAAACAGTTTTCACTAACAGTAGGTATTTTGGCAAATTTATTGAGCTGAAATATATAGAAACCATTTCAGTGAGACCCCACTCTAACCATTCTAATGAGACCCCACCGCGCACGGCTAGGCTATAAGATGTTGCAAACCCATAGTTTTCTTGGAGTGCAATCAATCACTGTTTTTAAATGTGAACTGTTTTCTCTCCCTACTCTCTGAAAATATGCTGTTTGTTCATAATATATTTGTTCAAAATATTTGTTCATAATGTCTGTGTACTATTGTTCCTGCCCTACTGAACAATAGGCTTGATTTTATTGCCAGTGAAGATGTCAGAATCTTTTAAGCATTTGTTCTTATACTTATTAATGCACAATTTGTATTGGTATGTACATTTGTAGTTTGCATCTAATTCATGTGATGTGTGTGCATGTCTTTTATATTTGATTACAGAATTTTAGTTAAAATGGGTTTGACTAAATAAATGTGACCATTGACTTTTAAATAACATATGCATATCACTTTGTGTTGACAGGTCTAATCTATTTCAGGGAAGTTGATATCATACAGTGTAATTTGGCTAGTACTACTACTTGGTCTTGTCTTGGTCTTGATACCCTCTGGTCTTGGTATTGTCTTGGTCTTGGTTTAGGCTATCTTGACTACAAGCCTATGGTGTGGCCCATAAGGACTAATATTGTTTCTAAGTATCATTAAAGACTATCAGTTTGGCACATTCAAAACTCGCTGTCTGTCATTCTGTCTGCACCCATTGACCTGTCAGTGACCAAAGCGGTGTGTGCTGTTACACATTCAGAGCAATGTGGCAGCGTGCCCGCTGTCACACCTCCAGGCAGATTGACGCAACAAATAACATTTTATTTATAAGTGCCTTTCACGACTCTCATGGTCACTTTACAGAAGTAATACAATTAAAAAATATATACATTAAATTAAAATAAGATAATGCTAATTTTTTTAGGAGTAAATATTATAAAACCTTTCCAAAGCACACAGTGTTCTCCTCAGATTTGGGACCTTAAGCACAGTAAGTTAAAGCCACTCTCCGTGGACAGCTCTAGGCATGATGGTGATTCTCTTGTTGTGGATTGTGCACAGGTTTGTGTCCCCGAACAGATCCACCAAGTAAGCGTGGCTGAACATATCCACCAAGTAAGCCTCACTGGTTTCCTGCAGGGCCATGACACAGGTGGATACGAAGCCTAGAATGATCTCATACACCAGGCACCAGAGAGGCAACTCACAGATCAACAGCTTTATAGTGAAAAATAAAATATATGAACAATGCATACTATATATTGAAAGGATGAATATTCATGATAAATCCTACATTTTAAAATATAAAAACATGTCAGACAGATTGGCATCAGTCTCGCTTGCATTCCCATAACCTAGCCACCCAGAGAGCATTCTGTACTCCTACCTTATCTTGGTATGCAAACTGCAGAGGGGATATCTGTGGCCGTAGCATGTGAAGCAGCAGCCTCTCCATGGTCTTCATGAGTTTTCTTTGGAACAGGAACAATGAAAGGTGTTTTCCACAGATGTGTTAAAGATGTGTTGGAGAGGTTTTCCAAGCTGTATTGCACAGGCCTTCAGCAGCCAGGGATACTCTATCTGGTCCTGCTGCTTTGCTGGGATGAAGTCTCATCAGCTCACTGCTCACCTGTTCTGCTGTGATTTTTGGTGATGGGATGCTTTTCTTGGTGGCAGAATCAGTTGGTGTGGGGATGGAGATAGCACAAATATGGGATTGGGGTGCCATGCTCTGAGATGAGTTGTTTAGAGTGGTCAAACTTGTTGAAGAAATCATTTAGCTGGTTCGCTCTAACCACACCTCTTTCAAGGGCAGACTCCTGTTTCTAGCTACTGCCGATGATGGTCTTCATTCCATCCCAAACCTCCACCATGCTGTTGGTCTTCAGCTTCTGCTCTATCTTCCTCCTGTACCTCTCCTTTGCCTCCTGGAGCTGGACTTTGAGGTCTTTCTGCATTAGATTGAGCTCATGATCATGTGGCGTCATCCACTACTTGATATTTTTTAACTCCGGACAGTACAACATTTGGGTTGTAAGGAGATTTTAATGGTCCTTTCAGACCACAAATGGTTCACTTCCACCCTGGAGTCAGTGATGCCACTTTTCAATAGCCCAATTGATGAACAACAGCTTGCTGCCCCCTATACAGTATCACTGTTGAGTAGGGTAAAATTTTCTGGAGAAGAAACTGCAAGGGTGCAATTTCTGGTCTGGACCTCTCTTAGAAAGAACAGCTCCTACACCAACATTGGAGGCATCCACTTCTGCAAAGAATGGTTTGCTTGCATCTGGATGAAGAATGATGGGAGCTAAGGTGAAGAGTAGGCACAATTTACTGAAGGCCTCTACCACTTGAGGACTAAGTTTAAATGGGATGGATTTGTGAGAATGTTAAGAGGCACTGCAATGGAGCAGAAGCCCTTGATGAACCAGTGATAAAAGTTAGAAACCCCAGAAATTGTTGGAGATGTTTAAGTGTTTTGGTCATAAAGGATATCCACCAGGAAGCCATAGGGCAGAAACATGGCTTGGAAGAGGGCCTCAGCCACTTGCAGTGTGGTGTACAACTAATGGAAAGGAAGGAACCAGACACCCTTTAAAAACCAGTTTATGGTCACCAGAACTGTGGTGTGCCCCTCAACACGAGGAGGTCTTTGACAAAGTCCACAGCTAAGTGGGACCACGTCACTGTGACACTGGGAGGGGCATAAGTTTCCCTGCAGGCAATTCATAGGATTCCACTGCCCGCTCCACATCTGCTTGGATGGTCGGCTACCAGTGTTTATGGCTTAGCACTTCCACATTCCTGTGGACACAGGGATACCTGGAGGCAGGGTTTGTGTGAGCCCAATTTATCACACTGCTCCGCAGAGACTCAGGCGCAAACACCTTGTCTGCAGGGCGTGACTAAAAACTTATGTGAGGTCTTTGTACTGGTTGGGAATAGATAAAGCTAGTTTAGTGAGCTGGCTTTCAACAGACGTGGCCTCTAACAATGAGGCTAGGCATTTACCTGACAGGCTTGGGACCACGTCTCTGTCTGAGCTTCTCGTAAGGCAATCCCTGGGGTATGAAACTGAAGCCAGGAAAGTTTAAACACTCTCACTGGTTCACTGTGCTCTAGAACTAAAAACTCTAATAACTCAGGGCATGGTTATGGCACTGAACTGAGCACACTACTTTTTGTGAGCTCCTGGTGTAAAATCCTGAGAATTGTCCTTTAACTCCATGAAAAGTGATAGCTATCACTTGTGTCGATTTATTATTGAAATCTACGAGAGTATGCCGGCGAAGAAGGCACAAAACAAAGGTAAATCTAACTGTTCTCCAAATGAGGAGGAGGATATATCAGATGCTAGCAGCCAAATAGGTGATGCTATCTCCGAGACACACGTGGAGGAGGATGCTGGAACGGCCCATAACGTGGATGTAATTCAGATACTAGACGAGATCAGAAATGACTTTTCCACAAAAATGTATGTGGTCTTGGAAGCAGTTGAGGACATTAAGAGGGATGTGCAAGGCTTCTCTGCATGCATGGATGAAGCAGAAGTGCGAATTAGTAATATATAGGACACTGTGAACTCGGAGAAAGGTAAGACTGATGCGCTAGTTAAACAAGTATCTCTCCTCACAAATAAGCTTGACGGGCTTGAAAACCGCTCTCTTCAATCCAACTTGCGACTAGTAAATGTGCCGGAGAAAATGGAATAAAATGATGTGATGGCTTTCCTGGAGAAATGGCTCCCTGAGGTGTTGGGACCTGAAACATTTCCTACTCCATTCTACATCGAAAGAGCTCACAGGTTGCCTGGCAGGATACAATCAAATCGACCCAAGACTCAGAGAGTCCTCATCACTAAGTTTTTGAACTTTCAGGATAAAGTCAGAAGGATGCAAGCAGCCAGGGCCAAAGGCAAAGTTACCTGTGGCGGGCAGGAGATTTTGTTTTTCCCAGATCTCTTGATGGAGCTACACCGGAGAAGGAGGTGCTTCGACAGGGTAAAACAAAGAGATCGATAAACATACGCTACGGAATAATTTACCCAGCTAAGCTCAGAGTGTCGTTTGATGGACAAACACGTGAGTTTGAAACATCAGCTAAGGCTGAGAAGGATTAAAGAAAGTAGTGGTCTCAAAAGTGAACTGACAAATCCTTGAGTATCCTTCAGTAACAGCTAACGTTAGTAGTATACCATTGGGGATTTTGAACCAATAACAAACTTGCAGAAAGGGGATGTTTTCATCTTTTGGTTGACTAGTGAATTTTCTATGTTTTTTTTGTATTATTATTATTGTACATGGCTTATTATATTGTCCCCAGAAGTAATGGGCATTTCATTTACTTTATAAGATGCAGGAGAGACTATAGTAAACATTTCAGATGTTCATGTTCGTGAAAACATTTACTTTCACCAGGGGACACAAATGACTTGTTCGTTATATTGTGTTCTGTTTCAACTGCTTGGTTTAGTTTAACTCCACCCTTGTTTACACTAGATCAAGTAAGGGGGTGGGTGGCTGGGCTGTCGTGCTCAGGTTGACAGCTAAGGGGATATGTTTATGGCAGATTTTAAGTTTTTGTTTGTTTTCCTGTACTTTACAGGTCTTTACAGGTGCACCCCCAACATCAGCAACAACAACGCCACCGTACTCCCCTGCGTCTTCTCCGCAATGCCCGTGGGGCCGGGCTGTCGTCTCTCCAGCCTGGGTGTCGCAGAAGAGGACCACAGGGCATTGTCCTTGCCCCACGGTCCGAGTCCCTTCCTCCGGGACTCCACAGAGTAAGTGGTGGCTTCTCCACCACCTGGTAGGCCTTCGGCCGGCAGGGTGCTCTCAGTCACATAGTCTGGGCTCTGCGACCCTAGCCCATTTGAGCAACCCGCACAGGCAGGCAGGCAGTCCCCTTTGGGAGACTGGACAGGCTGCTCCTCATACCCTTTGAGAGGGAGTCAGCCTCTTCCGGGAGGCAGGACGGGCAGATCCAGCTGTCCGGGGGACCCTGTTAATCCTGAAACCACCCTCGCAGGCCCCCACCCATCCACCCTTTTCCTACTACGCCCCCCCAAAAAATACAAGTGCATTTTTTCGTCTTGTAGGTGCGGAAGATGGTATTTGACCCCTCTTAATACCCCTGCTAGCCCCCCTAGGAACCCTATCATCCAGGCTAACTCTGGCGATATGGGACTGAATATACCAGGGCTGGTAGGTGCAGGGCTGGCAGGCACGGGGCAGACAGGCATGGGGCAGACAGGTGCGGGGCAGGCAGGAGCAGGGCAGGCAGGAGCAGGGCAGGCAGGAGTAGGGCAGGCAGGAGCAGGGCAGTCCGGAGCTAGGCAGACAGGAGCTGGGCAGACTGGAGCTGGGCAAACAGGAGCTGGACATACAGGAGCTGGACAGACATGGACCCCTGCTGGGCCTCCCAGAAACCCCATAAACCAGGCCACTACCGGGAACATGGAGTGGACTGGGGCTTTTAGCCTACCCTGGCCAGGGAGTACAGGCACGGGGCAGACAGAACCAAGGCAGGCAGGACTGGGGCACACCAGAACAGGGCAGACCGGAACAGGACCTTCTGGGACAGGGCAGACTGGGGCATCACTGTCCTGGGCTCCACCGTCATGAGCTCCACCATCCTGGGCTCTACCATCCTGAGCTCCACCATCCTGGGCTCCACCGTCTGAAACCTCACGGACGGGACCCTCACGGACGGAAACCTCACGGATGGGAGCCGCACTGACGGGGACCACACAGACAGGGAACAGGGTTGACGGGAACAGGGCTGACAGGACCTCCTTTGTTCCACACAGGCAGGGCAAAGGCAGCGAGTTTGCACAGGGACCACGGTGCCTCTGGCTTCCGCAGCTGCATGGCCTCCACCCACATCTGGTCCACCAACCTGCGATACTGCTGCTGCCAGTGGCACAGGAACCCCTCATGGGAGAGGCTTCCGGCCATGGCAGTTTCAGTGCAGGCTCAAGCTCCAGCCCCTCCAGCGTGGGCTCAAGCTCCCGCGGTTCCAGCGCGAGGATGTGCTCCCGCCGCTCCAGCGTGGGCTCGTGCTCCTGCGGCTCCAATGGGGGCTCTTGCACGGGCCTCTCGGTGACCACGCCGTTATGGGCATTGGCGGTGGTCGTGCCGGAGAATAGGGAAGCCACTGGTACTCGGTGTCTCTTCCTCCTCCTTTTCCTGGTGGGCGGAGAGAGGTGAAGAACCTCCGGGAGGCTCTCATCCTCCAAGCCCCTCGGAAGCCTCTCCCAGTGCAGCTCCCAAGGGTCCCGGTTGTCCCGGATAACTCCTCCTCCAAGTCCTCCTCACTCCAAGCCTTCATCCAGGCAGAGGGGTTGTCGCACCGACCGTGGCCTCCATCTCCTTCTTCGAGGTCCACTCGTGAAAAACGTCGACGCCGTTCCACTTGGTGTTAATTCATAACTGAGTGCCTTTTCAGGTAAACAATACTATTTATGACAGAATGGGTAGATTTTTGGTGGTTCATGGTACCCTCTTAAAAGCGAATATCAATTTGGTTAATATCTATGGCCCTGATGAATACAACCCATCTTTCTTTGAGAATTTGTTTTTGCTATTGGCCACCCTGCCTGGGAAGGTAATAGTGGCAGGTGACTTAAATTGCACTTTAGACCCAAAGATTGATCGCTCATCAGGAACAGATACCTCACATTCCCAAACGAGAAAGAAATTACTTCAGTATATAAAACACCTGAATCTCTGTGGCCCCTGGAGGACCCAAAATCCCAGTAAAAGGGAATACTCATGCTACTCCTCAACATTTAAAACACACTCTCGAATAGATTATCTTAAAATTTCATCATCTTTGCCACCTAGTGTATCTGACTGTATGTATGATAGTATTGTTTTATCAGATCATGCCCCAACTTCATTATTTTTTTATGTGGTAGAATTGAACAGACAATCTTCTAATTGGAGCTTACACCCTTTATGGTTACAAGACTCTGACTTCATAAAATTTGTAAGAGAACACATTGATCTCTACTTCTCAATAAATATAAATCAAACAACTGCAAACATTAGATGGGAAGCATTTAAAGCACATATTCGAGGACAAATGATAAGCTTCACCAGTTCTAAACGTAATAAATTCAAACAGACAATGAATGAATTGGACAAAATTGGAAAACTAGAGAGAGAGGTTATTAAAGACTACTCAAAACAACTACTTACCCTTAAAGCACAATATGAAGAGCTCTCCTTGCTTAAAGCTGAGGATAGTCTAATAAGATTGAAACAAACTTTTTACAACCTGGGGGAAAAGCTAGGTAAATTGTTGGCCTGGCAGATAAAGAAGCTTAAATCTGACAGAGCCATTAATAAAGTTAGGAACAAACGAGAAGAATTACTGATGGATCCCACAAAAATTAATAATACTTTTGTCGCATATTATGAATCACTCTATGATTCGGACGGACTACTGGACTCGGAAAGCCAATTGATCATTCTCAGTATTTCTGAAGATTCAAAAATGGAATTGGAGAAGGAATTAGACCTAAATGATGTCTCTAATGCCATCACATACATGAAAGGAGGTAAAGAATCAGGTCCAGATGGGCTTCCAATAGATATGTATAAATTAGTCAAAGAGAAATTAATAACCCCATTGATAGATGTTTAGTTGGAATTCTTTAAAACTGGTAGCCTCCCTACTTCTGACGGCCACCTCGTCCCCGTCGCATAGATCCCGTTCCCCATCTCCCGAATATTATTTTCCCTTTCTGAACTCCCTGTCTCCCTTTCTTTTCTCTCCATCCCCATACTTGTGTCCAGTCTATGTTGGTTCCCTTGTCCCCTACCTAGTGTGTCTTGTTTAATTGTATCGCATCCCTAAATCAATTTTACCTGTCTCTTGTTTCCCCTTAGTTCACCTGCTCCTTGTTTGTTTCACTTATTTAAAGCCCCAGCCGATTCCATGTTACCTGAGTCTGTATTTGTCTTCCTCTGTCTTGATGGTTCTGTTCGTTGGTCCTGCTTTGTTTAATGTTTTGCCCTGAGGTGGTGCATGCTCCTGCACCCTCTGCCCATGTCCACATTTTCCCGGCCATGTTGAGTTTTAGGAAAGCTCAAGCCAGAGTTTCTGGTTTTTGTTCTATTGTTCGTCTGAGGAGCATGAGTCTTGGTCACTCATTGTTATTGCCCTTTCTGTCTAGATCTTGATTTGTGTTTTTCATCACTTTTAAACTCTGACGCAAAGATTATAGCTAAAGTTCTAGCAATGAGATTCGAAAAGGTCTTTCCAGCTATTATACATGGAGATCAGAATGAATTTTGTGCAAAACCGACAAGGATTTCACAACGTGAGGAGAGTTCTTAATATAATCCATGCCTATGAAGGGTTCCCTGACACTGCAATACTATTACTTGATGCAGAAAAAGCATTTGAGAGAGTTGAATGGCCCTATTTACTCGAGGTGCTTAAACGTTTTGGTTTTGGTGATTATATAATATTTATTAATTCTACTGCAATGGTATATACTTATAACCTCATCTCTCAGCCTTTTGAATTATTCCGAGGTACAAGACAAGTGTCACCAATTTCACTTCTACTCTTCGTTATAGCCATGGAACCATTGGCAAAAGAGATGAACAGATGGACAACATTGGGGCTACAGTTGACAAATCTAGAATGGTATAATTGGGCTGCGCAGTTGAGGGCCATAATGTTTTGGTTTTCTAAGGATGTTTTCTTGCCCTGGGTAGAAATGGAAAAACTGTCCATGAAAGGTTTGGCACTGAATAGTTATTTATATAGTTATTCAGCACCACTTAAGAAGTTAAAGAAAAATACTACTAATCCTTTTGTAAAGAACTCTATTGTGGTTTATTATATAGTGCAAACAATGCTGGATGACCCCAGTTGGTTGTCCTGTTTCAATTCAATTCAATTTTATTTATATAGCGCTTTTTACATCCAGGCTGCCACAAAGCAGCTTTACAGAGTCCAGGTCCGAGCCCCTAGTGAGTAAGCCGAAGGCGACAGAGGCGAGG
>JBBMFX010000148.1:13024064-13037987 GCA_037832545.1 Rhabdalestes septentrionalis | reverse complement strand
GAACAGTGTGCATTTTTACTCTAGGGGGATGATGAACTAAGTGTTTTTAGTGGAACAAGAAAATAAATTGTTTTGTACGGAGATCACGCCTCTGTCATTTTTACAACTTGTCTGCACGGGAAAAACCTCTTGTCTCAATTGCGGGGTTAGGGGGCATTCAAACGCAGTATATCCTGGTGTGAAAGGCACCAGGTGGCGTAGTCGAGCCCCTTTGGAGCCAAGACCTTCTTTATAGGCTTCCAAAGGGCCACAGTTGCAACAGTTATGATATTATCATTGCAGTCAACACACTGTCAATGATGTTGCAACTTACTGGAGGTATCTTTTAACAAGAACTGAAACTCTTCATCTTAGATTAGGCAGCTGGCTGTCTATATGCCCTTAGTTTCTCACTGTGTGAAAGTGGCTGCTACTTCCCTAAATGTTCTGTATACCCTCAGATTAAAAAGGACCCAGACAGCTTTCCCCCTAAGACAACCTCGATTAAAGCCATTAGTGCAGCCTGGTCTCTTATGTAATTCTCATGAAGGGCTGCCTGAGTGCGAGTGTGGCATATCTCATGAAATCAAAAAGGGACGGGCTAAGCCTGTTTTCTCAGAATTCTGATGAGCAAAAACACAGTGATCGTTCCAACTTTTCTCCAAGTAACTGTATTAATACCACTGTGAGTGTCAAACTTCCCTATTCTGGAAATTACACATTGCCACCACTTCCTGTTTTGTTATCTGACTGTTGAAGAGTTATTTTTTAATGCAGTTGTTTAAAAGCATTTTTGTAACTAATAGCACCATTTATTATAAGGACAAATTTATCAAGCGAGATAACCTTAGCAAACTTAATTTGCTATGAGTTTACTGATATAAAAATGCTGATATGAACATTAATCAGCAATACAATTAATACCATATAATATTTTGCAGGTCTCACTTGTGCCAGAAAAACAGCTCTGACCTATTGAAGCATGGACTCCACAAGACCTCTGAAGGTGTGCAGTGGTATCTGCAAACAAGTTGTAAGTCCTGTAAGCTGTAAGCTGCAAGGTGGTACATGTTAAAATAATATTCACATTAATGCCAGCAGAACATTTTCCAGCAGATCATATCCCAAAGCATCACACTACCTCCACTGCCATGCTTTTTTCCCAAAGTGCATCCTGTTGCCATCTCTTGCCCCAGACCTTCTTCCATTGTTCAATTCTGAGGCTCATTTTTGGCGATGGACATCATGATTAGTCTGCAGCTCCGCAGTCCTATACACAGAAAGCTGCATTCTGTCACATTTCTGTCACAGACAGCATAAACTTTTCGGTGCTCATTTGTACTAGAGAAGTTCTGCTGTGAGCCAAGACTAGACAGGCTAGCCTTTTCTCCCCACACGCATCCGTTAACCCATGACCCTGTCACTGGTTAACCTGTCGTTTTTCTTTAGATAACTTTTTGTAAGCAGTGCTAGCCATTGCTTACTGATAACATGCTTTCCTTCTTCTCACACATTAAAGAATCGACTTTTCACTTTTTGCCAAATATATCCCACTTATTATTTGCTGTTCTGACTGACCACTATAACTTTGAATTAATCTGACAGGCCAAAAGGACTGTGACAGGCATTCCTGTCGACTTGGTGGTTTGTTTTGGTTTGGTGCATTGCTAGGCAGTTCACTTGCATAAGGATAGCCCTCATGTGCTCCCTAGCTTGACCTAGGTAGAGTTTCCCTAGTGTCTCCAGGTGTCCCCTCTCGTGAGTTAACAATGTGATTATTGTCTTGTGTCCCTGATTAGTTGTTGTGTTTACACAACGTTGTGTCTCTAAGTCTTTATAAAACAGCTCTTCCAGCAGTAGAGCAGGTGGTCCCCAACAAAGTTCATAATTCTGTTCTTGTTTCATGTTTGCTTTCTCTCTGATCCGGCTCTCGGCCACTTAAGAAGAAGTCTTCCTCTTTGATATTTATCAGGTGAACTTATAACTCCTGTATCTGTATCCTCCTTCCCTGTGGTGCCATGACACTGTTAGCCTTTTTAAATTGTGTTATTTTTATATATCCTAATTCATGACGGTTGATAAGATAAAACTAATTAAGCCACGTTGCAGTAGAGCTTAGATTCTCTGCCCAAACCCGAAACTGGCCCGAGCCCAGCCCGGGCTGTGATCAAGCATGAAATTGCCCACATATTTAAAAACTGTCGGGTTTAAATTGGGCTCGGGCCGATAATTACAGTTAATGTGTCGGGCCAGGCTGGGCTCGGACACAAAGTGCTTTAAACTCGACAATTTTTTTAATTCGTGGGCCGTTATAATGCTTGATAATGGCCTGGCCCGGAGAACACAGCATCGGTGTGTAGGGTGCCACAGTGGTGCCACATGCAGTCCTGTGATTCAGACTCAAGTCCTTCTGATTGCAGGGGCAGATCCTGGAAACAATTAAGTGTATTGATGTCAAAACCTAATTTTCTGATTGGAAATGCATGAACGTCTATTCAGAATTTGAAAGCCTGATGGGTCTTTTTATAATATTTAGTAATACATTTCTTCTCAAGTGAACAATTGTACAGGAATAGGGCCTTCAGATTGGTGTGCTTTTGCAACATCCACAGAATTTTTGTTCATTTGATCACATGCTAATTTGATTTTCATTAAAACATTTGAAAGAAATTGCATTGAAATTGCATAAATGTATTTGTGTATGTAGTGTGGCATATGAATATTTACACAGTCAACAAATTTGCTGTAATTAATTTTTGCCTGGAATTTTACCAAATTGTGAAATAAAAAAAGCAACCATTATATGAACTATAAAAAAAAAACCTATTATAATAATTATTTATAAAAACTGTTAATACCAGCCAGGAACATGTTCGCTCTAAAGCAGCGTTTCTCAAAATTGTTTGTCCTGGGGACCCTTTGGGGCTTATCATATCATATCATATATCCTAACAATAATTATATATATATATATATATGAGCGTCTGCTAAATGTCATAAATGTAAACTCTGATCTGCTTAAACTTCAGACGGGATGGTTACATAACAATCCCCATTTAAGACAAGCAGCTATTACAGTAAAAAGAAATTTAAACTCATTTTCACTAACCCATTGTTAATTCTAGTTGACGCTACAGCTATTCTCCTTGCTAAAGCAATGATCAGGTTTTTACACATATTTTACCTATTCAAGTTTAAAACTACTCTCCACGATTAAGATGCATAATACTACAGTATCTACAGAATTAACATTTTTATTATGTCCACACACAATCATTTGTGTGCACAGAACATAGAACTTAAAAGAGGCAGCATTTGTGAGGATCCACATTGCTAAAGGTTAGAGATCTGGATATTTAATTACAACCCTTCACTACTAGCTTTAATCCCTGTAAGAGGTCAAGTATCAGAAAAGTATCAGATTTGGATTATGTTATGTTTTAGTCTAGTTATTTTTTAATCAGACATATGGGATTATAGACTGTGTTTAGTATTCATTGAATTAATGTGCTTAATATTTAAAATAAGTTGTATCTGGCTGGATAACAGAAAGTCACAATCATTAAATGTACTGTGCGTCAGTTGACAAACAGTGTTTTGTGCACTAGATATTTTTTTCAAAGGAGGCCATCTCTAGTAATAATTTTAGCAGATGGTTAGCCACATATTTCATATGCAGCCCTGCCAAGAGAGTAAGACAATCTCACATCCCACAGGCAAAATCATCATTTATGAGTGTCTTACCTCGGTTCTGAAATTATAAAAAGTGTACTTTTGCCTCTGGTACTAGTAAAATGAGATGAGAGCAATTAGAAAAACAGAAAGAAATGAATGTTCTCAACTGGCTATAATATATAAGAAGGATAAATGCCCACTGTAATCAATCTAGTATATAGTGATTTTGAAAAACCAAGCTGGGCTTTCTCATATGACTTTCGGGGCCTTCTTTCTAGGAGACTGGGTAAGATATATGTATGTTTCAAACTAGGTAATAAAACCGATCATGAATATTTGCATTAGTAAGATTACGTAAATAATAATTACAGGTTTCAATTTTGTTTAATAAAGTTTAACTATGTATTTCATAAATGTCAGTTGACCCCAGGGCCTACTTTTTATAGAGCTCAAAACATTTAAACACACATATTATTAAATTGCCCAGCATATAGTGTTTATAACTAAGATTAGGGCGGAAATGTATTGTAGATGGGAGAGATGTTGTGTTGATGTGAATTAATGTGTGTATATCACTTGCACACTGTGTGAGGATTTGAGAGTCCTTTATCACTTTCCTGAACTGTTGAGGAAAAATAATGCCCCTCTGTTATTCTCATCATGGCTGTGGTGAGAGAGCCTAAAGGGATATCCTGTTGGAGAGCCCAGTGCATTTATTGTCCTCATGGTGGTTTGGGGTGACTCAAGATTTACAAAAAGTTCCACTGGCTTCCACTTACCTCTTTACAATATTGCAAATATAGAGTAATGAGCCTTAGATCCTCTGTTATTTCAGAAAACATGGAGCTCTAAAAAGAGTATCAATTGGAAAAACAACGAGCCAAGGCCCAGAGCTACATCACAAGGGTGTTCTTTTCAACCCTGGCAACTGGATTTCAAAAACTGATGGTGCAGCTAACTTATGAAGTGTAATATTGTAGATTTATTGCAGCATGCTTGACTGTAATTGTCATAGTATATGATCTCTGCACATCTTGCTGTCCTTCAGAGGTGATTCAGAGACATCGTAGAGATTTTTTTAGCAAAGTGGTAGTGGTATTACACTAAAAGTCCACAGATATTGAAATTTGGAACAATGTCTCTTAACATCTTGTGAGGCCCACGGATCCACATAAAGCTAGACCAAAGGAACTGTTAATTGTTTTTACTAAAATCTACTGACCATAATGTGACATAATTCTGTGGCTGAAATTGTCATGTGGTTGAAAATGTCATAGAAATTGCTCTTTAAAGACATGTCAATATATTTATTTTGCAATGGGAAAATCACATTACTGGAAAGTGTGTGGAAGCAGCCTACAAGTTGTTGTTTGTGCAAACATACGCAACATTTTCTTTAGAATTTGACATGTTTGTGCAGTGATTTGCCTTTAGATGAAAGCAATGACATTATGATGGAAAACCAAAAGAAGTGATTATGAGGGCCACCCAAGAGTTTCCTAGGTCTGAGAGCCAGGAAAAAATGTATCTTTGACATATTTTTGGTCTACCCTTTGCATTTCCTACACTTAATTTTGCAAGGCCACAGTCCTTAGTCATAAATATGTGGTTCTGAACAGATTTTAAAATCAACAGTTACATTTCACTTCTTAGAATATGTTTTCAATGTGTGAGCATTTATTTAGTAATGCTATTAGTTTATCCAGGTTACAGTTTATAAGGTTTGATCCTTTTGTGGTGCTATTACTGGAGTCAGGGTCTATTTTGGGACATAAGTTTAATGTTCATGGCCAAATATTTGCTTCCAAATGAACAATTGGTAACATCCATATATAGGTACACACACACACAAATACATTACAGTGGTTCCAGTGATATAATGGTGTGCAAATAAAGCAAATTTCCATTATTCTCTGGATATGCCCCGTGGAGGAAGAATATCCATAAACAGAGGGTGCTGAGGCAACACCAAATAACAGCTAATGGAGCAAAATTATTTTTTTGCACCACTAACATAGCACATAGCCTTTTCTGCTTGTCTGTGCCAAAATAATTATCCAGATTTTAAATATTTGCAGGAAATCAGACGAATCCCCGTCCCCAGTTTGTGCTGGAATGTTTTGACATTACTAAAACAAATTTCCTTCCAGTTACATTATGAGCTTTGCACAGGATAATTATTTAAACATTACATGGCATGAGCAACTGTGCTCATATCCTTTATCTATATAAGAACATAAACCTAATCCTAAACTGTACTCCTAACATTGTTCATAGTTCTACAAGGAATTCTTGCGTTGGTCATAACCTATGGCATTTTCATTCAGATTTCTTGTTTTACTTTTAGATCTTTGTGCTGGGTGTGCTTTGTGGTGCAAACCTTCAAACCTGTTTTATTTTATTAATGTACTTTAAATTAAAATGTGTCTAATGTTAACATTTTAACATGAGTTATTATCAACAAGTCCAAGCATTGTATTTTGTATGTAAATAAAAAACATGGTGAAGTGTGCCAATTCTGTTTCAGATACTAAAATACAAATTTAGTTTTCTTGTGTATTTAGTGGGTGCCACTCCACCACAAATGTTTCTCATATTATCTTTATTTTTCCTAACCACCTTTCCTCAGTTAATGAGATGAAGTTATAAAAGGTGAATCTAGTGAGGCATTATGTGAACAACAGTTCAATTTAGAAACAAATTTAAAATATAATGCAGTTTCATAACCATTGCTTTATCACTGTTAGGCTCAGTTAATCACCCTAGACAATCACTATATGCAGAAACATACTTGTAGAATGGACCTCTGCTAAAATAATGACCAGAGTGAATCTCAGTAACAGTAAACTGTAAATTATGTACACTCCTCTAACCACAACCCTTCACATTTCAGCAGTGATTTGGACTGAAATGCTTAAGCAAACAAAGCCAGGAGAAGCCCTGTGCAGCCCTTGAGATGAGCAGCAGATGGTCTGTGGAATTTCTAAACAAAGAGATACACATCTATTATATCAAAACCATTTTAGTTTTATTTGGACCTCTGGTATCTCTCATCATTCTTGTAACATGACAGTAATTATAGCCATCAAGGTGTTACCTTGGAAACATCTGCCAAGAAATTGCAGCACTGCTTAATCTCAACGCGCCTTGCTGACATCATCTTGCAATTTATTTTAGAAATGGCTGAAGTATGTAAGAGCTGTAATTGCAAATGAAGCAGATTTATATAGACAACAGTCACACTGGCTAACACATATATCAAGTTAGCTGTTGCTCAGAGAGTAATCCTGTAAACAACATAAAGTATTGACTAGAGCAGAGGTCCCCAACCACTGGGCTGTGGACCAGTATTGTTCCAAAGATTCACTTGGTACTGAGCTGCACAGAATAAAGACAAAAAAATATATATAATTGATTATCAGAGTCTGAAAGATTTTTCATTTTGAAAAAAAAAACAAAACAACGCTTTGTTGATACAGTACATATAACATTTAGCTCAGAAGCTTTAAAAAAAGAGTGTAAAATAAATAGAGTTTTTATATGTAAAATAAAAGTTTGGGGACAATTGGCTTAGAATAGTTAAATATGGAAAATTAAAATAGTGAAATATGGAAACGTCAGCAAATGCAATAGCATGGCCTAGCATGTTAGAGATTTATGAAAAATACAGGATATGAAAAATAATAAAATAGGTTAAATAAAGGTGTCACATTTAAAAGCCAGTAGAACATTTTTCACTGACCATAGTTATATGTTCTTTATGGAATACATTCTCAGCAGTACAACCATGATGGACTTTAGGCAAATGCTACAGTATTAAAAACTTGCAAACTGATAATTAATAGTGGCTGACATATGAAACCCTCAGTTGGTTTTAAAATGTATCAGCTTGAAATGTCCTACAGGCAAGTGCTGTCATTATTTTCCATGCAACTGTGTAAAACTATTTATTGGAATATATGTTAGTTAAAGGGCCTTTAGGTGACAATTATATTTTGCTGCATAAAATTCGCATGAGTAATTTGCAGGAGCTGTTACTGAGATGTTACTCTATTAGGCAGGCCAGATTAATGTCCATGATATCATAATTTTCCAAAGTGTAAATGTTCCAAGGGTAATTTAACAATTACCTTAGCACATATCCATTCGAATGGAAAAGGTGCTACTAAATCATTTGTAAAATACTCTGGATAGAAAACGGAAAGCCTCTGGTGAGAGAAATGTGCATAACATCAACAAGTCAGGCTGTAATGCAGAGTAAAGAAAGTGACCCTTGCCTCTTAGCCCAGCTCTCAGTCATTTATCAAGGGCCTCGGCCTCCCTTAAAAGCCCTGTTTATAGCAGCCCGGCATACTCTTGGTAAAATATGTCCCACTGGATAGACCGAAAGTGTCGATGAGGAGGTATTTCTTTGGACCCTCGTCTGTCCGTTATCACAGAATGTAGAGTCGGATAGAGGGAACAGACAGAGTAGAATGCAGCCCTAAAGTATGATTTACCTGACCTTAGCTGTGCTGGAACTTAAGGCGTGAGCCTTATTAATTCCTGGGTCATTTCATTTGGACATAAATTGGTTAAAAATCTAAATGTGTGGAAGATGTCCAGACATACAAAAAGAATTATGAACCCCCATAGCCCTCTTTGTTTCTGCTCCTCCTCTTTACCAACCATTGCTTTATTCCAAATGAAATGCTTTTCCAAATAACTTGAAGTAAATCAATAAGGCTTTTTTGACAGAGGTCTAAAATCCCATGAGAGGGAGGAAATAGCCCTGGAAAGTTTGTGCAAATATTAGTCAGTAAATATAGTGTTGTTTCAAGTGATTATCCACTGTAAATTATTTTTCACTCCAATCTACTCTTGAGGTGGGACTGAAGAGTTCTCAAGCAGAGTAGGAGCCTAATAAATTATGTTAATTCACACATTTTAAATGGCTCATATTTCTCTTGGCCTTTTTCAAAACTACTTTGCTGAGAATGTAAACTACCTTTCTTACCCCCCTCTCTTGCACAATATCTAATGTAAGCTTCATCATTTTGATTTATGTAGTAGTCATTGTAGCCAAATTTTGTGACAGTTTGGTTTTTGCTGTATCAGTGAGTACCATTTTTGGACAAACATATGTCTAACACAGGCACCTGCTTCCATTAATATCAGAAACAGGAGTTGTAATTTTAGCTGAATATAAGAAAATATGGAAGATTTAAAACACTACATAAGCCCAATTTTTTAGTGCAACTATAAGTTAAAAACAAGCATGTTTTAAACATATACTGTAACTGTCCATCCAGAAGTAATACATGCCACTGTTGGTGGGGGTGGGATTGATGGTGTTTTAAAGATGTGCCATAAAGATGATGAATCCTCCCTTGGTAGAGAAATGTCTTCATTTCATCTATATCAAAGGTTTAACACCATTAAATCATCCTTGTTTATATCTTACCATGTTCCACATAGAGTTTGATTACATTTTAGACCTACATCAATCACTAGCTGAAGGAAAAATCTGTTATGTGAAGTTCATTACCGAATTATGATGTGAAAAATTAGCTGACTTGTCTGTCAAATCTACCTTCCTTTTAACCCCAAACATCACCCTTACATGTGTGTGTTATAGATGAAAAATGTATAGTGGTTAACCTTTCCCACAGTGGCTGACCTACCATAATGACTCTAAAAGCACAAAGACAACTCATCCAGGAGGTCACAAAAGAACCCACAACAACATCCAAAGAACTGCAGGCCTAACTTGCCTCAGTTAAGGTCATTATTTGTTATTCAACAGTAAAGAACAGACTGGGCAAAAATAGCATCTATGTGAGTGTTCCAAGGTGAAAAGCACTGCTGAGCAAAATGAATACGAAATCTCATCCCACATTTGCTAAAAAATGTCTTAATGATTCCCAAGACTTTTGGGAAATTATTTGTTGGACAAAAGTTTCATTTTTGGAAGGTTTGCATCCCATTACATCTGGTATAAAATTAACAAAACATTGTATATAAAAACATCAGACCAGCAGTCAAGTATGATTGTGGTTTTGCAATGGTCCAGGGGTGCTTTGCTGGGTCAGGACCTGAAAGACGGTATGCAATTGATGGGACCATGAATTCTGCTCTCTACCAGAAAATACTAAAGGAGACTATTTGGCTATCAACTCATGCCCTCGAGCTAAAGCACACTTGGAATGTGCAGTAGAACAATTATCCAAAACATAACAGCAAGTCCACCTTGGAAAACCTCTAAAAGAGTGGCCTAGTAAAATCTGGACTTAAATCCAATTGAGATTTTTTGGCATGACCTTAAACAGGCGGTTTATGCTCAAAAACCCTACAATGTGGCTTAATTAAAACAATTTTGCAAAAAGGATTCATCTACAGCGATTTGCAAGTTGAATTGCCATTCATCAGAAACACTTTATTGCAGTTATTAAGGTGGCCAAGTGCATTTTAACATAGGGCCAAGTAGTTTTGGATATTTTTTTTTCCTTTTTAAATGTAAACATTAAAAACTGCATTTTGTATGTACTCGGGTTACAAATGTGGAAATGGATGTGTTTTTAAGTAAATGCCAGGTTGCCTTCAGACTTCATCCAGAAGCATGAAACATCTGTTAACTATTGATTAGAATTTTTGATGCATTTTTGAGAGTGTAATGCTATTTTTCCTATGAAATGTGGGGAATAGACTGATCATTGATACTTGTTGATTGTATGCGTATCCAGAATAATCGTATGCAGGCCATAGCTTCTAAACAGGTTAATCAACATGTAAGCTACTCCAGTAATGCTTTTACAATAAAACCTATTTGAAACCATGATGGATAATGATAGATAATAATAAGTATAATCTTAGCTTCATGCTTATAGCAATGCCCTGCTTAATACAGAACCTAAGCTTTGTTTTTTAAGATGACAAATATCACTCTTCCAATTGCTTGAAGTTTATTTCAATGAGCACAGATTAATGGTGTTGCTCTCATTAACATAATTCAAAATGGTTGTCCTTGGAAATGGAATTAATTGTTTTTACTAAGTGTCACATAAGAAAATAATGTTTTAAGAAATGAGAATATAATCTGCAGCCCTGTCAAACTTTGTTGTAGTTATTTTACATTAAAGGTTAAGACAAGTGTCTTTTAACTTTTCTAATGTGTATTGGCAACATAAGAAAACTGAACTAGAGAAAGCACTGAGGTCAGTTACCCAAATGTTAAGAAACCAGTAAGCCCTTGTGAGACTTTGCAGTCAGTATCATGCAGTCACAAATAACTTTTCTTCAGAATGTCATAGATGGACATCAGTTTTTGATGAAATTGGGTATATTTGAATTGTTGAGAACTACTTAATGGCTTTCTAATCCTTACCTTCATATATAATGCATTTCTTATTCTTACTTTCATGCTTACTTTACAGCAATGTAAAGCAAAATGCTTTATTTAAATAATGTCCTACAAAGTATAATAAATGCAGCCTGTGCTATCATTAGGCCTGCAATGACGGCAAAATATTTTGCCTCCTCTACAATAGCAGCTGAAGTAACATCTCTCTGTGCAGTCTGTGTTATTATGGTTTAGGCACTGTGCCTGATGAAAACCAGATGTTTTTGTGTTTTAGGTTAATGATCGATCAGAATAGTGCCTTTCCAAGAATTTGACTGTTACCAATATTTTGTTATGGAAGGGTGTGCAAACATGTGTTGTTGCTTTGTCAGTGTGTGCCAGGACAAGATAAGTTCATTTGGCTGAGGTCACGTGGAAGTGCTGTTTGTGTTTGTTTGAGTGTGGGAGAGTTTAGAGGCATTTCAGAAAAGGCAAGTGCTCTTCTCAGCCCCCATGACACCTCAGACATGCTCAGCTCTTCTGTGTCTGAGACCTCTGCAAATGGGGAAATTCCACCCAAATATTTATCTTGTCCAAATAAATAATCTAAAGTGGCACTCAAGTCAATGCAGTGTTCAACCATTTCCTCTCTTATTTCTGTAGTCAGAGCAAATTGCTTTATATCCCAATCAAGCAGCCTACAGCAGGGAAGAGTTAAAGGTGAGCTGAGGAAAGAGAAAAAAAAGAGAAAAGAAAAGACAGAGTGTTAGAGGTCATAACCTTAAGGTTGTAATGATTAGCTGATGGACGTTGCACATCTGAGCTCAAACATATGTCAGAGAACAGAGACAAAAAAAGATAAAGAGACTAGAGAGTGTGGAGGAGAATTGTGGAGGGAGTAAAACAAAAAGAAGAACAAGCAGACAAAGTTCTTAGATTGTCTGAGAAACTAATTCAAACTGAGATGTTTCTGATTAAATAAATTAAGCCCATGTATGATCCCATTTACATACATGTAAGCACAGTCTGACTTAACATGTTTGTCATCATATGTGTGATATTCCGCGAGCTGTAGCAAAACACTGCATGTAAGTCAGTGGAATATTCTGAGCATTTACATGTTTCTATCTCTAATTCTATTACCAAACCACATATGTTGTCCTTGCTAAGAGCTTAGATGGACTACGATGATTGAACATTGCTGCTTACATTATTTTAGTTTTTAGAAGATTTTAGTTAGACAAGCTATATTTGTTAGAACAATTTTGAATCTCTCATGTACATGCAAGCATTGCTAAATATTTGAACAGCAAAGGATTATCTTTCATTATGTGTGTATACACATGCCTTTATGTAAAACATAGTAACATTCATAGTAAGATTTATTAAAACAGGCAACATATCTCATTGCTTAAAGAAACCCATGGATGAAGCATACATGAAAATGACTGTCTTAAGGAACAGCCCCATTTAAGCCAATCGCAGGATCTAGCCAGAGCAATGCTTCGTAAAGTTTTAAGCCCATTTATACACAGATGATCAGTGAAGCTGAGCCCAAAGTTTCCTAAACATACCTTGCAAAAGTGTACTTTGACCCAACGCACATGGGTTACAAAGTACTGTGTTTGTAAACATCCCTTAGTTATTACTTAGTCAGTTGACTTAACTATGACTTACATATTATTGTTCTTCATGTACTCTAAAAGATGTGATGCAACAGAAAATCACTTTTGGTTCCCCCAAAAACCTTTTCAAGAATAGCTCTTGAAAATTAGACCTGTGGGTGATAAAACATTTGAGTTTATTTGACTATTGAGGAGACTATTTGACATTTTTTCCTGAGCCAGGAAACTTTGTGTAGTTACTAAATATTAACCATTAAGTCTTTTGAGATCTGCATTCTAGGGGTTAAAACTGGAATGGAAATAGCACAAATAAGTGGAGGTTATTTGCTAACAGCATGACCCAACCCTGGACTGTCTTGTGCCTTACACTATCAAATGAGGAATTTGCAAGGAGATGTGAAACCAAACTTTCTAAAAATCACTCACCTTCTTTTCCTCTACATATGCATTGCAGTTTCTGTGGTAACAGACAGGCCATGTGGCCAATTAAGTCTGTCTTTTTGAGAACAATAAAATAGAAACAATAAAATGCTTGAAGTAGCCTCAAATTGCAACCATAGTACAATAAAATCATTTAAAAATAATTACTGCTTTGATGTGGTTTAGTACAGGTGTGGTCATTGGTGGTTTCCATCACCATATTAGGCATATGTATCTTTAACTCTTGCTTTCAAAGCCAAGAATGGTCTGGCACCCCCATACATGGCGGCGTTGATCAAACAACATATCTCTTCTCGTCCTCTCAGGGCTTCAATCACGGCTCATGACATGCGTCAAGACTCTTCTCAGTCTTGGCCCCCCAATGGTGGAATGAACTCCCTCTCACCATCAGATCGGCAGAGTCTGTTGCTGTTTTCAAACGTCGGCTAAAGACCCACCCCTTCCAGGAGCACCTTGGCGACTAACCATGTCTTATTTCTCCTTCCTACAAAAAAGCCCCTCCTTACCTTCCTAACCATGTTTTACCTTCTTTTACAGGTGTTGTCTTATGTGTCAAGATTGTTGTAGTTTGGTATCAGTGACAAGTGTTGATCAGGTGTACAGCTACAGTATCATAGGCGATTGGTGGATGTTGACTTAAATCTTGCTTTACAGGTCCTTGGTACTGTTGTGGATTACTTGAGCACTGTTGTACAGCTAAATGCCGTAAATGTGAATGAGAATGTAAATGTAGGTGCTAATCACAAGTCACAATAATCAGATATCTTTTTTGTCATCACTGCCCTTTACATTTGCTTAGCTATTACTAAAACACACTCACACACACACACACACACACACACACACACACACACACACACACACACACACACACACACACACACA
>JBBMFX010000148.1:12975158-12989502 GCA_037832545.1 Rhabdalestes septentrionalis | reverse complement strand
CACACACACACACACACACACACACACACACACACACACACACACACACACACACACACACACACACACAGAATACAAACCCTGTGGAGCAACGTCTGAATTGAGAGAGGTGTGGATAATCATATAAAGCTCATTTAGAGGCAATGGGTCTACTGCCAAACATTCATTGGTTTCCTTTCACTTATAAACCTTCCCAACTCTCCCTTAATTTTTACTGCAGACACATGCACCCATTTGCTCCTCCATAAGGTTTTTTTGCTTTTGTGACATATGGGCCTTCTCCACCACACCCCCTTGTCCTCGTCCTGGGGTGCAAAGCACCGCGCCCAAACGTAAAGCATGAGGAAAAGGAGGTGTGACAGATGAGACCCGGATGTCACAGCCAATCTATGATTTTTCATGCAAAAATTCTATGTACTCATTTTGTAACATTGGTTTTTACATAAATACAGCTATAAAAAACATTGTTACTGTCAAGATAACACAAAGACAGGACATCTTGGGATGTGAAATACCACTGTATTCAGAGGCTGGAGGTTTGAAAGTAGCCAATCTGAGAGCTCTAATTATTTCTGCAGTTTGGCTGCTGCGCTTTGATGCAGCTGCAGTCCAGAATATCCCCTGGGGAGCATGTCAAGTGTTATCGTGTTTTCTGTTTTGTTCTTCCTAAAGCTTTTTTTAAAACTGGAAATTAAACTGTATTTACACTGTTTATACCAAAGAAAATGACAGCACATACCAAAAAAACTGCATGAGCATGAATTACAGTGCACTCTATATAAGGGTAATTTCGCATTTACTTTTGAGCACTGCACGAGTTCGGTGTAAACTGTACAGCATATATACAGGTATGCAATGCTTAATGTTGCAAAGTAGTGTATTTTACACTTTAGTGCAATCTACTGCCTTGCTTAAATTTAAAATCCAAGTATTGTGATTTTCTGTGATAAAACACACTCATTGGTGTGTTCATGATCTGATTTTCCATCATCACATTGTATTATGGTTGCCAGTATTTTTGTAACTGAAATCACAGAAAAATGATTGCATCACTCATTCACACATTATTACTGCATTCTTTATCCTTCAGTCAGAGGATCTTGGAGCATGCTCACAGTTCGAGGCGAGTCGGAACACCCGGAACATGATGCCCAGTGCCAGCTGTGGTGTGTTTCCTGAATTCTCCCTGCGAAAGCCCTCCTCTGAGACTGACATAGAGAACTGGGCATCCAAGCATTTCAACAAACACACACAGGTATGCACTATTTGTCTTACATCACATCCACATGTGTACAAAATAGGCATAGAATGTGCATGTAGATATTCAGAGGGATCTAGTTGATCCAATGTAATTATCTTTATTATCTTTTTATCAATTTTCAGGTATTCACTGCAGAAATGTAAACAATTGATAGGGTCCATAACAAGGTAACACGGTAAAAATCCCCTGTGCAGCTTTTGTAGATTATGGTGTTCTTGAAAGCCTCTAGGTTGGCTAGAACACAGCTGTAAGTTAATCTGGTCAGTTACAATTACAACATTAGCTAGGTGGCTTATAAATGACACCATTCTTTCCATCTGTCAGGGTCTTTTCAGAAGGAAGGTGTCTATAGCTAACATGCTAGCATGGAGCAGTGAGCCCATCAAGAAGCCAATGATTGTGACTACAGACCGCACAGTTAAACGTGAAGCTGTGGAACTCTTCAAACTCATTCAGACCTACATGGGTGACCGTCGTGGAAAAAATGAGCCTCTAACTGTGGCACTGGAGGTGGCTGTTCGTGGCTGGAGCAACCAGGGTCTGCGGGACGAGCTTTACATCCAGCTATGCAGGCAGACCACCGAAAACTTCCGGTATGACAGCCTGCAGAGGGGCTGGGAGCTTATGGCCATCTGCCTGGCCTTCTTTCCTCCAACGCCTCGCTTCCACAACTACCTGGAAGGATACATTTACAGACACATGGACCCACTCAATGACACCAAAGGTATTACCAACACAGAAACATATACTAGCACTTTTATACTAACTATTCAATCTTTTTTTATCTGAATTACTTTTAATGATCAATTTCATTTAAAAACATTCAACTCAGATAAACAGAGGACAGAGCTTTTAAACATTTTTCATTATATAATTTATTTTAAATAAAGACAGGTGTAATATCATGAAATAATTGCCCCCAGAAAATTAACATGTTATCAGATATTAGCTCTGTAATTTCCTTTATAGTATGATATTTAATATTTTATATCGGTGTTATGATAACCTGTGGATTTACCTAAAATCTTCTTTGCCTATTTTTAGTGAAACACATTACATAACATTATATTCATTGGCAGATGCTTTTATCCAAAACAACTTAAAATACAAGGAAACATACAATACAAGGATAGTGTGAGAACCAGATTTTTACCAGACTTTTACCTATACTTCAGACAAAAACAAAAAATCAAACACTAAATGTGAGTAAACATTTTCCATTTTAGGTGAGTTCAGATAACCTAATTTGTTAAATGTCATAATACAAAGTAGGATGATTTTATAGAGATTTCTTAATTGCTTTCATCAAAAACAAAAATTTACAAACACTTTCTTAGTGTTTGTAAATAATGATAATGTTACTTTGAGGAAGAGAGAAAAGTTGGAACATAAGCCTGAATGATAGGAATGAGATGGCTGGGTGGACACTCAGATGTGTCTCTGAAGGCAAGAGTTAGTGACTTGAATTTAATTTGGGCAGCCATGTGTAGCCAATGTAGATCAATCTGCAGTGGGGCGACGTGACCTTTTGGGCTGCTTGAAGACTAGCCAAACTACTGCTTTCTGAACTAGATTTTAGGGTCCATCATGCAAGCTGGGTGACACACTAGGATTTCCTGATGTTATATAAGGCAAAGCACCAAGAGACAGACGCAATGTGGTCAGAGAAGGTCATCAGTCACAACACCCAGGTTTTTCTCCACTTTGGATGGTGTGAGGAGTGAAGAACCTTTCTTTATGCTGATATTTTGATGGATTTTGGCTGACATTATAAGAACATTTGTCTTAACAAAGTTTAGCTCTCCATTTACATGTGTTTGAGGATTGTCTACATACACATATGGAATAACTTCAAGCCATTTGTCCAAAGTGTGATTTGTTTATTCTTGTGCAAAGACGTACTTAATAAAGTCCTATTTTTTCTATTTATTTGATAAAATTTTTGAGGAAGCTGAAAGCTTTTGACAAAAACTGTCAGTGAAAATTTCTAGCTGCTCAGTAAAGAAGTTGGACCATTACATTTGCAACCATGCCAGAATTCCAATATACACAAAACGGTCATTTTATTTATATTATTAATTTTCGTTATTTTGGCACCTTATTTGGCATCTGATATTTATTTGTGTGTAGGAGTGGCTATAAGCAGCTATGCGAAGTACTGCCACCGCAAATTACAGAAAGCTGCTCTGACTGGAGCTAAAAAGGTTGGTAGTATTTCTGACTATTTTTTGCACATTTCTCCTTGTTTATATTTTAAAGTGAAGTGAAAGTGACCATTCTGTCATACTTGAACACACCACAGCCCACAGTGTGAACAGCACAAAATTCTTCCTCTGCATTTAATCCATACCAAGTAAAGCAGCAGACAGCCAGGATCACAGTGGGTGGGGGTACCTTGCTCATAGTACCTCAGAGGTGCTTAGCAGTCTTGAATGTACCCACACCTTCCTGAGTGCAGTGTGAAACACTTGGCCACCAGCTGCCCCATGTTTGTTTCAGAATTTTTGGTCTTGTTGGCAATCCACAGATTTGAAGTGTATGTGTTTAATTAACATTCAGTTAAAGACTGGAATTTGCCTATTGCCCTAAAGTCATTGCCATGACAACAGGGAGTTCATTTCACTTGCACTTTTGTAATTACTACAGTCACATTGAGTACACCATATTTTTTAAAAGTAAAATAAAGTATTATTTGTTTCAAATAAATGTATAAAATGATTCAAGTATGCCCACCCTGCACCTAACAAGTTGTAAATAAAGACTAGGAGGCTTTGAAGTTGTAAGATATTTGGCAAGTTTTGATGAAAATAACTGTAGGCAATTCTAAAATAATTCAAAGATGTGTCCAAAGAATTCAAATGTTTCAGTTAATTAGTATTTTATCATATTTTCTGTTACTTTAAAATTTACAGGCTGGAATCTACTTCATAAATGAAACTGAAAGTTCTGTCATATGTGAACGCACCACAGCACACTGTGTGAATAGTACAAAATTCTTCCTCTGTATTTAACCCATCCACCAAGTGAAGCAGCAGGCAGCCAGGAACACAGCGCCTAGAGAGCAGTGTGTGAGGATGGTCACACTGAGTCGTCACTCATGCTTAGCAGTCTTGGGAATCAAACCCATGAATTCTTAATCACAGGGTGAATACCATAATCATTAGGCTGCCTGCTGCCAATAAATAACATACATTTTCATTTTATTAAGTAATAAAAATGATTAGGTTGTGTGATTGTAGTCATTTATTAAAGCTATAGTCTGGCAAAAAATTCTAAATTACATAAATGTAAAATTATCCTAGATATACTCTATCAACCAAGATATGTTTGGAGTCCATTTTAGCTTCTTTAGTTTTAAACTGAAGCTAGAGGCTAACAAACACTAGAAGTTAATAGTCATCCCGCAAATACAGTTTAATCATTTCTCAACCCTTTCAAACCACATCCTGCTCTACAGTTTGATAGCACTGACTTATTGTTATGGTATGCCACAGTATGCCTTACTATGACATGTAAAACTGGGCAAAACTTCATCTTGTAGCTGTACTCTGTGGGCAGCTGTTCTAGACAACAGGGTCTGTTTTCACAAAAAATCAGTGCTGACCCACAATAATATTTTTAGCAATAAAAATCCTCATAAATATTGAAGATCTAAGATAAGCTGAACATTTCACATTGAGCTGGAGAAGGTCTCTTCCTATGTGAAAAACTCTCTTCCTAAGTTGGAAATGATTGAAGTTCCCTATTTTATTTCTTTGTATATTTAATAATATAATAACATTTTTTATAATCACATACTTTCTTTTGTTCTCAAAAGCAGTGAGCAAGCATGGCCTTTGCAGGCCTGTAGGAAATGAGTTTAAATGAGTTTAAATGAACATGTTTTTTATCCACATTTCACATGCAGTTTTTTTTGTATGATCAAAACTATATAGTATACTATTAGATATGCGTGTGAAATTGATGATTCATACAGTGAGATTGAGAATTTGGGCGCCCCAAGTAAACATGTGTATTAATTTGCATAAAGAAGCCAAGGAAAGATGGAAACATCCCCAAAAGCCATCAAAATGCAAATAAGACATTCTTATCACATGTCAAAAACTTGGATTTTATTTCCACCATTTACATTTTCAAAATAACAGAAAACCAAATAAAGGTGTCTGCAAAAGTTTGGGCACCCTACAGAGTTAATACCTTGTACTGCCCCTTTGGAAAGGTGAGCAAAAGCTTTTTCAAATGTCAATATCCTCTGTTCGGAATGTAATTAAGAAATGGCAGTCATCAGAAACAGTGGAAATTAAAGCAAGAATTGGAAGACCAAGATAAATATCAGAAAGAACAGTTCACTGGATTGCGAAAAAAGCAAGTCAAGAACCACGTCTGACTGCATGATCCCTCCAGAAAGGTGTGGCACACACTGGAGTTGTGGTACACCACTCCACCATAAAGAGATACTTGTACAAATATGGTCTTCTTCTACGTCCACACCACAAAAATCTGTGTTCACAAAAGAACATATAGACAAGCCTGACACATTTTGGAAAAAAGTTCTGTGGACCAATGAGGTTAAAATTGAACTTTTTGGCTGGAATGAGCAAAGGTATGTTTGGAGAAAAAATGGCACAGAGTTTAATGAAAAGCACCTCTGTTCAACTGTTAAGCATGGGGGTGGATCAATCATGCTTTGGGGTTGTATTGCAGGAAGTAGCACAGGGAAAATTTCATGAGTAGAAGGAAAAATGGATCCAATAAAATTTCAGAAAATTATGGACGCCAACTTGATACCATCTGTGAAAAAGCTGAAGTTAAAGAGAGGATGGCATCTACAAATGGATAATGATCCGAAACACACCATCAACGGTGGATTACATGAAGAGACTTTTGTAAGAAAGAATGGGCGAAGTTACCTCAAACAAGAAATGAAAGACTCTTGGCTGGCTACAAAAAGCGTTTACAAGCTGTAATTCTTTCCAGTACGAGGTATTAACTCTGCAGGTTGCCCAAACCTTTGTAGACACCTTTATTTGGTTTTCTGTTATTTTTAAAAAAGTTAAATGGTGGAAATAAAATCCAACTTTTTTTGACATATTATTAGAATGTCTCATCTGCATTTTGATGGCTTTTGGGATGGTGCACATTAATCTTTATGCACATTAATACACATTTACTTGGGGTGCCCAAATTTTCAATCTCCATTGTACACATATCTCATTGTTATTCTACTTTTTTGTTCCCTTGAAGTAATTTCGTAAAGTGCTTGTTTTCTAGCAGTTGAGACATCATATGCATGAGAGGTCTTATTAGCCAGGTGCAAAAAAGAGCTAGCTGCACAAAATATATTATGTTTATGTACTGTTCATTTGTGTCCGCTAGGTGTTAATATACTGTTTCTGTTTGGGATAGCTGTGGTAGTTGCTTTTTTGCTGTGTTGCTGTGTGTGTTTTGTGCATTTCAGTGCCTATGACAATATAGTGTGTGTGTGTGTGTGTGTGTGTGTGTGTGTGTGTGTGTGTGTGTGTGTGTGTGTGAGACTATCAGTGCATGTTTATATTTGTTTGCGTGTGGCTGGACCTGTGTATGAGTGAACTTTTTAATTGTCTCAGTTGAGCCTGAGTGCAAGTTGCCCCTAGAGATACCAGTCTGTGAACATGGTCTGAAATGCTTTGTATTTGAGTGTGCGAGATTCTCAGCAGGGACATAAACGAAAGTACTTTAACCCACTCTCTCTATCTTTCCCTCCAGGGCTTGAAAAAACCTTGTATTGAAGAGGTAGTATATGCTCGAAGTGCCATCTTCAGCATCTCTATGTTTGGCTCCTCCTTGGAGGAAGTCATGGCAATGCAAAAGGAGCGTTATCCCGACCATCAGTTGCCATGGGTACAAACCCGACTCTCAGAAGAAGTGCTGGGTTTAAATGGAGACCAGACTGAGGGCATTTTCAGGTGAGATGTAGTCTCGCAAAAATGTCCTATTTTCATAACCTTAACTGATGTCAGGTATCTAGATACTGGGTAGGTACCCTCTAGCTTTATTTTTACCTAATCATTTACTTTTACTTTAAGTGTTTTTATTTCCCAAAATATCTAACTTCACCACATAACTCCTACTCTGGTAATATATTGTACGCAACAGGAATGTGGCTCCCACTTGTATGTTGTAGGCTTTATTTTGAGAGGTGTTAAAAAATGTGTACATGTGGTTCTCAGGGTGCCTGGAGATATAGATGAGGTAAATGCACTTAAGTTACAAGTGGATCAGTGGAAGGTGCCAACAGGCTTGGAGGATCCACATATTCCAGGTATCTCACCTTCTCCAGAAAAACATGCATGTGATAATACAAAGGCAAAGCAGTCAACAGATTCTCTCAATACATTTTCCTAGAACTAAATCTGGAACTAAACATTTACCTAATCATCATGGTTTATTACAGCTTGTTGTGTGAATCATAAAAAGTCAATAAGAGAAATATTATTCTGATGCACTTTTTTGTTTTTGACCCTTAGAAGTCACATTTATTACTGAAGGCATATTGTAAAGAAAGGCATATTGTAATTTTTCTTATTCATAGCCCTTTAAATGATTTTTTTTTTGCAGTTTATTTTCCCTAATATCCACTCATGGCTTTTCTGTTGGTTTATGTAACAAAACCAGTCTTTTTACGTAATCATTTTCCAGCATCTCCTTTACTCCTTAGAATATTTTTGTTAATGTGGCTGTAATATCATGTATGGAAATTACCTCGTTTTTCATTGTCGTCCAAAAATCAGTCCAGGCTGAAATACTCTTGATTACTCCAGTGTAAATATGGCAAAACTACTGTAGTCTCAGCAGACAGCTATATGTGTAGATGTTGGGTTCTGTCACGTCACAAAAACAAAATCCTCAGGCTGATTTTACAGCTTACTTTACATATAAGGACTAGTAAATTGTATGTTTGAAGAGCTTAACAATCTTTAAATACTACATCATGTTGTTCCTTTAAATGTGCATATTATAAATATATATTTTATTGTATTTTGAGTTTTTGGAAAAGGCATTTTTGTGGGTATAGTATTATCCATTTACATTTTGCCATATCTTTTGACACTTAAACATATTTTTTGGGAGCTATTAGTACAGGAAGGAAATGAAATCACAAAGTGACAGTATTAGTAGATCTTTAAGCATTGATATAAGTGAAAACAGTATGTTCACCTGGATATAACAGCAACAACCACAGTTTTACTCTCCTCCATGTACATTCCAAAATACTAATTGGAAGCTGGACCAGTCTCTCTCCATCCCTTTTTCTCACACCTTTTGCCTCGGGCATTGCTGCAGTGCTCCATTTCTCACTGAATATAAATAGCCCAATCTCTCAATGCATAATGGGAGGAGAAACAAAATATTTAAAGAATATTTCTCCATGAAGCAGGATGAGCTTTTTAAAGAAACAAAATATAAATATCACATTTCATGCTTCAGTCATAAATTTCAAAACAACAAAGTGAATGTGCCACAGCTCAATCAAGAATGGAAAGGAAGAGGGCACTGTGTCCTGAAAACCATAGAGCTTTGGATGCAGAGCAAACACTCAGCTGTATAGAAGGGTTTTTTTTATACAGTGAAGTAAATTGCACATTTTTGACTACAGTTTCTGAAGAAAAAATAAGTTTTTTCAGAAAATTATATATCAGTATAGAGTTTGGGTATTTAGAGAGGCAGCAATTTATACCGCAAAACCTGAGCAAAGGGAAAACCAATTGCCTTTATCTGTGGATGAAAGACTCCCAAGCTCATAAATACACTGCTAAAAAAAATAAAGGGAACACTTAAACAAAATAATGTAACTCCAAGTCAATCACACTTCTGTGAAATTAAACTGTCCACTTAGGAATCAACTATGATTGACAATCAATTTCACATGCTGTTGTACAAATTGAATAGAAACCTGGTGGAAATTATAGACAATCAGCAAGACATCCCCAGTAAAGTAGTGGTGCTGCATGTGGTGACCACAGACAACTTCTCAGTTCCTATGCTTTCTGGCTGATGTTTTGGTCATTTTTGAATGCTGCTGGTGCTTTGATTCTAGTGGTAGCATGAGATGGAGTCTAGGCCGGAGGCCAGTACATCAGTAGACGTGGAGGAAGTCGTAGCAGGGCAACAACCAAGCAGCAGTACCGCTACCTCTGCCTTTGTGCAAGGAGGAACAGGAGGAGTACTGCCAAAGCTCTGTAAAATGACCTCCAGCGGGTCACAAATGTGCAATGGTCTGTTCAAACGGTCAAAAACAGATTCCATGAGGGTAGTACGAGGGCCCGATGACCACAGGTGGGGGTTGTGCTTACAACCCATCACCGTGCTGGGCGTTTGGCATTTGCCAAAGAACACCAACACTGGCAAATTCGCCACTGGCGCTCTGTGCTCTTCACAGATAAAAGCAGATTCACACTGAGCACATGTGACAGACGTGACAGAATCTGGAGACGCCGTGGTGAATGTTCTGCTGCCTGCAACATCCTCCAGCATGACTGGTTTGGCCCTGGGTTCCTCCTAATGCAAGACAATGGTAGACCTCATGTGGCTGGAGTGTGTCAGCAGTTCCTGCAAGACGAAGGCATTGATACTATGGACTGGCCCACCCATTCCCCAGACCTGAAGCCAATTAAGCACATCTGGGACATCATGTCTTGCTGGATGTAGTCCAGGTCTGGGTGGTGATCCCTTAGGAGACCATCCGCCACCTCATCAGGAGCAGCCCAGGCATTGTAGGGAGGTCATTGTAGGGAGGCCACACACACTACTGAGCCTCATTTTGACTTGTTATAAGGACATTACATCAAAGTTGGATCAACCTGTAGTGTGTTTTTCGACTTAAATTTTGAGTGCGACTCCAAATCCAGACCTCCATGCGTTGATCAATTTGAATTCCATTGACAATTTTGTTGTCAGCACATTCAGCTATGTGAAGAACAAAGTATCAAATAATAGTATTTCATTCATTCAGATCTAGGATATCTTATATTTGTGTTCCCTTCATTTTTTGAGCAGTGTACTAAGCATCAGTGTTTAAATCCATATATTAATAATACAACTTGGATTACATGGTGAATGTTACTTTTACGTCTCTCAAGCTCCTTTTTAAGGAAAAAACAATATTGTCGACAAATGAAATAACTGGTGAAATGTATTCTGCCTTTCCCATAAAATATGTACTCTTTGACCCACAATTAGTATGATATGGAGTTTCAGTATTGCCAAGCTGATACACACTGATTAGCAGTCTCTTCCTTGATTCTTAAACTCTGCCTCTTTCTTTATCTCTCTCTATTCACTCTCTATTGACTTCATTTATATAGCCAATGTTGTCACAAAGCAGTTTTACAGAGTCTAGGGCTGAGCACCTAGTGCCAAAAGCAAGCCAAAAGCCACAGACACCAGGAAAAACTCCCTAAGAAAACCTCAGGAGGAACCCATCCTCCACTGGTCAACCTTGAGAGAAAGAGAGAGTCTCTATGACGAAGGTCTTTGTGTACAAACTCTCTTTCTTTCTTTCTTTCTTTCTCTCTCACTCACCAACTCACTCTCTCTCTCTTTCCCTCTCTAGCATCTTTGTTGAAGCTGTGGTACAGAGAGCTGGAGGAGCCTGTGATTCCTCATGAGTATTATGAAGAGTGTATCTCTAATTATGACAGTCCTGAAGCTGCCATCAGCGTTGTTCATAACCTTCCTCAAATCAACAAACTGGTGCTCTGCTACCTCATCCGCTTTCTACAGGTTTGTCTGTCCACTTGTCTGTCTATAGGAAAAGTTTCCAAAAGTCCAGATTTTTCATGATTACAAACAACACTTTTATATTTTGCATTGTCTTTAAAAAGTCTGACCCTCATAACAAATATATTTAGTATTGTAAAATTAACTAAAGTGTTGAAAATCTTACACAGGGGATAGATTTTGTGCCAACAATGACACAATAGACTTACAATTGGCTTCTGTATGTGAATCAGTAACAAAAATTATATTTTCTGAAGTGATGACCAATGAGCATTCCAAAGATATCAGTAATAATATTACATAGTAACGTTTTTAGATATTAGACTAAGTACTGTTGGATCAATCATAACTTACAAGAAGCAAAAATGGAGTTTGCCAGAAAGATATTTCACATCTGCGGGACCAAATCTGCCCAAAGCTAGTAGAAACCCAAACAGGCTTGAAGGTGTTATGCAGCAAAATTGTGTTTAAAAGGGAATAAATAATTCTGCGGCACAAAGATTTGTTGCCAAATAAGTATCTGTATTCTTATCCATCCATCTGTCCATCCATCTATCCATCTAATCTGTCTGTCTACCTGCCTGTCTCTGTCTAGTTGTTCATCTATCAGGTGCACATAATTTTTTCAGTTAGTTTACTATTTCAGACAACAATGTATTACGATGTTATAACAATCCAAAAATGATTTAAGCATATGAATCATCAATATATACACTCTATGGACATATATATAGGAACATGCCTGTTTGTCAGGGTGTGGACTATGCCCCTTACTTCCAGCGAAGGGCAATTTGAATGCTTCAGCATACCAAGACATTTTGGGCAACACAATATTTCCAACACTGTGGACACAGTTTGAGGAAGGCCCTTTTCTATTCCAGCATTTTGTGCCCCAGTGCACAATTCAAGGTCCATTAAGGCATGGTTGGATGGGTTAGGTGTAGAAGAACTTGACTGGCTCACACAGAACCCTGACCTCAACCTCAGGCAACACCTTTGAGATGAACTGGAATAGAGATTGTGGGCCAGGTCTTCTCATCCAGCATCTGTTCCTGACCTTGGAAGTGATCTACAGAAACACTCCAAAATCTCATGGGAAACCTTCCAAGAGGAGTGGAAGCTTTTGTACAAATTGATATAAATTTGTAGCCTGCACGAAGCTGGAATGGTTTATCCATCTGCGAGAAGCTTATGGAGAAGGTGACAACAGCTGGTGTGATTATTCAGAAATGGAAGAAATATAAAATGACTATCATGCATCTTGCCTCATGGGGTAAGGATGACCATGAGAACGGTAAGAGATCAGCCCAGAACTACACGGGAGGAACTTCTTAACTTCTTAATAATCTGAAGGCAGTTGGGACCACAGTCACTAAGAACACAATTGGTAACACACTACATCATAATGGATTGAAATTTGTACAACAGATTTTGCCAATGAACATCTAAATTCAGAGAAGGCTTGTGAGGACGTGCTGTGGTCAGATGAGACCAAAATCAAGCTTTTTGGCATCAACTGGACCTGCCGTGTTAGATTTTAGGTTTAATAATAATTTTTAATTTTTAAAAAATTGTGTTTGTTATATTTTATTAGTAAAATGTATATTCAACCTATCATTACAGATTAAATTACAAAAAATAAATGTCTTTGTTACTTCAGAATATTGTGCCTATGTTATGAGCATACTAATGACTAAATACTGTAAATTTCTCTAGGTGAAAGCATTCATTAAACAAGCAAATGTAAAGCCTGTTTTGTGTTTTGGTTTGTTGTACTTCACAAATACCACAAGGTATTTGATACATATGTTAATGTAAGGATAATATCCCATCGTGTGATCCCTTTTATATGATCCTTTACATTTAGTATAGATGGAGAAGACTCAGCACTATCATGTTTATGAAAGTGATGTTCTATTAACTGATCATTGTCATTTTGGGAACAATGTTTCAAATTTTTACAATCTCAAAATTTTCCAACGTATTTTTGCATATAAATCTGGGCTGAAACACTAGACACTTTATATTTTGAACATGAATAGGCAGGGCCTGTGTAGATGGGTATATGCAAGTGTGTTTTCATGGCATAGCAAAATGAACCAATTGCCAAAAGGCAGTTTTTGCTGCTTAGTTAGGTACTTCATATAGTACAGCTCAGTTAATATATTCTGTATATTCTATGTGTAATTCTCATCATCATCAACATCATCATCATCATCATCATCATCATCATCATCATCTTCATCACCCCCAAAATATGCGTATGTGTATTATATTTGTATTGTGTAGTAAGTAGTGTATTGTATGTATGTATGTATGTATGCTCAGTGTAGATATGTGGTTGAGTGCAAACAATGCTAATGTCCAGAGCAGAGTACAAAGTGGGAGTGTGCAATTATATGCAGTGTCCCTAACTGGAGGGAGGGGGCTGGGTGTGGTTTATGAGTATATGGAGTTGGTTGAAAACACCAGAACTACAAAAGCATACAACTGCTTGAAGGAACTGGTGGATGTCAGGTCTGGGGGCAGTCTCTGTGGGTGGCTGCTTGAGCCAGCCAGAGAATCAGCTGTGTTTATTCCTGATCACATCGGGTTTGGGTTTAGTAAAGTAAGCTGACATAACTTTAAACAAATAAGATGCTTTTTAACTGCACTACACCCTTTACAGTGTTATACAGCAGACGTTTTAAAAAATCTTGTAAATCTCAACTTAAACATCAGTCAAATAAAATCCAAACCAATGCTGTTTGCACCTGCCAGGTCATTCGCATTCTAACTTGTTATAGAAAAACAAGTTACCCCCGAGTCCAGAGCAGCAGCAAAGGGGGACCAACACCATATGAACATATATGTATATTAATGCAATGTCATATATACATGTATACCGAATTATTTAAAGTATCTTTCCAAACACCTTATTTGGATTCGGCCCCATCCCTAATATATACAGTACAGGCCAAACGTTTTGACACACCTTCTCATTTGCTTTCTTTATTTTACATTGGTAGATTCTCATTGAAGGCATCAAAAATATGAATTAACACATTTGGAGTTATGTGAAATAATTGAAAACATGTTTTATTTTCTAGTTTCTTCAAAATAGCCACCCTTTGCTCTGATTACTGCTTTGAACTAATGTGTTTACTGCTAAACACCTCTGGGAAATCTTTCAAGACTGTTGGAAAACCATTTCAGGTGACTTACCTCTTGAAGCTCATCGAGAGAATGCCAAGAGTGTGAAAAGCAGTAATCAGAGCAAAGGGTGAAGAAACTAGAATATAAAACATGTTTTCAGTTATTTCACCTTTTTTTGTTAAGTACATA
>JBBMFX010000148.1:12934972-12945832 GCA_037832545.1 Rhabdalestes septentrionalis | reverse complement strand
GGTCACCTGGTATATATTTGCTTGTCTGGTTTCATGTCTTCAGACTTTTTGTCTTGTTTTTGAGTGTAAAGTTAGACTCTTGAGTGAAGTGTTATTTTGACCTGTGTGAAGTGGATAGCTTTATTTTCTGCAATAATTTTGAGGATTTTGATATTTTGCATTATTTTGTTTTCTTTTTCTTGATTACTTTATATGGACACTTTTGCTTGGTTCTGTTTGTCCAAGCCTGAAAAAAAAAATTGTCTTTCACTCTGCCTCTGCTGTTTTAGGCCAAATCCAGCGCTAACTAACAGCGTCCGCTCCGCTACCTTCACACTCCCCCAGCTCTGGTAATTTTCCAGCCTTTCCAACCACTGGTAATTTTCCAGCCTATATAATGTTTAATAGTAAAATAGAACTGAACAGGTAGACAGAAAAGATGAAACCCATCCAAATTATGCTGAATTTAAAGTACATTGTGCAGAAATTTCATTGGAGCAACTCAGAATGATAATCTGTATTTTGTATGGGCCCCACGTGCTTGAATAGTGAGATGACGGATGGTGTCCTGGGACCAGGGCATCGCTGACCCACCACCAAACCGGTCATGCAGAACAGCAGTATAACATTCTCCACATCTGTCATATGTGTTCAGGGTGAACCTGCTTTCATCTGTGAAAAGCACAAGGGTGCCAGTGGTGGACCTGCCAATTCAATGGCAAATGCCCATCAAGGTCCATGGTGCATGGCAGTGAGCACAAAAGTCTGGCAGTGCTCATTCTGTTCCTCCTTGCACAAAGGAGAGAGACTGGTCCTGCTGATAAGTAAAAAATGTCAGTGGCCTCCACCTGTAAAACCTTTCCTGTTTTTGGTGTCGTCTCATTGTTTCCCCTCTAGTGCACCTCATTAACCTGCATTTCATTAACACCAAAGCAGCTGAAACAATCCCTTGACAAATTGAGGACTTTTGTGTGAGGCTCGAACTGCATAACTATTTCATAAATGTTTGAATTAGGATCTGGGTTTTTTGTTACTTAAAACATATTACAGGTAAGCCTATAAAACCTAAATAAAAATTTTCTTTCTGTAATTAGGTATAAAATGTTCCATTCTTCTGTATATATATAGTCTATATTTGACAAAAAATTAAAGGACAAACAAACACAAATGTTGGTGTGTCGTTTGAGGACACACCCCTTCAAGGAGCACCTTGATGACTAACTATGACTCTTGATTCTGTTTATTTATCTCATTTATCTTTGCCCAATTTCCACCCCACACCCCACCAAAAAAAAAAAAATCTCCATGCTTCCCTTAATTTCTGACTTTTCTTTGACAGGTGTTGTTTATGTGTACTAAGCCTGCAGAAATTCGGTTGAATAGTGGATGTTGATTTAGGTTTAGCTTTAAAGAATGAGTGATATAGGCACATATTTAGACCGTGTTGCTGTGAAGTACTCGTCAGTTAGAAAACTAAACTTTTAAATGTGTGGTTACAATTAACAATTGGTGCTGTCAATGCCATTTATAAATGAAAGTGAAAAACAGAACAGTTTGTGAACGTATCTTTAAAACGATTTAGTGCACTTAGCTCTCCTCGTTGCCTTGGTCGGGCTTATATGCTAGTGGCTTGTGTAGTCTTTGAATAGCAGGTTGTGTGAAGTTCAATATATTTTTTCAAGCATGACCATTTGTGATGAAACTGTCAAGAAATATTAATATTATTTATATTATTAATTACCAAATATCGAAGTCCTCCTCATTAACCGCCATACAGTTCGAAGCGTTTGGGATCAGAGTTATGGCAGTATTATGGGTTATTCTGAGGATGAACAGTTGTACTAACTAACTTATCTGGGCGCAAACCGGCATGTTTAAAATAGGAGCGTGGGGGCAAGAGGCCACACAAAGGTTCTTTGTTGCTCCTCCGTCCAATCACACGCCGGGGGCTAGATGGTCTCCTGCTCTTCCACCAATCAGAGCCCGGAAGGGGCCGTGGTGGGGGGCGTTTCATTGGGATGCTGCGGGCGTGCGCTACCCGGTTCCGTGGAGGCTATTGAAGTAAATCGCCGGCGAATATGGCCGTTTAGTTCTCGCCTAGCGCCAAGAAAACTGACCGGTTCAGACTTAACTGAAAATATAGCGACTGAGCTCGAGCCTAGTGTGTTTTGAGGCCGCGTTTTCCACACGGAACATCACCGAGAATTTAGATCCGCCCGACACACAGTGGTGCGATGTTAGGAGGACTTAGGGTGCAAAATTGAGGGATGGGTGCCGGCGCCACACCTGCCCGCGATCGTCGAATAGACAGGTGTGTAACCTGCGGACCCTGGGGGACGCAGGGTGGGCCTCGTTCACCGCACGCTTCCCCCATTGGACCTCCTAGCACGCAGCAGCATCAGCCCGCGCAGCCCCGCGATGGCGTGATCTAAGAGCCGGTGGAGTATCACAAAGGCGAGGAAAGGCATACCGTAGACCCCATCATTTGGTTTGCTCAGGCGGCTAGTTCTGAGCGATATTTTTGTCTGGCATCAAGCGCACTCTTGACCGGACTGGATTAATCGTTTCTGGATCGCCGAGCGTAGCATCAACGTGATTTGAAAAATTCCCCCGTTCTCTGCAGTAGCTTGTGTGTCCGTGTGCCGGGTCTTTCGCTGAGACAAAAGACGCGCAGGGACGTGCATGTGAAGCGGCGGCAGAGCCATGGCCGCGCTTCGGCTGGACGGACTGGAGCAGCTGCCAGAAAACGGCGCCGTACCGCAGACGCCCGAGATCCGCAGCACCTCCAAGCTACTGTCGCGGGTGGACGCGACCGTGCTGCCTTTCCTCGGCGGCTTCGGAACCTACCAGCGGCGCCTCGTGGCTCTGACCTGGGTCCCTGCACTGCTCATCGCCTTCAGCCAGTTCTCTGATTCTTTCTTGCTGGCGCAGCCCAAGGGCGCTTGCGCGAGGAACGGGAGCGGGCTCGCGGTTCCCAGCCCCAGCCCCAGCCCCAGCCCCAGCCTCCTCCTCGCGCCCGAGCTGCTCGTGGCCGCAGCCGACGACGATGCTAACGCCACCGCACCGTGCATGTGCCGCGAGGGCAGGTTTGAGCTGCAGTCAGGACTGCAGCAGAACGTGGTCACTAAGGTAAACCTATAAGTCAGCGCTGATGGCTACTCGTCCTTGACCAAATCCTGTGTTTGGTCCATCTTCTGGCCCTTGTTATGCTTAATGAATTATTTCCCCCCTCTGGCAAAATGCCCAGTGTTTTTCCTTGCATTTGCTTTACTGATTTGCCCTACAGATTACAGTTCACATCTTTGTGAATCTACATTTTTCCTCCAGTAAGGAATCTGATTCTGAGCCTGACCTGATTTGGAAATAGCGAACCCTGCAGTTTTATCAAGACCATAATTATTCATGTTTGTATCATGTAAAGGGGAAACTTTGAGGCCCACATTTACACTTTAATTGCTGGAAGAGGGCCCATGTTCTTGGTAGATGTATGCGGGCAGCTGCTGGAGCTGATAATGTGGCCCGGGGTCCCGCCCGTCCTCAGAGGTCTGGGACAGATAACCCTCTAGCCCCTGCTCCTCTACCATGTCACAGTCACACTCAGCAGTATGCGTCAATATGTCCATACGTTCTTTCGGTCAGTCCTTTCAGTCAGCAACAGTATGTTGATTAGATTAGGATGCCCTGCAGGGAGATGTGGGGTTGCGTGTAATGTGGCCTATGTGTCAGAAGTGTTTTGAGGGAATGCAGCATTTGTTAAAAATCAGCCAAACCCTATGACCACAGAACATTTGGAACTCGCAGAATTTTTAGGATAGGATTATTTAGATGATATATTTATATTGATAAGTTTGACCACTCACACACATGGTCTTCCCATTTTGTTGACTCCTGAGGCTCACTAGCACATATAAAGGTGGTTCATATCAAAAATAAATGTTCCACCAAAAGCCTACTACTCCTTCATTTAAATGTATATCTAAACTACTAAGAAATTAAAGCATTAAATATTGTTTCATCCAAGCAGCTGAGATTTCAGCTAGAAGTCAATGCGTGCTGTACTGGCATGCTGCTTTTATTTGGTAAGTTGAAAAGTCTTGGGTCATACAGGCATTGTTTACAAATAATGAAATTTTGGATTTTTCATACTGACCCATGGGCTAACACAAAATGCCACAAAGTGGTTACATTCTGAGACCATTTGTTGAGTTGAGTCGGAATGTCTCAAAGTTCTCCAGATATTTGAAGACAATTGGTGTGACGTTTCAAAAGATCTCCTCATACTAAATGTTACATTACACACCTACAAAATCATCAAAAATGTCACTTGAACATCCCTAGTCAGAACATCATACAACCACTTGACGTGCCAACCTTTAGTTTTGAAAATATAAAATGGCTTAATTATAGGCTTACTGAGTGTACCTTATTTGTGCATTCACTAAGAAATGTGTCACCACCTTTCAGAAGACCTTTGTACTTTGTACTTTTTTCAGTAGTTAAGTTTATGCTGTGTGTTTTAAAGTATCACTTAGTAAGCTTTCTAGTAGTTATGTGTAGAGCAGTAATACACTAATGTCTTTCTCCACAGTGGCAGCTTGTATGTGATGAAGAATGGAAGGTCCATATTGCTAAGTTCTCTTTGCTGGTGGGCTCCATATTTGGCTACCTGCTGATGGGGGCTATGGCAGACTGGTAAGCATCTCAATGCAGTGTCTGCTTCTGGAGGTCTCAACCCCTGCCTTAAGAACACTTTATGTTTACTTTGCGTTTGCCAGCATGATTCATTCACAAGGTGGAAGCATCCTGACTAGGTCGCCAGTCCATTGCAAGGCAGGCACAGACACAAACACTTGCACACACTTACACTTAGGGGCTGTTTCCTGACAAACTATATTGCCAAAAGCATTGGGCACTCTTTAAAATCATTCAAATGTTCCAATCACTTCCATAGCCACAAGTGTATAAAATCAATGACCTAGGCAAGCAGACACTTTCTACAACATATGTGAAAGGATGGGTCACTCTTAATACCGTGATAGAATGCCATATGTGCAATAAGCCCATTCATTAAATGTCCTGACTACTTAATATTCCAGGGTCCAGTGTTAGTGGCATAATTACAAAGTGGAAGCAGTTGGGAACAACAGCAGCTCAACCACAAAGTGGTAGGCCACATAAAATAGCAGCGGGGATGGTGCACGCTGAGGTGTACAATGTGCAGAAGTCACCCAGCTGTCTGCAGTGTCAGCAGCTACAGAACTCCATGTGGCCTTCAGATTAGCTTAATGGAGAACTTCGTGGAATGGGTTTTCGTGGCAGAGCAGCTGCATCCATCATCAAGTGCAATGCAAGGATTGGATGAAGTGGTATAAAGCAAACTGCCATTGGATTCAAGAACAGTGAAGACTTGTTCTCTGAAGCGATGAATCACACCCCTCTGTCAGGCAATCTGATTGACTGGTTTGACGGTTGCCAGGAAAACGATACTTGCTTGACTGCATTATGCCTAGTGTAAAGTATGGTGTGAGGTTGTTTTTACATGGCTCCTTAGTTCCAATGAAAGGAACTTTTAGTGCATACAAAGCCATTTTTGACAATTTCATGCTCTCAACTTTTTTGGAACAGTTTGGGGATGACCCCTTGCTGTTCCAACAGGCAAGGTCCATAAGGGCATGAGTGAGTCTGGTGTAGAGGAACTTGGTTGGCCTGTTCAGAACCTTGACCTCAACCCAGTAGCGCACCTTTGGGTTGAATGACCGTGAAGACAGTGAGCCAGGCCTTCTCATCCAACAACAATGCCTGACTATACAAATTGTCTTTTTTTTACATTTGTCAATATATTGTGTATATCTTAGGACTGTGGAGGAAATCAGAGGACCCAGTGTAAATACATACAGACACAGGGAGAACATGCAGATCCACGCATATCATTTGTAAGAATGGCTCGACATTCTATCCAAAGGTTTTTAAGGAACCAAAATGGGTTTCCTATGACATTCTGGCACCTTTAATTTTAAAGCATAGGTTTTCAGCATGTTAGAGCAATATTTCTTAAAATTATGGGTAGTTTTCTAGCTGGCACCAAGCCAAGGTGACAGAAATCTTGGGCCACTGCACAAATAAAAGGGAACAGATGAATGTACAACACTGAGAGGGGACCACTGCACAAATAGAGGGGAACAGATGTATGGACAACACTGAGAGGAGGCCATTGAAAAATAAGTGGCACACTTGTTTTTACTGATAATACAAAGCAGCAACCATATGAATTGTACAGCGGAACATCTCGGACAGTGCTTAGAGTGGGAAAGCAGTTTTGGAGTTCCAAAGTAAAAATATGTTCCTGTCTGGCCAAGTTACACAACCTGAACACAGAGCATTTCATGTACCCAAGACTAGACTGAAGACAAAAATCTCCCAAAACCAGCAGGAACTGAAAATGGCTTCATTACAGGCCTGGCAGAACATCACAAGGAAGATACCCAGCAGTTGGTGATGATTAAGGGTTGCTGCAGCAGTCTGTACAGGATTTGCAACCAAGTATTTGCCATTTTACTTAATGTTTATTTGTTTATTTACTTGTGTAAACCTCTAATAAAATGTTTTGTACGTTCATCATTATTTTATGATTCAGCCAGGATAGTTGCAAAAAACTTTATTTAGCTCTTTCATTTAAAATCTGTCTCAAAGCTTGGAAACTGAACCTTATTTCTGAATTCATTCTCTCTCTCTTTCACTCTCTCTGTCTCACTCTCAGGTTAGGGCGTATCCCAGTGCTCCTGGTGTCAGTGTTGTCAGTGCTTGCTTTTGGCCTGGCTGTAGCCTTCTCTGTGGATGTAGCCATGTTCAGTACGCTGCGTTTCTTTGAAGGTTTTTGCCTGGCTGCGATCAGGCTCTCCCTCTATGTACTAAGTAAGTTCACTTCTTCCTTCATTCATCCCTGATGCAGAGGTTGTGGTTTGCGTTTGACAATTATTGCTGGACTGTGTTTTGCTTCATGTAGTTTCTGTATTCATGTTTTCATATTCCATTCTTTGAGAATTTTAAGGCAGCACTGGACAAGGTAAGACCTGAAACATCATGTTAAATTGTTTATAAAATCTGCATTTGGGATGATTGGGACTGATTGTCCCAGAATAGATTGTATGTAGATGAATGATGAGGAATGTAGGAGAGATGCAATGTACCAGTGGATCCTATCATTGGTTTATTTAGTTATTTATATAAAAAAAAAACAGGTGAAGGGGTCCCAAGGCTCTATCAATCTCCTTATTGAATATTGAAATTTTGAAGGACCCTCATGTATATAAAGAAAATGAAAAGCGAATTACTTTTTATAACGCATCTCAAAGAAGTAATTGCAAGTAATACATTTGCAACATTGCAAGTAATACATTTGCAACAGTGTTCTATAATCTTTATTTGTAGTATCTCAGTACTTTTATGTATAAATCAATCATTTGTTAAACATACCTATGTGTGTGCTTATGAATGTATACTTTTTTGTTGATAATTATAAGTACAGTCAAAAGTACAAAGGGGTTGAACATAAATGTCTGAATACTGGTTTCTGTCCAGTTATGAACACTTTTCATAACTATTACCAATTGGAAAAAAGTAACTCCAAGAAAATACATTTTGTTCTCCAGTTGGAATTAATTTGGAGGATGAGGATAATGTAAAAAATATGGACACAGACACACATTTAATTACCGTAATTTGAACTGGAGTGGAATGCTACACTACCATTGGGTATATTACCCTGTCTGCTTCTTCTTCTGCTCTTTCTGTAATAGGAGAATAGCTACATTAACTGTTTGAGTGTAGGTGCGCGGTGGGGGGAGGTAGGAGAATATTGGGGTGAGTAGTGTGAAAGTGTCCTCTGTGGAGTGGATCACTTTCAGTCTTGGGGCAGGAGGAGGCTGAAGTAAACAACACAGGAGGACCCTTCAGCAACAAAGAGAATAAAGATAGACAGAGAGATCTAGCAGAACAAAAGAGCAATCTTGGATACCCATTGTGTTCACATTATAAAAATGAGAAATGCTTCTTTTACTTTTTTTTTACAAAAAGGAGTAAGTGTTTTCTTATTGCCTTAGTGTGTTTTTTTCTGCAGTTAATAACCCTACTGCTCTCTCTTAGGGATTGAGCTATGTTTGCCTGGTTGGCGCTTCTCCATGACAATGGTTGCCAGTCTGGTTGTGGTAGGCGGGCAGCTGCTGATGCCTGGCTTGGCAGTGCTGTGCCGTGATTGGCAGATTCTTCAGGTTCTCATCATTGTCCCATTTGTCCTCATGCTTCCATACATTTGGTAAGTTTAGCCTGCGAATAAAAATGTATGTGACATATGATTATTTAGACATGATACATGGGAAGCAGCGTTCTACAGCTTGTAGTGCTCCTGCTTTGCTTGTACCATGATTAGACCATCCATTTGCAGATAAGATTGGACACCCCATTATTCAAGATATATATATACATATGTATGTATATTTTATATATATAATATTTCTACATTTTTTACAGCTTCCAAAAAATCAGTGGACAACTTTGGAGTTGTAGAGCAGTGGTATTATAATTATTAAAATGTGCATGGCTCAATAATATATTTTAAATACTTTTTGTACTCTTCAATATGATTCTCCTGGACTTAGAAGGAAAACCTAATATTGTGTATTCAGACAGCACCTTCTGTACTTGTTTGTATTTACATGTATTATATTACTAAAAGAAGAGAACTTGGCAAGGAGCTCTTGGCTTTTTGCTAGGAATGTTACACATTCAGGATCTCAGATTTTCGTCATCTGTTAAATTGGGAATCAAAATGAACAGTGACCTGGGTGTCTAGGAACTATATTTTTATTTAATTTGTTAACCCTTGTAGTCACACGTGAACACACCACAGCACAATGTGAAATTCTTTCTCTGCATTAAACCCATTCACCACGTGAAATTGAACCCACAACCTTCTGATCTAGGCTAAGAGTGATAAGATGCATTTGTTGTGGTCTTCCCCTAGTCCCCAGTTTATTTTATAACTGCATGGATCCTGAATGGTGGATCATGGAAAACATATGCTTTCTGTCACCCTCTTTTCACCACAGGTTATTTCCTGAGTCATTGCGCTGGTTGTTGGCCACACAACACTATCAAAGAGCAAAGAGGCAAATGTACTCTATTGCCCGGAGTAACAGTGTTGATATGGCAATAGATCCCAATGGTATCCTGTCAGGTAAGTTGTGTTATTGCATATATCGAGGTTTTCTAAGAGAATTAATAGCTGTATCTGACAAGCCACCCAACAAGGGTTAATGACAAAGTGGGTGATGCTTGTGTCCAGAGCTAGAGAGAGAGCTGCAGCAAAGACCCAGAACCTCTTGCATCACACAGCTGAGCAGTACCAGAAACCTTTGGAAGAGCACTGTAGTACTTTGCGTCAACTCGTAAGTTTATTGGTGTGCAAGTATATGCCCAAAACCATGCAGATACTCCCATTTCATCACAATTAAATTCCCTGCCTTTTCTAAAAAGCTTTTGTAGTTTTTAAATATTGTTAAAGTTTCAAAACACTCACTCCCCCGTTCGTTCTTGTCTGGAGATAAACAACTTGTTTTGGATTCACTGTTTTTGTGCAGTCACAAAAATCTACAGAATTTCCATTCACACTAAAGTTATGATGAGTGTTTTAGCTCCAGACTGCTTTTTAAAGAGGCAATACAAAACAGAGTGTCAGAACAGAGGCTCAAGAACAAATAGGCTGTTTAATTCAAAGCTATAAAGATTTTGGAAAATTAGTAAGACTATTTGGTAAAACCCACAAAATCATTAAGCTTATTGCATTGCGTTGCTTTGCTGCAGGCATTTTAATGCCACCTTACTATTTACATAGTCTGTAGTTGTAAAGAATGGGATTGAGTTGCCCAGAAGTACATGTGTAAGTTCGCCATGTCCAATACAAAGCATACACTAGTGGTGTTTTTAAAATTTCAGAACATTTTCCCTTCTCCTGAAAGATTTTTGTTACTGTAAGTTGATGAGTAATGCAGGTTATCTGCCTCTGCCTCACCCTCCCCTACCCCCACCCCACTCCACCCAGGCTGACTGGCTATGGTATCCACCATTGTTTTGCACGTAGTATTCTGGAGGACAGCACATCTCACCTTCATTACTACGGTTTGGCAGGCATTGCCATGGCATCATGCGTGGTGCTCTGTCCTGTGGTGGTAGGTTTAGGCAGGAGATGTGGCCTTCTGACCTTCATGATTATCACAGCACTGGCCTCATTGCTTCAGCTTGGCTTGCTCAGCTGTGAGTATATTTGTATAAATACATACACACCCCCACTGGCATTCATGTATCCAAGTGTGTTGGTGACTGTTATACTATTTTTTTTTTTGTTCTATTTGGCAGTAATTGGAAAGTACAGTCTTCGCAATGATGCAGGTAAGGTCACTTGCAAAGGCAGATATGAATGATTATTTATTAAGATATATGGTGACATGACTAGAAATTTGTACACACATGTACATTCAGGAGCCTTTTTAAAGACTTTCTTGTTTGGTGTCAGTTCTGAGGGACACTTTGAATCGGCGATTCTCTGTGGCGTTTTCTATCATTGGCATGTTCTCATCATGCGCTGTCAGCACTCTCAGCATCTTCTACTGTGCAGAGATCACTCCTACTGTCATCAGGTCAGTCAGTCTCTCTTGCTCTCTCTCCCCTTCCTTTTTTATATTTTCTTATTCTGCTACATACATGCAGTACATACATATTTACATACACAGGCATATATATATATATGTATATTAGAGCTGGGCGATATGGCAAAAAAAATTATCACGATAATTTTTCCTGTATTGACCGATATCGATAATTATCAAT
>JBBMFX010000148.1:12911910-12929372 GCA_037832545.1 Rhabdalestes septentrionalis | reverse complement strand
GCCAGTTGTACCGTTGTCCGGCTGGGCCAGAGGTTGTGCCGTTCCCCCAGGTCGAGACAATTGAGCTGGAACATTGCGTTCTGATATGGATGGCTCCAGAAGGCCTGTGTGCCCGTCGTCTCTGCAATGCCAGGGTCTACTGGGAGGGGGCGCACTCTCCCTACACTGACAAGCCTAACAAACTGGAGAGAGACCAAACAAGCAAGCTTCTGGACACCCACCACTTAATCTCAGGTCAGAATAAAACACCTAAATGTCACGACATAGAAATGAGAGATTAATTTCTTGCTTCTGTAAACAAAGTTTGATGTGCAATGTCTAACAATTCACTTTCCACAAAGCTGCAAAAACTGCTGAATTTGAATCTATCCTGTTGTGACATCACAACCATAGCCTATTTACACAAGTACTGTGTTAACCTGTCTAGCAGCAATGATGAGGAGTGCTGTCACTGTTTGTTTTATTTGTAGTGTTCACAAGATGTCAAAATGTAACAATTTGCTTTTAGCCTGATACATGTAGAACCATATTTATTTTGCAAGTTTTATTTCATTTATAAACTACAGTTTGAGCTTTTCATTGCTAATTCTTATTTCAAACAACGTCAAGCAATGTGCAAACATAGGTTGGAGTTTCCACAGAGCAACTGTATCCCCTGGTCAGGTGGCATTTTTTAATATCCCTGCAGTGTGCATATGTGAGAGCAAAAAGAGTGTGGGCTCCCTTATTTATGACCATTCGTTTTGTCTTTCAGAGTTGCAGGCCTGCTATCTACAGTCACGCCCCCTTCCCCGGTTCCAGGTCCTATTGTGGTTTGAGTGCCACAGCACTCAGAGGAGGCCAATTACAGTGCAGGTATGGCTGTACACAAGTGTGTACGCGAAGAAATTTTGGAATTTGGAATTGAGAGAAGTAATCACAACTGCCAGTGCAAATTTTCCGATTCTAGATTTCTATAAAAATTAACATTTTTTTTCCAGCGATCTTAAAATCGTCAGTACATTGATTAAGGATAAATAACTTAATCATGGTGACTTCATCGTGCAGGTGGAACCATTATTTGCTCGCCAGCTATTCCTCCTTTGCCAGCAGAGCAACACAAATCATAGGAGGGCTCACGAGCTTGCGGTACCATTGCTTTGGGACCAGCTGCCCACTCCACAGCAGGACTATCCAACCAGCAGCTCCCATCAGCTCCATGGCAACACTCTACAAGACTGGCTTCCCTCAACCCAGTCTGCAGAGCAGGACACAATAAAGAGGGAGAGTGAACCTACTGTATGCAGGACCCATCTTCTTTCATAGAATCAGAATGCATTCTGCGCGATTTGATTAAAAAGGAAACAAAATATCAAAGGCAGAATATGAATTTAAATAACTACTCTAAAAATATGGTGTATTTTACTTTTAGCTTCCTTATTTCTGCATTATTCTCATTCCTTTTATTCTATGAGGATTCTTAACTCAGGGGCAATGGCAAACCTTTTTTTATTACAAACATAAACCAGTCAAATAATGTCTGTAATCCAAATGGAAAAAAATAACATAAAATACAAGTTTTCTCAGCTGGTCTAAAAGCTCTGTTCTGATGTATTGAGCCCTCTTTTCTATATGATAATTTTTTTTAAAATTGTAAGCATAACCCTGGATTTATACACTCTACATCTCAAAATAAACAGTCAAACAACTAATAACAAACAAGTCTCTTGTGCATCATTTATTACTTTATTTAACCCACTTTGTAACAATAAATAGAACATTCAATGGTGATAACTACACAGAACTGGACATTACGTTTTGGATTCAATAAGCTGCATAAGCACTCTTTAGGATGTTTAATGTAAAAGGTTTTGTAGATTTTTTTTGGTAGGGCATTTAAACATAAGACTGTTTAAGAAGTGTAGGCAGGAAGTCAGTCCATATGCTGCTGTCCTGTAGTGAAATGAAATTTCCAGTAACAAGAAGTCAAAGGAAGGTTAGTTAAATGGAGGACTCGGCCCATCAATAGGCTAGGTAATGATGAGACTTCTGACTGTCACTCAGTTCATTGTTGGATCTTGTTTTGTATCACAACAAAGACCGTCTTCCCATAACTTCAGATTAGCCATCTAGTTCATAAACTTAACCAAACTGTGACAAGGGCTTCAAAAATATTTGACTTCTAAACATTAGCTTTCATTAGAAATAAAACGCAGTATATATGTAACAGTATAACATTCACACCTGCATCTACCATAATTCGCAATATTGTTTGACTACAGCCAGCACAATTTTGGCATTTGCATTGGTTGATTTCGCATTAATCTTTGATGTTCAGTTAATCTTGTTTAAATAATACAGAAAAATCTCTATCTAGGTCACATAAAGGGTTCATTAATGCATTTTCATATACTTTAGGGCATACTGCCATCACAACTGGAAGCAAGGGAATCCTCATTTAGTCCATATTGTGCAAGCCTACCTATCATTAATGAAAACTAGACAAGTTAGCACTCTTAGTAAAATGGTGCAGACTCTCGCAAGCTTTCTTTCATGAGACGCAAATTTTTTTCCCATATACAAGTATTCTTTGACACTCCCTGAAGTATAAGATTTTTGTCTGACCAAGGATTTGAAATTTCTGTACGCAATCTATACATTTAAAGCCTACTAGTAGAGTGGAACAGGGAGAAATGCTAAAGGTGGTGTGTTTTAATACTGATATTACTTCCACCAAGTGCTTTCGCTCTTGCTACTTAATATTGGCCCCTGAATTGAAATCACAATAACGTACAAAAGTGGAAAAAAAAGGACACCAATGTATAAAACACATTATAAAATGAATTTACATGAACACTGTGTCAATAAAACACTTTGGTCAAAGATAATGATTTCCTTGTGTCCCTTTTCTCAAATGGAATGTGTTTCTCATGGACGGCATCCATATCTGCCACATTAAGTAAAGCCACTCACTCGCAACATTTCCCATTTTACTGGCCTCATCTCCCTTCTGTAAACAACAGCTCCATCCCCGCATGGCTAACCACATAGGATTTTCCACACAACATTGATTTATAACATTTCAGCTCTTTCTTAATGATCTGCAACACAACAAACAAAGAACAGTCTCTGCGGTCACAGCCTTAGAGTAGTGATTAATTTTTGCAGAGCATTTGTTTACACTAATTCATGCTGGGTCAGGTATGAGGGGTGTGTGTTAAGGCACAGACAGCAGTCTGCTTCTCTCTTACCATTCAATTATGTCTATACAAGCACAGAGCTCCACAAAACAGCCATTTAGTTCAAACTAACATATAAAGCAGTCAAGTACAGACATGTATAACCCACATTAAAAACCTGTACAGTTCATTTCTGTCTCAAAACTAGTGCTCTGGAGTGAAACCCACCTGGAACAGTATAAATCCATAGAGCAACCTATACCCAGAAAAAGTTGGTAAATAAAGCATGTTTAAAACTTATATTACATGCTGTGAGATGGATGCAAGTGTTTTATATATCACAGTATGTGGATGTATGTATACATATATATCAATGTAGGTGCATGAGTACAAGTGTTTGGAAGAGCTCACTGGAAGGCCCAGACCTCCATGTTTTGGATAGTAAAGTCCTGCTGTGATGACAGTGGTTGATTGTTGAACGTGGAACATTTGGAGGTGGTGCCGTGATACAGGTCAGCATCCAACCACAGGCCAAGATGGCCTCTAAGAAGAAAAAAAAAAAAAAAACACAAAGAAGGTTAAATGAAGTCAAACGCTATACATTTACTATTGTGTTCAATGAAACAAGCCTTTTAACTTACCCCCCTCCTCCAATCTGAAGAGAATCCAAGTTTCCTTTCACAAAGTAGGAGTTTTCACCAGTCCAGTGGAAAACCTTTCAAAAGGAACACCTACATTAGCAATCAGTAAAGACATCCTGTCATGTTATACCTTTGCTACAATTAAAAAATCTAGCATAAACTGTTATTAGATTGGAAGAAATGCTTTATATTGCTTATCATCCATAATTAATAAAAATCATTCCAGCTAATACAGTGAAAGCCTGATCACATAAAGTTCAACAAAATCCAAACAGCAGTGGACGCACAAAGGAATATTATTTGTTAGGATATCAATAGTTGTTAATCTGCTGTGGGGCAAATTCTGTAATTTTTCACAAATATTCTGTCTAGTGCCTTTTGTGCAGGACAATCTCAAAACTCACTTCAATGATGAGAACAACTTGCCAAGTCCAAATCAGAAACACAAAAAATAACCAGATTAAAAATATATATTTATCATGAAGGTACAGATGACGCTAGCATGGCCCAGCTTGCAATATTCACAGAAGATTTGTTTTGGGAATCACCATGGAAATGACATTTTCCAAATCCTGCATTGGAATTGCACTTAGTGGTGGACATGGGACAAAACAAACAAACTTGAAGATATTCAAATGAATGTACAGCAAACATTTTTTATTTTTCAATTTGTGAAGAAACACTGGGTGTGACAAAAATATAGTTGGAAGATGTGAGACAGTGTTGGTTGCTGAGTCTGTCATGTAATAGAAACTTGCTGTAGTGCACTGAGCTGCCCTGTGTTGAGGTAAGCTGCGATTTGTACCAAACAGCCTTTTTAACACAGAAATTATAGGACAGAAACGAGCTTCCTTTAAAAAGTGACAACACAACACAAACACATGAATGCAATCCTGACCTTAATTTCAGGGCTGAACGTATAGAGGAAGGTCTCCCCTGTGCCATAATAGTGCTCACTAACTCTGAATGGGTGAGTTGAAAAAGCGCCGAAAACCTGCCAGAACACAAATAGGATCAATGAAAACAACATGAGGTGTCATTGTAGTAGGGCACATCAACTGCATTCATTGCACTTGCTGTACATATTGACTGAAAAGCCAATACATTACACTCATTGTCCATCTTATGAGCTCCAGTTACCAATGACCTTTACAGTTTTAAATTATAGACATTGTGATGTTAGAGCAATATTTACTTAGTCTGTAATTGAAAGTGCAGATCTGCTAAAAAGCAAAGTAAATGTTATTAGTTATACCTCCTATTAAGTGAAAAAGCTTAGATTGATGTCAGACATTTTATGTATGCGTTTACCTGGTTGTCCATGTCTTTGATGACCAGAAGCACAGGGCAGTCCAGCTCCCCCAGGTTTCTGTACAGAGTTTTTAGGCTGGTTCCATGCACCACTGTGCTGTAGGCCAACCGCCACGGATACCCCTGAACACGAGCTGGAAGCCGTGCAGTCAGCTGCAAGGATCACAGAAAGGTTACGGGGAAGTCAGCATGACACACTTTATGAAACTAATCATTTAAAGAGCAGTGACTGAGAACGTTCTTTCAAAGAGGAATGCATTTCTCTGACCAACCTCAAGCCATCACCATCCCTGATGTACTTAAACAGCTAAAAATAAAAAAGAATTTATTTTATACTGATGTAGTATAACTAGTATTTCATGCACTTACCAAGTTTTTGGAGACCATTTTTTGTGTGATGTGTCAAATTTGCTTTTTTCCCCTTCTGTTTTTGTTTTGTTCCAATACCCACATAGGGATTAAACATGTGTATTGTAAATCATGTGTTAATGCAATACTTTTCTGTGAGAAATATTAGATATTCTGGAAAAATTTCAGGGGTACCAAAAATTGTCCACGTGTGTATTCTTAGTCAAAAAACAAAACAAAACAAAAAAACTAAACAAATTTGGGAGATAAGAAACACTCCCTTTATCAGAAAATTGACCAGTGTCACTTTTGCGCTGTCTAACCTTCACATGTAGTAATGTACAATAAATAAAACCTTCTCAATGTGTGTGTCCTCAAGTAGGGTGCTGGGGTCCATAAGTATTGGCAGCAGGTCCAGGGGCTCTTCATCCTCAAAGCTGCCAATGCTCTGCCTCCTCTTTGCTTCATTGATTGTCACAATCTGAGTGTACGTGAGACAAGTAGAACATTGAATACCTGTCCCAAAACTTCAAGACCATAATAAACCAATCAAAGACATAGGACAACAGTGAGGTTGAGCCTATATTCAGAGAAAGCTCATGATTAATTTATTTACCTCCCAGCTTCGTGGTACTGGGTCACTGAAGAAGTTATCGATCATGTTGAGTTCATCCTTCTCCACAACCACGAAGCCCTGCTCCCGTGCATCTTTTCCATACACATCAGGAGACCACTGAATGAAGAATGAGTAAAGGTGGTCCACTCTAAAGAAATCAGGCCAAAGAACTTACTTAACAAGACATCCAAATTTTTAATTACATGTCTCTCTCACACCCACACCAAAATCACCCCACCCACCCACAAACATACCTCTCCTGTGGTACTGCAAACCAGTACTCTGGTTGTTTTCCCCTGCTTCCAAAAGAATGGGCAGGGCTAGATGTTCGACCAATAGCAAATGATTTCCTCATTGGCTTTCCCACCCTAAAGCAGAGAAACATCGGAGGATTCTTGCTCTTTTCCTCTGATGAGAGCAGCATATCTGAGAAGAGGACCCACACAACTCTGAGATTATCCAATATGTCCTTTTTGTCCGTCTTTTAGTTCCATTAAGATATAATTAAAAGTTCAGTTTAAAAAATAATTAAAAGTGGAAATGTTAGGTCAACGTCACATAACGGCATTCCTTTGATTGGAAATGACACAGGCGTATCCCAGAAGATACTAAGATAACCTAAAAGAGGCATAATTGCAGAGAAAAATATTTCTCAGCTTTTATTTGAACAAAAATTGGCATGTCCATTATTATTCATACCCTTCTCAAAAATCTATAGAATCTATTTTGTTTGGCTATTGCAGCAATCAAACGTTTCCTATAATAGCTGATGTGCTTATTGCATGTCTTCAGTGGTATGATCCCATAGACTGTGATAGTTTGCAGAAGGTACGACTAATTTTGGACATGCCACTTCTTGTTCAAATGTAATTAAAAGCTGAGAAATATTTTTCTCCACATTGATCCCTCTTGTACATCATCTTATTATCTTTAGGGAGATACCCAGGTCATTTCCAATCAAGAAGAAACTTGCTTGTTGAATAAAAGTTGCTAAACCAAATTTGCCCGATGTATGAATAACTTCATTTATGACTGTATATCTTAGACATCCTCAGAAGAGAATACTAAAGTTCTCTAGTTTACAGCTGGAATCGCTCATGACCTTCAACAAATCAGTTGTATTACAGTATTACAATTAGAATATCATGGAAAAGTTTGTTTATTCCCATTATTCCATTCAAAACTTTAAACTTTCATAGATTATAGATTCAAGGCCCACAACTAAACAATTTCAAGTACTTGTTTATTTATACATAATTTGGGCTTCCACCTCATAAAACCCACGAAAAGAGGAATAAAAAAAAAAAAATTAGAATACTGTGAAGACATCAGCCCAAATTTTACAGGGCACTTTGGTCAATGGGATTATCAAACAATCTCTTCTGCTGATACATCTTCTCCTGCCACATTTTGCCCTTCCTCTAGCCTTGTTTTATATGCTTGGGCACAGCACTCTGTGTACAGCCAGCCTCCTTAGCTATGAACTTTTTTGGCTTACTCATCCTATGGAGGGTATCAATGATTCTCTTCTGGTTGTCAAGTCTGCAGTCTTCCCCTTATTGAACCTAACTGAGAAAATTGAAACACAGTGAAGCAATTTACTGACACCTGGGAAAACCTGTCCAAGTGCTTTAGTTGAGTTGTGGGTGACACTCAGTTTAAAACATTCATGCGCTGTAATTTTGGCTGATGTCTTCACAGTACTCTAATTATTTGACAACCAACCAAGTACTTGAAATTGTTTTAAGTTGTGGGCCCTGAATCTATATCTATAATTGACATTTTGAATGGAATTATGGAAATAAATAAACTTTTCCATTATAGTCTAATTTTTTGGAAAGGATCTGTATGTTTATGCAAACCCTCCAAACCAACATAAGAATGCAGTCTCGAATGACAGTTTATGGTAGCAAATGCGGTCATTTGTATTTTATCAATTATAGGTGATGTGAAAAGAATTTATTGACTTACAAAGGCCTTTTCATAAGCCAGCAGTCATAAACCCTCACCTTCAATTGGTTCCTGCATCCTTTTCAGCAGCCATGACGTCATCTCTGCTTCATTGGTTTGTTCTCCTTTTTCAGTGTCAGTCACCACTTCCTCCGAATTTGTCTTCTTGTCCTCTTTATGGCTTGGTACAGAAGACCCACAAGTCTCCCTGGTGACACTGTCTGGACTTAACCTCCCTATGTGTTCCCCAGCTGCTAATTCCATCTGAAAGGACTCATGAGAATGAATCTGACCCTCATCTGCCACAGTGACTCTTTGTCCATTTTCACTAGGTTCTGCTCCAGCATGCAGTGCATGTTTTTTCCCATCTAATGCCATCTCTACATTTTCATCTGTGGAACGATTATGAAGTCCTTCATCCTCTTCTTCTTGGTCTCCATTACATGAACCTACCATCTCCACTTTCTGTCCTGAGGGAGGCGGTCCACTCATGTTCACAACCACAGGGTCACTCACATCATGTAAGGACACTATCTCTAAGCTGAGACAGGGAGCCCTAGCAGACATAGATTCAATCTGAGATGCCTCTGTATTACCATTCTCTGTTCCAGAGTCATTCTGTAGGAGCTCCAGCTCAGTGAATCCTTCGTCGGATGGGGAATTGTCAGCAGGGTGGCACTCTGTCGTCTCTGAAACTGCCGTCTCAATGTCATCCAATATGATTGGACGGTTAGGCTGTCCAAGAGCCTCGTAGCGGCTGAATGGGTTCAAGTCTTGTTCGGATGGAAGCTCAACCCACTCACCTGGCCTGTATAATGGACACAGATCCTGAGGTATGTCGCTACCATGGAAACAGGGACCATCATGTGAGGGTGATGGAGAAAATTAAGGAGAAAAACAAACCAAAAAAAAAAGAACATAAAAATGAAAGACAAACTCCAACCAAACAGCAAATTAAACCTAATGTAAAACTCAGAAAACATGTAGCAAATGTGATGAACATAAATTACAGAAAAGAAATAAGGAAAAAGAAACACGGTAAGTATAGATAGTTGTGCAAATCTGCTCAATAAGCCATAACAAATGAAGGAAACTGACAGTAAAAATGTGAAAAGTGAAATGATAGAAGGGGAAAACAGTAGTAAAACCTGTCTACTGAATTTAGCCTTTGTGTTACAAAAACTCCAGTAAAGCAAATAAGAAAGCAGGATGGATGAAGTAAGCTAAAACAAACAGGAGCAGTGACTGCTTACGATGGCAAGGCGTCTTTGAGCTTCATGCGGGACACATCATCATACAGAGCCACAGAGAGCACCTCTTCCATGGGACAGATGAGTCCGTATTCCTCACAGCCATGCTCGATTACCAGAGGATCTGACTTGTGTGGGTCAAACATGATGTTATTCGGCGTCACAATCATTACACCACCCACTACTCCCTGGAAAACAAGTAAAATAATTTTCCGTTCAAAGAGGTCAACAATTAGTCATTGCCAAAGTGACAACTACAGTATGACAGACTTGAACGTTAATGTGCAAAAACAAACCAAATAAAATGTAGTTAGGATTTATAACAGGGAAACACAAAGGGGCCTCAGGGTCATGCATTTATGCCTAACTATTACAATTCTATGTGTATGCTTACTAGGTCAGGCCACAGAAAGCTACTCCAGCCATGACTAAAAAAACAACCGAATTTATCTACTCAGATTAAGCAGAACACTACATGTAATCTAAATTATAAAAATATTTTCACCATGCCATCAGTGAAGTACTTGCAGCTCATCTTAAGGAATTTGACAGTAGCAGGACTTTCATCCTCAGAAGGTGGAGAGAGTTCCCGGTGCCGATGTTTTCCAGATCTGATGTTTGATTTTATATCCTGTGACACATAAGACTGCTGATTACTTTTTAACCTCTACAGGAACAGTGGTAAAAGTTCGCTGTGAAGGCACTGTCCTACCTGTTTCTGTAATGGAGCTGTGGTGACTGAATCAGAGGACACATTATCTGGGGAACCAGTTACTGACTGGCCCACATCTGGAACGAAGAGTTTCTGTAAAAAAAAATCCCCCAAAACAAAACAAACACACACATACATAGAAAATATCACGACAATAAGGCCATATAGAAGAACTGAAATGGAAACTAAAATATTATTTCAGTCAGAATACAATGTCAAAATGTTTGTGTGCCAATATGTTTAAATGTACTTGTATTTCTTTTAAGCAGGGACACACAATACAATTGGAATCAATTAGTACTGGCAGATAACCAAATTAAAAAATTAAACTCATAATTAGCATCGGATGCCTGATTAATAGATTTGTAACGATATACGATACAAAACCGAAATCGCGACACTTACGCCCACAAACCCGCATCGCGGTGTGAGATGGGTGAATCGAGACACAGACACACCCCATAATGTTTTTCACCATAATAGGAGGATTGTCATGTCAATTTCTTTTCTTTAACCAATAGCTGAGGGTCTAAGGGTTTCAAAGAGCCCTCCCACAAGTTTACAAACACAAGCACGGATGGATTTGTTTGCCGAACTGATTCACTGCGAGTCCATGCAAGTTATGACACTGGGCTTAAAAGTGTCTATTAGCTGGCTGGGCTGTGAGAACACTGCACTGGAGTCTCTGTGCAATTGTATTTATTGTGTTTTGAGTGAGTTTTGTGGCTGTGGGCAGCTGGGCGGAGCGTTTTTGTTTAAATGCGGTGAATCGAGAGAGACCAGAAACCCGATTTTGACTACGCTGCTTAACAGCAGCGGCTTCTTGGATTTATCTCTGTGCAAAATTCACGTTTGGATTACTACACACAAGCATAAATAAATCACTTATTGCTATTACTAATGTTTGTATTCATCAGCACAATGTTAAAATACTTCAAATAAAATAATTATAAAGTATAATTTTATCATTGTAGCTGCTTGGTTTTGAATTCTTGGGTATTACACTTTATTTGAAAGTTTAAATAAATAACTTATTGCAATTACTACTGTATGTATTCATCAGCACAATGTTTAAAATCATTAAAATAAAATAAACGCTCTCACACACACTGGCCCTCTTTTACACACACTTGTGCTCTCTTACACACACATTCGCTGTGTGTAATAACCCAAACGTGAATTTCCAAGAAGCCGCTGCCGTAAAGCAGTAGCGAGAGGAAATGAAGTGTCGGTACCTCCGCTCCCACGGGGGAGTAGTGCTTTATGTTTGGGCTCATTGGAAATTACTTCCAGCTGAGCATCCATCTTGTTTTCTATAATCCATATATTTATAATATAATTAGAAACAAATAAACATGAGCCCACAGGTTTCTTTTCACTGAGAGTCACGTCCGAGTTCTGAGAGTCACATCCGAGCCGACACATCAGGACAGGTCAACCGACTCTGCCCACAAACCGGACAAAAATAACATGACAAAAACATGACAAATCTCGATAAAAACACTATAAAACAACACCAAACCAACTTGAAACCACTTTTATCACATTCAGCAAGCTTTCAGACATTTATGAACAGTGTCATAATTTCCAGTGACCTACCTTTGAAGAAAAACACCTTAGAATCGTAGAGTTCGCAACTAAAATCGAAATCGCAGTAATTATTCAAGAAAACCGTGAAAGCTTTCTTTTGTCCATATCGCACAGCCCTAGTGTCCAGCACACAGTTTTGTTATAAAATCCCAGCCTAGAGACAATGACATACCTGTCCAGGAACCACGCTGCGAGAGAAGAGGCAGTTCAGTTGCACAAGTTTATTAGGGGTGACGTTGAACTTCAAGGCAATACAGTTTAAGGTGTCATTGGGTCCCACCTGTGGACAGGTACACACTTGACAAAAGAATGCAGTGCTCATATGAAAAACAAATACATATGGGTAATATGGATCCTTTCTTAGCTCAAATAAAAAAAAAGGTAGCTTAAACATGCCTCACATGGAATTCCAAATTTCATCCGCTGACTATAAATTCTGATCATTAGTGTGGAAAACAAACAGCAAAACAACATTAAGTCTTTTGGCTATTGTTCAACTTTTCATCCCGATGTACAGGGTACTTTAAATGTGCTATACATATTTTCTACCACCATTTTTATTTGTCCATCTTTTCCTCCTTGTTACCATTTTTTTTCTGAAACACATACAACTAGCTTAGATGGATTAAATCACAAATCTATAAGTAAATATTTATCTCATCTTTGTTGGTAACCAATATGTGCTTATAAGGGAACATTCATGTACTCACAGTGTACTCCACAGTGTCTGGAGGCTTTTTCTTTTCTTTCTTGGCCAGAACATTGGTTATGCAGTCAGTTTCTAAAAGACAGAAATTGCATTACAGAGTGGGCTTCTGATTAAATAGTACAATGCAACATACACACAAATTAAAGCTTTACAGGGACTCAGTGACTAAGATGCTAAACATGATCACTTCACAAGGCTTGGGATTCTGAATTAGGTAAAAAAACAAAACAAAACAAACCAAAAGAAAAAAAACCCCAAAAGGATGTAGAAAAAGTATGACAGTGTCACCACCATAATTGTTTTTAACAGTGAGTGTTATGATGGCAGTCATTCAATAATGTTACTGTAATATCTGACTTAACATTTTGTGTACCAAGGCCAGCTTGCATTTCCATTTACGGCATTTAGCAGACACCTTTATCCAAAGCGACTTCCATTTCCTAACTGCAGGGGACAGTCTCCCTGGAGTAACTTGGTGTTAAGATCAGGGGCCTTGCTCAGGGACCCAGTGGACAACTTGGTCCAGAGGCAAGTATCCTACCCACTGAGCTACCTCCACCCCAATGATAGGCTGTGTGACTGGTTTCAGCAGCTGTGTGCAAAGATTTTACACACACACAGACAAAAGTACATGACCATGAACAAAACAAACTGCCAAGTACTCATAATACTACATTTAAATTATATTCATATGATTCTCTGTATAATGGGGAGATTCTGCATGGTCTTGATTTCTATTTGTGTTACAGTACATGTTACTAATCATCATACTTCAATGATTTATTTGTATGGTGCAACACCACCATGACAATTTCTGCAGAAATCAACAGAATTAATATGGTCTCTTCAAAGCCAATCATTGAAGGCTAAAGGCAGGTTTGAGTGTCCATTTCACCTGGTCATATGGTCAATATCGTCTGTTTGATGGTGCTCTAAATCTTTATTTCAGACTACGTTTGGGTCATGTAAACCTCCAATCGTTACCAAAAATATTGGTTTTCACAAAAATTTGTGAGATGTTTCTATGGTGTATGGAAGCGCAATTACAAGAATTTCATATGAAGAATTTCAGGTTTTCTTGATAATTACATCAAGATTAGGCAAAGATTCAATATTTGCAATGTTGGCCTTTTTTTTTTCAAGACATCCGTCATCATTTTTGCCTTTTTGCACAGTGCTCCATCATGCCGGAAAAGGAATAGGTCCTTTAGGAGACTTCTTGAGCATTCTGAAGTATCCTTCTCAATAACCGAACTTTTTTTTTTTTATTCTTGATGATCACATAAATGGTTGATTTAGGTGCTCTGACTAGCAGCAATATCCTAGCCTGTGAAGCCCTTTTTTTATACAAAGCCATGATGACTGCATATTCCCTTGCAGGTAAACATGGTTAAAAGCGGAAGAACAATAATGTCATGCACAACCCTCCTTGTAAAAGATGCAGCTTGCTCTTCTAACTCACTCAGCATGACAAAGTGATCTCCAACTTGTGCTGAGAGTATCACTGAAATGAATTCAGCAGTTCCTTTAGTGTTCTGGGATTACAGGAGTTCATTTCAATGGCAAAGAGCAGCTTTCCAATAAATTCCTCTAATCACTCCTAATAACACTCTGGAGAATATGCAAATTGCCATCATAAAAACTGAAGCAGCAAAACCTGTGAGAATTAATTTGTGTGTCATTCTCAAATAGTTGGCCACAACTGTAGTGTTTAAAAGCATTAGGACACATGAAACTGATATCATACCATGTCTGTGCACACTGACCCAGTTATCAAAAACTTATACAAATGAATTCAACAGGCTGCCAATGTATGGTTGAGATCCCTCTGAAATTTTCATGAGAAGCAAATTTGAAAATATCTGCAGTATAACCATCTTACCTGATCCATCACTTGTGGTTCCCTCAGTTTTTCTGGGCTTTTCTCCTTCTGCACATCTCTCCTGAAGATGTTCAGTGGGGGTGGGCTCACAGATGCCCGGTTCCTTCGAATCTGGGTCCGAGTATTTTTCCACAGCCACTGCTTTCTCTGACTGATTCGGTTTCATTTGCCGCCGTTTCTTCAGCCTGATGACATGACAGAATGTGAACCATATGAATCAGATATGGTGGTTTAAAGTGTCCATATCAACAGAGTTCCACATTAGTTATTAGGTTGTTTGGCTGAAAACTAACATTATTATACTCATCCTTATTATACTCATTACTGTAAAAGGTGAACTTCTTCTCTATGTTGTTTCCAGAGCCCTGAGGAAACAAAAGCTAAGTTACAGGGAGCTAGCTGACAATGCCAGGTCTGGCTCCAACAGCAGTGCAGTTTAACTCACAGATGGGCTTATGGGACAAGATGATGATTAGATTAAGAGTCAGAAAATAAGATGAGTCAGGAAACAGGATAAATAAGTGATGGACATTTTCTACTCTACCTTTGGTAATGTAAACACCACTGAAGAACACATGAAGATGGGAGGAGGAGGGAGGGACTGTAAAGGGGGAATGCACTCATTCTAATGGAGTGAGAGACACGCCAATCAATAAAGCTGGAGACAGGGCAAACTACATTGCACCTTCAGATTTTTCCCGTTAGAATACAACATATGCCACAACACACAGCTTCTAAGACTTTTAGAACTCCTTCAGTGAGAAAATAGTGTACAGCTGAGGTAGTCATTCAGGGAAATTCCTGAAAATGTGGAATTCCTAAGTTTAAGAAAGTAGGCCAAAAAGCACATTCAGTACAAATACACTCGTCAATAGTCAAAATCACTTAAATGTAATTTTACAATGTTAAAAATGGTTAGTAAAGGCCAACTAAAGCAGTCTCATATGTTCAGCCTAGGGCATGCACCGTTGCATTAGCAATGTTCTCAAATACGTTTATCACCCGCAATGGAAAAACACCTACACAATCCCTTCAGACACACAGCCCATACAATGATGTCACCAATCGAGTGTGCCATGTTTGATGTACCTTTAAAACCCCAATACAAACTAGCAAGCATGGTAACTCCCACTGCACAAATATCAACATTGCTTTAGCCAGAACTGTCACAGGCACTGCTGATTATGGCCTCTTCCGACAGGCCACTGCTCCGGTTGTTGTCACAGCTGCTGCTATGCTCACAGCTGCTCTCGGATTGATGTAAAAACATGACTCCTCCACCTTTGTGACTCTTCCGTTACCCAGGTGGGGGTGAACTAAAGCTGATTTTGTGTGAGAAACATGTTTATTTCTACAGCAATCATAAGAGTGTGTATTCAATGGAAGACCAGACAGGTTATGTGGCCCATGTGTCTGATGGCCCTGTGAAATGGTGTGGCTTAATGCACTGCCCACTGGCTGTTCAGAGCAAATAAAAACAGCCTTATATGTAAACAAAGTTTTATGACTAATCAAGGGAAAAACAGGCAGATTTCCTTTGATTTGTCTCCTACCTGATCTACCTTCGTTCCCAATAAAGCCTCCAAATAAAAATGTACTTTGACTCTTATGCTTGGGTGGGATAAAATAAATGCAACAGACCATCTCTTATGACTCATTTGCAACAGCATAAAGTTTGCCTTGGTGCTTAAAGTACACAGACTACTCCCAACTTTCTTCTCCCATCACTATAAGATGCCAAAGCAAAACACCTGAGATGTTAAACATACTGTTAAACTCTTCTCTCAAAGCTGTCACTCATTTACCTGGCAAAATAACCAGGCCTCTTCTCCTTTTTCTCCATTGTGGTGGACAGGAGGAATCAGGACCCAGGCAGACAACTTCTGCTCCCTATTTCAGAAGTTCTCACCACGCTCCTGCAAAAGGCAAACATGCAAAAGGCTAAACATAATATCAGGCTGGTACATGGGTCAATGTTTCAGGCACAGGTTGATACAACAAGCAGAGAGGATACGGATCTGCATTCTCAAGCCCATCTGCACACAGAGCTGATGTACAAGGGAACTCTACAGAATATCGGGTGGTTCTGCAGCTGTACCCCAAATGTTTAAGGTGGCTTGGATTGTTTGATTTAATGAGGACCCCTGCAGCATCCTTTCTAAAAATCAAACATGCATGGCTTTTGTTAAAGGGCTACGAGAAATGAGATCGGATAGCCAAGCCAACATGCTAGCAAGGCTTAGATAAGAGAGATATAGACAAGAAACGGTAAATTAAGCACCAACGTTCCAAAGAAGTGTTAATAACTAGCAGATGTATGCTTTATGCTAGAAAGCTTGGCTTTCCATGCAGCGTTTGCGTTAACTTGCTTATAGAGATTTGGTTCTAGGTTGGTCAACAGTTAAAATATTATTTCCCTGGATTCAGTGCAGAGGGAAAGGTCTTACATCATCTGCTAGCTAGTAATGATAGCCAACATCCATGTTTCTACCGACGATTTAAACGATGCCACACTCACCTAGAGCTACATCTTCGTAGAGCCTCGCCGCTTGTTTTGCTAGCACAGTGTCTGATATCCGCGGGGTTTAGCACAACCCGTCGTTGTCTTTTGTTGAGTTCCAAGGCGCATAAAGCATATTATCACAAGAAACACGCACGGAATAAAGCATACACGATCCGACGCTAACACACTGCCGATAAATGGTTTACATGATAACAGACCCTCAGCCAGGCCGAGCACAAGCTGACAGGGTTTATATCCGTAATATTTATTTATATGCGGATTTGCTGATAGGCCCGAATGTTCATGCTCCGCCTCTCACGTTGACGCAGTTTGTTCAATGGCTAAGGAAATTATTTTACTAAATCAAGTAAAACCCCAGTTAACACAAAGCCCATACAGAACAGAACAAAAATGAACCATTCCATTCCAAAATTCCGTTTAAAACGAACAGTCTCTGCAAATGCATTTATAAAAACCATTTTTGACCTTTTACGCATACAGCGCCACTGGAGGTGTAGTGGTTGGGATTCAGCTCTCTCACCGCCGCGGCCCGGGTTCAATTCCCGGTCACGGAATTGTTTAGCTCTTAAAGTTGCAATTACCTCTTATCTGACACTATCATGCCTTTTCAGCAAAACATGGATTGTATATCAGGCGTATATCAATGAAATCAAACGCAGTATATCTACACCACGTTCATAAGTAAAATACATATCTACACCACGTTCATAAGTAAAATACATCTCTCTCTCTCTCTCTCTCTCTCTCTCTCTATCTCTCTCTCTATCTCTC
>JBBMFX010000148.1:12877746-12899422 GCA_037832545.1 Rhabdalestes septentrionalis | reverse complement strand
CCAGCTCTCTCGTGTTGTGTGTGTGCGAGCTCTCTCCTGTTGTGTGTGTGTGCGAGCTCTCTCCTGTTGTGTGTGTGTGCGAGCTCTCTCCTGTTGTGTGTGCGTGCCAGCTCACTTGTGTTGTGTGTGTGCGAGCTGTCTCCTGTTGTGTGTGTGCGCAATCTCTCTCATGTTGTGTGTGCGTGCCAGCTCTCTCGTGTTGTGTGTGTGCAAGCTCTCTCATGTTGTGTGTGCGTGCAAGCTCTCTCGTGTTTTGTGTGCGTGTGTGTGCGCATGCTCTCTCATGTTGTTTTTTTTTTTTTCTCCAGTACCTACAGCAGAACCTTTAACGTCACAGCTTATCGATACTTCGGTCTTTTATAATTAGTCAGCGGGACCGATTAAGTACCGGGTTTCGGTACACATTCCTATTCTTAACCACAATTTCTGATTAGAGAAGCACTAATATTTAATTTTGGACCAAATTACTTGTGTGTCTGGTGATACAGATGCAAATGCATTGATTTTTTCATTGAAATTGGGACTAAATATACTTGAATTAGTAATATAATCAAAAACATTTATTTACAGCAAATGACATATGCAGTAAATGCAATGCTTTCTGGCTAGCCCACAATTGCCTAAATGGCCATTGCAAAATAGCTATATAAAAAGTATGATTTTCAGCTAGTTTAATCATTTTTTAGCATATTTTAGTGTGTGTGTTGTGCAACACTGTCCTGATGTAAGATTCAACCACCACCAAGTTTTAGTTTGTTGGCACAGGCAGCCAGACATAGATTTTAAATCACCTTATTCTTTCTGGCATGCATAATAAAATGTATTTGAAAAATAATGCAGGGGTATTTGGAAAAGACACAGCCCCACATCATCATAGATTCTCCACCCTATTTAACGTTTGGTATTGGGTGTATATTTTTATGGTAATCCCATTTGGAGTCAAAGAGCTCAATTTTGTTTTACTTAAAGTTCTAGTGGTATATGGCTAACCACAAATCCTTTTGAATGGCAGAAGGATTTCTGGCACACCTTCCAAACTGTTTGTTGGAATGAAGAGGACATCTTATGTTGGAGTCGGAGAAATGGTAAAACCAAAATGCTGCAAAACTCATTCTGTAAAATGGTCTTCTATTCTATCCAAACCTCTTGCAAACTGACTTGCATTCCTTTCCAAACTTCTTAATGCTTGCCCTAAATAATAATTTGCCAATAATTCTAGCGGTCACTGTATCAGATTACCTATATATTAACCCTAGAATACCAGAACCTTTCAATTCTGGAATACCATTCTGAAATTACTGCATTTTATTGCTTTTACAAATCCGTTAGAAATCAATATATATATTTATCTTAATTCAAGCTAATTTAGTCCCAATTTAAACATATTGTACAAATATGACCACATTTATCAGTATTCATCAGACACATCTTATCCCAAAATGCCAATATCAGTGCATCACTTATTTGAACAGCACAAAAACGTATACTGTCAATGTACAATGTAAAGGTACAATGTAAATGTACACTCAAAAGTACAACACAATCCAACTGTGGACTTTAAATTTTTGTGCATTATGTTCTCTGAAGACAGAGGCGTATTTATATAAAGAGTCACTGATGTGGTTTAGGATGTAGTGTGAACTCTGATCAGATCACGATGTTGGTGTACAGACCCTTTCCAATAAATCAAAATATCATGGAAAAGTTTATTTATTTTCATAATTCCATTCAAACCGTGAAAATTTCATTGATTATCAGCGCCCACAACAATTTCAATTACTTAGTTATTTATTTGTACATAATTTGGGCTTCCAGGGCAAATCCTTACAAAGGTATATACAAAACTCTGCTGCCAGAGTTCTTACACACACTAAACGCTAAAAACTTAGTTTTACTCCTCACCTTTAAAGCTCTCCACAGCCTTGCTCCTCCCTACCTTACACAACTCCTGACTTCCTACTCTGCCTCTCACTCTCTCAGATCTTCTGGCACTAACACTCTTCTGGTTCCACGCACTAGACTCTCCACACTTGGTGGGAGGTTGTTCAGTGTCGTGGCTCCCAAACTCTGGACTCACTTCCGCAATCCATCCTTGACTGCTGCTCCATCTCATCTTTTAAACGTGATCTCAAGACCTTTCTTTTCAATTAATATTTCCCTTCCACCATGACTATGTAATATGGATTTGTGTGTTTTGTTTGTTTGTTTTTTTGCTTGCTATGTAAAGTGACCTTGGGTTTGTGAAAGGCACTATATAAAATTGTAACTTAATATTATTATTTATTATTATTTTTTTTTTTAATTAACTGATCCACTAAACTCAAAGCACCTGCACAGATTTTCCCAGGTGTCATTAAAGTCACTTTGGGTGAATTGTCTCAGTTAATTTCAATATGGCGAGAACTGCAGATTGACAACTGGACAGAAGAGCATCACTGATACCCTCTGTAGGATGGGTAAGCCACAAAAGTTAAGGAGGCTAGCTGGTTACAGATCGTTCTGTCCAAGCAGATCAACGGTAAGTCTAGTGGAAGGGCAAAATGTGGCAGGAGAAGTTGCACCAGCAGAAGAGATGACCGTGGCCTTCAGTGGATTATCAAACTGGGAAGAATCTGGCAGAGATCCAGAAAGAGTCTGCTCAGCTGGTGCATCTTCTCCTGCCACATTTTGCCCTTCCGCTAGAATTTCCATTAATATAAATTGATAAAATTGACATTTTTTGAATCCTGTTTTCGTTTTAAGAGCTGCAAGCCCAAGTTATGTACAAATAAACAGCTATATACTTGAAACCATTTAAATTGAGGGCCCTGAATATATAATCTATTAAAGTTTATTGTTTTGAATGGAATTATGGAAATAAAGAAACTTTTCCATGATATTATAATTCATTGGAAAGGCTCAGTACACATTCAAGTTTTGTTCATTTTTAAGGCCTGCAGCAATTTTTAATATATTTAATTAAAAATATATATATGTGCACGGAAATTAAAATGCATACTGTTTTCTCCAAATGTGTACTTCCACTTAGAAACACAACAAAAAATGTTGCCCAATTGTTTTCATACAACAATCATATTGAATTACCAGTAACTTGTTAAGTTACATAGCAGTATTTATTAGCAGTCTAATCTGACCTCTTGTGGCCAGAAGGCCCGTCCGTCCTGCTGGTCCTCCAGGTAGTCTCTGATGATGTTGGTCTTCTGTAAGAACAGACCCATGGAGTTGGCCAACTCAGTGTCCCTCCCCACTTCAGGGTCCTCCAGCTGCGATGCAGAGAAAAGTCGAGACAGACCCACACCTACCAGACCGGCCACATAGTGACAGTACTGCAGAGAGGAAAATATCACATTAATTAAAAACAGTAGTACATTCTAAACCTTGTAGAATGTGGTCCCCAACCTACATTTTGTCAGGAATTGGTTTAATATCAGAAACTATTTTCCACTAAGGATATCAGTTTTTTTTCTGACCGATACCACATTACCCACGGCCCGGTACCGGTCCACGGACCGGTGGTTGGGGACTCCTGGTCTAGCACATCTCAACGACACCTGATTGAAATGCAATCTGGTGAACTCCTTAGAATATTTTTCATATTTAACTTTTGTTGCCAGTGAGCGGGGGGCAGTATGGAAATCATAGTCCCATACACAGCAAAAACTGCAATTCACTGTGATATCTACAAAAGCCAGCATTAACTGTGCTATAGTAACTCTTCTGTGGTATAGGACCAGACAGACTAGCCTTTGCTCCTCATGCACTATAAGCCTTGGATGCCCATGACCATTGTCACCGGTTTACCTGTTGCCCTTTTTTGGACCATTTTTGGGAGGTACTTACCACTGAATACTGGGAACACCCATACATCTAGCCCTCACAATTTTCTCACAAAAGCCCTTGTCAAAGTCACTCAGTTTCTATTGTTTGCCTATTTTTTCCTGTTTCCAAAACCTTAACAGTTTACTTGCTGCCCAAAATCTTTCACCTGTTTACTGATTCTACTGTTACATTCTGACACCATCAAAGTACCTACATAGGGCATGTGAGCCATCAGAACTAGACATTGGAGCATGTGGATGAAGACAGAATGGTTTATACAATGAAAATTGGCAATTTAAGTACCCATAAGTTTACCTTATCCCATTCCTGCATTGAACCAACTTTCTTCTCAAGGAATTCTGCCATGCCAACCCCCATCCTATGGCAGATGTCTGAAATCACATCCTGATACTCCTGGCCCAAGTTCCTAAACTCCACTGAAATCTGCACAGAGAAAATTAATGACCCTTGAAAGATCAGAAAAAGTTCAGTTCCTTTAAATAAACATGAATTAGAAATATATTAAATTAAATACATTAAATACATTAAAAATCTAGTTTGAGGTTGAGAATATATCTTATGACTGAAGCTGAAAGTGAAAAAAAAAAGAGTTGCAATTATACTGTATATGGAAATTTTATTCAGCCAATATTAACACAAAATGAAAACAAAACATGTCTGCATTTCCGACTATACATTTTAAAGTGCTCAGAAAAGAACATAACTAAAAGTAAACAAAATGTGTGGTTTTCCCCATCAAAATCTAAACCAATTTCTTAAAAAAGTTATGGTCATAAACTTTTACAACCAAAATTCAGGACTTTCAAACCACATGAGGCACTACTGTGTTCACAAAAGAAGATTTTAACAATATTTTTTTAGATAAAATTTTTAAACTGAGAAATTTTACAATTGTATGTACATAATGAGCTCATTTAAAATGTAATGCTTGCTACAAGTGTCAAAATAGTTTTGACAGGGGCATGTTTACCAACTCCTCTTCTTTTCAAAACAATTGAAGACATCAAGGTTATGGGTATCTGGAGTTTTGGTGTTGGAATTTGGACCCATTCTTGTCAGATTCCACCTGCTGAAGGGTTTTTGTCATCTTTTACTTTTTTATTTTTTGTCTAATGATGTGCCAAATGTTCTCTATAGGTGAAAGATCTGGACTGCAGACAAACTCTTCTCCGACAAAGCCATGCTGTTGTAATAGCTGCAGGATGTGTATTTTATTGTCCTGCTGAAATAGATGTCATGGTAAAGGGAGCATTTGTTGTTCTTTATATACCCCTCAGCATTCATAGCTTCCAAAACATGCAAGGTGCCCATACCTTATGCACATATGTACCCCGATACCATCAGAGAGGCTGGCTTTTGAACTGAACCCTGATAAAACACTGGAACGTCTCTACTCTTTATCCCGGACAACACGGCGTACGTGATTACCAACAAGAAAAACAAATTTGGGCTCGTCTGACCATAGAACACTTTCACACTGTGAAAACAGTCCACTTCAAAGGAGTCTTGGTCCGTATGATACAATGGGATTTCTGGAACATGTTTTTGCATGAAAGAGCTATAGTTGGCATCTCCAGATGGCACGGCGGATTGTGTTTACTGACAGTGGTTTCTGGAAATATTTCTCGGCTGACATATTTAGTAATGTCATTGAAACCATCATGCCGATGAGTGATGCAGTGTTGTCTGAGTGCCCGAAGACCATGGGCATCCAATAAAGGTCTTCGGCCTTGTCCCATACACGCAGAGACACTCCAGTTTCTCTGAATATTTTGATGATGCTATGCACTGTAGAAGATGAGATTAGCAAAGCTCTTAAAAGTTGATGTTGATGAACATTGTTTTTAAAGTATTCCACAATCTTTTTACACGCTCTTTCACAGATTGGAGAGCCTCTGCCCATCTTTAGTTCTGAGAGAATATGCCATTTTAAGTATAGATCAACCGATATATCGATTTACCGATATTTTCCCCAATATTTAAGCATTTTACCATAATCGGTTATCGGTTTTGTAATATCAGGTTTACCGATAAACACCGCCATCTGGTGGGTGTTTTGAGAATTACAGGCATGATCGCCATTTCAGCACGCGCAAAGGTGAAGTATACTTATTTGCTTTCCTATATTTAGAAAACTTTATTTAACATAACAGCTATTAATGCACACATTAGATGTGTTACATAAATGACTGATATGTAGTTTATGCAGCTTGTAGAAATGTGGTTTATGCGCCATTGAAGACTTTAGTAACAGTGCACTTTTTTATTATTAGAAATAAAACAGTTCGTTAAGTTCAGTGGTGATGTAATAATTGTGTAAAAAACAGAAGTATAATAGGAAATAAATATCGGTTCTGGATATTGGTTATCGGGCACATAAACACGCAAATAATTGGTATCGATATCAGAAATAAAAAAAATCAATATTGGTCGATCACTTATTCTAAGGCATCACTTTTAGAGCTAATCAGGTTACGGACCTCATATCAATTAACTTAATTAGTTGCTTGATGTTCCACCAGCTGAATCTTTTTAAACTTTCTTGCTTTTCAGCCATGGGTACCTTTTTGGGGGCATCAAATTGGAAAGAGTTCATTTAGTGGATAAAAATGTGCAATTTCCCAGTTCAAAAATTTGAAATGTTATCCATGTTCTGTTATGAATAAAATATTGGCTCATGTGGTTTAAAAGTATTTTCGTTTTCATTTTATTTAAATCTAAAAATGTCCTGTAGCACTCATTCTTAGATCATTATCCTCACAGGCACATGCAAACTAAAGACACAAACGTCAGTCAGTAAACAAGTTGGATAATTAATTACATTGGGCTCCAAATCTTTTTTGGAGAGTATAAAAATTCATGCTGCCTTTGGGTAGCTAGATCAAGGATTTGGTTTTACCGAGGGAAAGTCCTCAAGAACTTGTCGGTCTTTTTCATTGCTCTCTGAGAAGCACCATTCTGGCTGGTAGAGGAAAGTGTGGAAATCATGTAGCAGTGGAACTTTCTTCTCCAGAGGAATAGTCATGTCATCCTCAACTGTGTCCAGGGCTCGAAGAACAAGGTAGAAGATGCACACTGCATGCCTATCAAGTAAACAGCAAATCTGAGAATAGATAATGTGTTTTTCATATATGTTTAAAAGCACCAGTAAATTGTAGAGATAAAAAAGAGAAACACAACATGTAGGTTTACATTACTTATATATTAGGGTCACACCGATACCTTTAAGAGTATCGGGTATCTGGCCGATATTTCGTTAAAATACTTGTATTTGTATTCAGAAGTGAATTGTTGATGCCATGCACTGATACCATGAACAATATCCTACTTCACAACATCAACTGATCACTCTGGGTGGATGTGATTTGTTGATTAACATCTAGGGGGAGCTATTCTATTTTTTTCAGTAGAATGAGTAAGCAATGTCAGCAGTTTAGAAATATTGTAAGATACAAGATGAAGACAGGAGTAAAGCAGAGTCTAAGATCTGTACTGATATGGTGATTTTACACCTGAAGATGCATCGCAGTGCTAAGTACACACAGTTGCTAATACTAGTGCAAGATATCAGCAGCCAACATAATTTGAAGGGGACTGGGTTCTTTTTATGTTCACACTGTGAGTTCAATTGAAGGGGACTCGGTTCTTAGCTCATTTGAGGGGGACTCGGTTGTTTTTATGTTCACACTGTGAAATCAATGGAAGGGGACTCCCTTCAAACACCCAGGGATTAATAAGATCATTGTAACTGACATTTGTTTAAATACCACTTGTTGAAATTGTTGTTGCAATAAAACGTTTAACGTATATATTGCTTGTTTGTTCCTCATTCCACTTATTATATAATATAAAATACCTTGGCATTTTAGTACGCTTGTAGCATCTTGTTGCCCTGAGGCAAAAAAATCTGCTGGGGGACTTGGTTAGGACACATTTTATGATTGATATGACATCAAAAAATCCCCACGCTCGCAACAACTAGGGTGAAATAATGTATTACTTAGATCACTGTAGCAGTCTGGCAGAGCAAGTGTACTAGACCGTTGCAATTTGAGGGGAGTTGGGAGAGAGGAATATGACCCGATTTTAAGGAGAAATAAATAACTCTAAATATTCGAAATAACTCATTTTAAGTGAACTGAATGCTAGACTTCAATAAACAGAGAAGCGACCCATAACAGAAAAAAAGAGTGACAGCGTGGGACTCTTGTTGAGTCAACAACACTTCAGCCTAACTGGAAGGTTAGCGTTGGTATGCAATCGCAGAAACACCACAATAATAACGATGATACCGAAAAAAGATAACCAAAACTATCTATTAAGAAAAAAAAAGCGAATTTGAAGCGCATATGTAGGTCAAAATGAAGATTGTCTGTCACATTTTTATACAGCGGTGGACACGCCTCTCCTCGCAGCGCGCTATGGCAGAAAGAGTGGACGGTGTTTACATGTCTTACCGTAACTCTCCGTCGAGGGCCTGGATCACAGCAGCGAAACTCCGGCTGGTCTGGTTCAGATACACGTAACATGTCCGTAAGGTCTCACTCATGGACTCCTGGCAAGAAAAGAACAAACATGCAGTGTGTCGATGTGGGCCGAGTGTTTTTAAGCGGGTGGGTCGGGCTGCAAGGCACCCCTCCTGAGCGCCTCTTCTCCCCATGGCCACGGCGGGCGGCCAAGAGCCAGGAGCCGAGCTGCGCACCGAGAGAGTCCGCTTAAAGACGGAAAAGGGTACTACGCTCTTGCAACAAACCCCCGCCATGTGCAACATGTGCAGTTTCCCCTTGTTGTGCTATGGAGTCATCGCAGTTTTGGGGAAGTAGAGTAGATTAATTCCTGAGAGAGAGTCGGAGAGGAGAGGGAGCGAGAGTTTCACCCGCTAACATGTAAACAGGTCGCACTTAACAGCATATAGACAGACACTTTTACAGCTCAGCGTCACTCAGCGTTAGAGAGCTCTCTTTAACTAACCACGCCCACTCATACGTACTCAAACACACGTACACTTAAATGCGCGCGCGCTCTCTCTCCTACATAAACAGACAAATACAAAACAAACATTCACTCACTCACACACAAACAAAACGTACAAGGAAAACTTTAAAATACAAAATGCAGTTGGTAGTTTTAGAGCTGATAAAGTGAATCACCATGTAATAGGACTCATTTCATAGATTATTCTTGTATTAATTTCTTGTATTAATTTGTGTGTGTTGGTGTGTACGTATATAAAATCTGTGTTCAGAGTGGTTGTCTTGAATTGTGTTTAATTTTACAACAAGTTCAGGCTGAAAAAATTAATGGGTAGGGCAAATGGGCTGTGACTGTAAGCTGCCAAACGTGTTCCGAATAGACTGGGGAGTGGATAATGTTTTTGGAAACTAAACAGTAATAACATATTGTTTGCATCATAGTCTTTTATCTTAAAAAGTAGAAACATGATATTCTACTATAAGGGCATAAAATGACCATTGGTCATATATGAACACATCACAAAATTCTTTCTCTGTTTTTAACCAATTCAAAAAGTGAAGAAGCGGGCAGCCAGGAACATAGCACACAGCAGGTTTTGGGAATGATACCTTGCTCAAGGGTACATCAAGGCTGCCAATAGTAGCCCTGGGATTTGAACCAACCTAATTTTTATTACAGGGGCAAATTCTTAAACACGCATCAGCTGCCCCAACATTGCAGATCACTACGTTAGTGTTGCTACAGTTTTGGCCTCAGAAACATAAACTAGTTGGTTGAAATGTTGCGGTAAGGCCAGGGGGCGTGTCTATCCGTGTTGGGCCCATAGCATACAGTGGGCGGGTCATGTTTTGCAGAATGCGCCACCTCTCACCTGAAGGACCCTGACGGTTTATAATACAGCTGAGTTTTAAAACATACATTTTATTTAAATAAACTTTCACACGTTTTTTATGTTAGCACTTGTACCATACTAGGCATAGTGAAAAAATTAAGACAGGTTAGCAGATCTGAAGGTATGAGAAAGACGTGTGATCTACACCATATAAGAGGTGTTTGCGACATATAGATCGGGGGATTCCTTTTCTCAACATGCGTAGAGAATCCCTCTACCCACAACACCAATTTAATTAAACGCATTAATAAAACAACAGACATTCAGCCTCTGGCTATAATGGTCTAACTAGAGTAGCTGTACTGTATTCTTTAAAACATAGGAAAAACGAAACAAAAGCTACCACGTGTGTTGCCGTTTCTGTCTAAATGCACATGCACGTCCGTCGGATGATCACTTATTTTAGACTGAGATATCATGAGCGGGCCACGTTATCTTCCTTCGGATTAAACAGATTAGGTGCACAAGTAAACTCGTTTGGAGAACATGACTGAGCCCACACACGTCCATTACGCTCTGGTTCTAAAAACGTGAGTATCTTGTGAAGCACGCAAGCGCAATATCTTTGTTGAGGAATATTTTTGAAAGTTTTCAAAAAAGGCTTTACTCACATAATCCAATTTGGGCATGACAGTGCGACAGCCTCCCATTTTGAATTTAAACAGGTTGTATATTTCTTCTGGATGTCCTAAAGACTTGAGAATATCCATTTTGTCGTGTTTACTTGCACATTCGGTGAGTTCAGCTCATGCAGCTTAACCAAACTGTAGGTTATTTTTAAGATCCAACGGTCTTTTTATCCGTTCTAGCATCCTCTCCCTGTACCCCGAGCAGCACCCTCGTCCGCGCACGTCACGTCAATCCCTTCAAATCGCATGAGTCGTCTGATCGACTGAGCATTCTGATTGGCTGCGCTGTCATGGGCTCAGGGCTTCGTAACCAATAAGCATTGAGAAGTGCTGGTGTGATGCCCCGCCCCTCTGATTGTACGTTGGGCTTACTATGAGCAGAAGCTCTGATTGGTCAATTTTCTTAAGTACGTGATACACTGTGTGATGATTAAACAGAGATCACCGAGTACGACGTGTGACCAAAAGCTGCTCTGAAGAACACACCGACTTTACATTACAGGGTGTTCCACATTTCCACAAGAATGAAAATGTGATTTATATTAAAACACGTTAGCAGCTGGGTGGCCTAGTTGATAGCCGTTGGTCCTACAATCAGAAGCTTGCGGATTTGAATCTCAGGACTGATGGTGGCACCACTGAGGTACTCTTGAGCAATGTACCGTCCACACACTTCTCCCTGCGCACTGTGGTCCTGGCTGTCCGCTGCAGAGCTTGGGTGAAATGCAGAGAAAGTCTTTAGTGCTGTTCACACTATGTGCTGTTTTCTTTGATGACAAATGGTCAGCTTACTTTACAATTTTGTATATCTATCAATATCTGGAAATATATTGAACATGTCATCTTAGACAAATTTTAGGAAATAAAACTGCAGTTTAGTGTGAAAGAACACCACAGGTTGTAGTGAATTTTTTTATTTTATATAATAAACAAAACTTTATTTCTGTTATTCTGACAAAAGACAAAATGGAAAAGAAAACTGATTAGATTTTTTTTAATGACCAGAGAATTCAAGAATTCAATGCTTGTTATCACTGTCAAAATGGAATGAAGTGTCTATACATAGCCTACATACATTTTGTACATATTCATATACTGTTGCAAAAATTACATGAGCAAAATATTTTTCTTACAGACACATATTGAGAAAAAAAGTTAACACTGTTTGAAACATAATAGGGATCCTCCTTTACACCAATGTCACAACAGTAAGAATCCTATGCCATATGAAAGTAAAGACTTGACCCTGTATTAATTCAATAAATATTTAGAGTAAATGTTCTTCTCATAATGAAGGGGAAAGCAAATCAATACATGCAATTAACTGAATGTGAATAATCTGGATATTATAAATATAATTTCTTTCACTTATTATTGAAATAAAGATAAGTGATTAAGATCTTCATGATTTAAATGGATTTGAAATACATTCTGACAGGACTGACATTATGAACCAATGTGCATTGATGCATCTACAAAATTCATATATCTTGTGAAAACTGAACACTTTTCTGTGATCTTAATAAGTCAGAAACTAGGAACCTGATGGGCCTCAGGCATAGGATTCTGCATGATTTATTAAGTACTAAATTGTAAAGAACTTCACAGTATTCAGTTTGAATTCTTTGCTGTTGCAGTACAAAGAATAATATTTTTTGTAAATATAGATGTATTTGCAACAGCAAGAGTTCATCCCTTTATGTTAAGCTGGCCCTTTTTGAAGTTACTAGCTAATTTACCAAGACATCCACCAACATACAAAAATTTAGCTCCAGCCATTAATGTTGAAATCATAAGGAGTGTTTTTGCCTGCCATGCTTATTGAACAACACACAATGCACGGCAGCCAACCAGAACATAGCTCATTTATGTATAGTGTTAAAGGCACAATAACACAAACCATCTGTTTAATTCTAAATAAAAAGAGTGGTTGGAAAAAGCTTGTGTAAAAACAAATGTTGAACATGGACAAGGAGTGTTCTTTTGTTCATTATTAATGTTTTTTTTTAGTGAAGTAACCAAAACTAATGTTGAAGGACTTTCATAAGACGAAAACTTTGAAAAAGTTTGAAAGTTTGTCTTATTTTACCTGCAGTGGTGAGAGTGTGACAGAAACATAAATAGAGTGAAGCTAATAATGGTTGTCTACTTCTCACTTGAAAAAATTACAGGCAGTTAATCCAACAGTCTTTGAGATTTTGTTGTCAGTCTTTGATCTCAGGTGCTGGTAGTCTTCATAGTAGGTCCCACAGTACTTTAGCCTTCACAGGCCATTGTCTTGCATTGCACATTTGAATGCTTGATACATGTATAATTCACCTTGTTTGGTTATCCTCTTGCTTAAAGAGATGCTTGATGATCCAGTTTCTTGCAGTATCTTCACTTGTGTCATGGCTGTGCTTGGTGGGTTTTAGGTTTTCAGTTGTGGTTGTTTTAAAATTCGAACTGTTCCATTTTGTCTTCGTCTGTCATGTCTCAGTCCTGATGTTGGTCCTCATTAAAAGTGCAGCATCTGACCAATGGATGTCAGCGTAATATCTAAGCAAGGATCAAGCTACTCCATGGCTCACTCTTAGAACTGGGTGCCCCAGAATGGCCCCCAGGTGAGAGTTTCAGTGACCCATGCTGGTTTCCCATGTAGGCTGGATTGGTAGAGACCTGTTGACAAAATATCAGTTGTTCCCATCACCCTTAAGCAGACAAAACGCAAGATGTGTAACCCATGCTAGTCATGGTGCTCTTGGTGCAATTATTCATGTCTTTACTGATGTTTTCCTGGTTTGTCCATTTTTCAAATGAATTATATGACTGTATGTGACAACTTTGCAATTTTCTGGTTTTGCTTCTTTGTTTTCCTTTAACTTCTTCTACATGACACAAAAATTCTGCTGAACCACAGGTTTTCTTAGAAAGTAAGAAAAAAGCCTTTGCCTAGCCAGGAATCAATCTCAGGACTTTCCTGCTATACAGCAACAGTGGTGCCCATTGCACACTTTTGACACCTTAGGCAGGGGCGTAGCACACGGGGGGAATGGGGGGGATTCAACACCCCCACTTTTGCTAAAATGTGATTCCACCCCCCACTTTTGTCAGATTATTTTGTATTAAATTGATAAAATTATATTTATAACTTGACATCCCTATCTCAGAACCCCCCCCCCCCCCTTTTGGAAAGCTTAATACGCCCCTGACCTTAGGCAATTGTATATCATAATAAAATAGGTGACCCATAAACTTTAAAGGGTGCTGTGCTTATGCTCAATAGATATGAGGAATGAGAAACTAAACATAACTAAACTAATCTTACAAAGCAAATACTAAGAAAACTTCTTGTAATTTACACTGTCTGAAATGTCATTAAGTAATGGAATTCGAGAAAAGATCTGGAAGAGCAAAAGAATAAATGCTCACAGACTTGCATGTAAAGTAAAACTCCCACATCACTTCCAAGGGTCTGCAGTAGTTTGTGTTTGTGTGGGAGGGAGTGACACAGGAAAGAAGCGAGGGAAGAAAAGATTCCACCAAAATCACTAAATACATATCACTTTTCTATTTTCAGTTTGCTTGATACAACTTTGTCATTTCAAAAAGCTATTAAACTAAAAACTATATTTTATATATATATTTTTTTATATCTGTAAATATTTCTACCTCATATTTTGTAAGTTTCTGCATAAGTTTAAGAATCACTCTGTTTTACAAAACATGTTGTTCACTGTAATGCCTTATACTTGAAACCAAACATCTGTGTGCATTTTGGTTTACCTGTGTATGCATGTTGTGTTGAGAATAGAGAGTTGTTGTGTCTGGCTCAGTCTTGATGGTACGGGGCTCTGCTGCTGTGTCAGTGGTGATAACTGCATGAGAGGCGGTGTGGCCATCATTGCCAGGGGTTCCTGCATTTGATATATCAAAGCAAAGGTTATTTATCATTTGTTCCTAATCATGTTTGCGTGTTCATTATTATATGGTGCATAATTTACACAAAAATCACATGAAAACATTTTCCTGTACACAGAATTTGCACAGTACTGTATATAGTACATAAATATTAAAGCACATTTTTCCTACCAGGCTTGGACTTGTTGAGGTTTTTGGGTTTGCGTTTGCGGGTCTGAATCCCTTCTTTTTTCATAGCAAGTGGGCGAGGAACCTGTGTGGAAGTTGATTTGATCAAAATCTGATTATTTTATTTTGTTAAATCTTTGAGCCACAGGCATGTTATTCATGAATATATTTTCAACTATGAAACTAATAAGTATGTAATGTAGGTGTAAGCAATTTTGGTGAATTCCCTCCTCAAACGCACTTACAAAATCTAGTAATTTACTGATGAATTATAAGCGTTTTAGCAGATAGGCCATCAAACTGTGCAGAAACATTGCCCTTCAAGACCAGAACACATGACTCAGGGTTAAGGTATTAATGGGTTAATGGAAAAATTCTCCAAAATATCTCATTTATGCAATCTTCCCTTTTCTCCAAATGTATTCAAGATGAAAACATCAGGACACCCCATTACATAAATACGTAGTTTAATCTTGTTTTTATTGGAAAAAAGTGATTTGATTGGAGGTAAACAACAAAAAATAACCTTGTTTTACATATTAAACAAAAGAGACAAACAACAAGTTCTAAAGCGAGTGTTACCCTCCTCTGGCTGAAATAACTGCATAATCTTCCAGTCTCTTACATCAGTCTGAGGAATTAATGTAAGAGCCCTACTCCTCAATAAGGAATTCTGTGATATTTTTTAGGGGTTTCTCATATTTACAGCCCATTTCAACTTACTCCACAGCATGTCAATGGGATTAAATAGGGACTTTCTTCATTTTTAGCCAGTTCTTAGTGGATTTACTGGTATGTTTTTGGGTCATTGTAATGTTGTAGGGTCCAGTTCTGCTTCAGCTTTAATTTTCTTATAGATGGTCTCATATGTTACTCAAACACACTCTGAGACACGATAGAATTCATGGTGGATTCTATAATGGTCAGCTGGCCAGGCTTTGTTGCAGTATAGTGTCAAAAAACCATAACACTTCCACCTCCATGCTTCACAGTTGGCATAAGGTTAATTTCCTAAAATGCTGTATTTGGTTTATCCCAAACATGTTCTATATTCTGGTGTCCAAACAACTACATTTTAGTCCAAAGAATAATTTTCCTGGTCTTTGTACATGTTGTCTGTGGTAAACTACAGGCCTTCATGTTTCTCTTTGAGAGCAAAGGTTTCCTCCTTGCACAACTCCCATGCAAGTTAAAAATGCAAAGTCTCTTTCTGATTGTAGAGGCAGGCAGGCACTTTAACAGTAGCAAGAGCCTGCTGTAGGTCCAGTGATGACATTTTATGATTTTTGGGGACTATGATTTTTTTGAGTCTGCTCACAGCGTGAACATGATTGGACGGGCAGCATTTGGCAGCAATATTAAAATTCCTCGACTTATACCCTATTTCTAATACTTTTTAGATCTTTTTAAATCCTTTACCAGACTCATAATGTGCTTCAGTCTTTTTCTGAAGGGACCAGTCAGCTTTTTTACCAAACTAAATATTTGATGTTTAAACAGGGAAAACCTCCTTAATAATGCTAAGTAAAAATAATCATGTGCGCTTGATATGACACAACTGTGTGTGATTTGAGCCAATATAAATGGAAATAAATGTGGGGATGTCCTGATTTATTCTTCACCAGAAATTACATTTTATAGAAGATTTTGAAAAGTATTTTCTTCAGTTATATTATTTACATTTCCCAGTATTGTTACAATTGTGAATAAATATCCACATGTCCTAGATTGGTACAAGGTGTCCTAACGTTTAGCTTCCAAAGTTTCTTCTTTTAAGTTTGCACTAGATTTGCAAGAGAGAACACAGAATGGATGTCAAAGGACCAGATACATAAAATACACTGCCAAATGTGAGACCTTTGGAGCAAATAATGTCATGGTAACACATTTTTTATCATTCCCGTTTTTCATTCATCCAACTGAAGATTAACAAAATTATAAAAGTTATAAGTTATAAAAATGTTGATGCCTATCCTCTGTTCATTGACAAGTTCCAAACCACCTCTAGAAGCTATATAAATACAAGAAAAGTTAATCAGGATATTTATTAAATGAATTTCCATGGCTAAACACCTGCACGCAAGACTTGAGGCCACTATGTGTATTGGCAGCTGTGGGTTGAAATAGTGTAAAGAACTCTGGCACTGGTCTCTGCAGTAGTGGGAACATGTTCCCTGAAAACGTTTAATCAAGCTTCTCTGTCTGGCAGAGTTATGGGTGAATCTGAGCTTGATAGATATCAGAAAAAACACATAGTGCCAACCGCAATAACTGGTGGAAGATAATAACAATGATATGTGGCTTTTTCAGGGTTTGATCTGGGTCTCTTGCTTCCAGTGATTGGTCATGTTAATGATACTGAATGTCAAGACATTTTAAACAATGACATGCCTTCACCTTTGTGGTAACAAGGGGAGTCACTTTTTTTCTGACAGGACTGTGCATATGTATACAAAATGAGGGCAATACAAAGTTTTAAATGTTTGGTGTCTTGAAACTCCAGTGGTCTGCAGAGAGCCCTGACCTCAATCCGAGTTTAAAGTTTTTTGACTCAGCACAACTGAATCTTTTGATTCAGTGTCTGATTCTAGTCATACTCTTATTCTCTGGCATTAGGTCTATCAGGAAAAATTGGTGGCTTTGCATCTTACCCCATGGAGTTTCATGTAGAGTCCGCAGGCATTACAGACAGGCTCTCCTTCTGCATTTCGTCTCCACAGAGTAGTGGTAGTAGTGTGACAATTAGTGCATGACAAACCCACCCTCCTAGAAGCAGACTGAGTGTGTGCATGAGTGTGTGTGAGAGAAAGAGTCAGAGAAAGAGAGAGAGAGGTGATTTTTAAATTTTTTGTAGCGGTAACTGCTCCGATTGCAGAAGAGATAAGAGGCATTAATATAAGACATGCTTCATTTGGGACTGAGCTTTCTTAAGGCACATTGGTTTGAAAATTCCCTCCAGCTCTTACAGCTGTTATGGCATGATCCAGGGTAGTTTTCTTGACAATACGAGTTTAGTCCTCTGCTCATGCAGTTCAACTATTTTATTGTTATCTGCTCATAGGACAGGGGGGACAAAGGATAAACTGAGATTTGTTATTGTAAAAAGAATTTATTCAGCAAGCAAAGAAAACCTGTGGTTTGTATGTTTTTTCAAGTGTGGCAGTTGGTTTTACAGGTACTCTATTTTATGTGAATGTCTCTAATGTACAGATCAGAGCTTAAAGTGGTAAATCTGAAGGATTTATGATAGATATAACTGAATAATTTTGGAATATCCTTTTGTGCATCTATCCATATTGCATGATAGTTCTACATGATCCAAGAATGAGTATGCATGTGGTGTGGAAGATACACTTACATCTACTTTTCTTACATAAACATTTTTACTTTCCTCAGGACAATATTTCACAAAACCAGTCTTTCGTGGCAGGAGTTTTAGGTTTGACATCATATTACCAAAATTACCAAGTTTTAAGCATTATGCTCAATTCAAAACAGGTGAATTGACTGAAATATGACTCACCAGTCGTCTCTGCGGTTTGATCAGTGGCCTGTTGATGCCATTCATCTTATGATAAAGCCCACAAGCATTACACAGGTAATGACCAGTCCCATCTCGCCTCCATAGGGGAGTGGACATGGCTCCACAGTTTACACATTCACGGCCCTCTCCAAAATCATCAAAAAGCTCTGAAAAAGAGACAAAAACATGCAGGGAGGCTTACGTCAGGCATGAGGAAACTCCGATTGCTGAGGCAGAGGCACATCTGACATGTTGTTCTCATTCTGGCCAGGGAGAGGGGCTGTTTCCCCAATTTTAGTGTAAGGCATCTGGGTTTTCTCAATAGGTCCTCTCTTGATAAATGACTGCTGTGTATATAGAGAAGAAATTGAGCTAATCTTTATAAATGGAAACATCACACAGAGTTCCTGAAGGGCTCTTAACAACAATGCTGAAGGATGGATCAGTTTAGACAAATGGGGGAAAACAGAGGGCACTTTCAATCTGTGTTTATTTCATTAGTATGGAAAATTGTTTGATGTGCTTGATTTTCTACAAGTCTTAATAATATTCTTAATAATAAAGTGACAGTCAAATTTGTGTCAAGAAAAATGATGTTATGATGTTAATCCTCTCTGAACACAAAAGCTCTTACCCATCCCTGTTCCTCCGTGTGTCTGTGCATACATAATTCAATTTACTGTAAAATATATACGTCACAAACACTTATGTACATTATGTTTCACAAAAGACCCTGCATTTTAAATGCCAATATAGAAAATGTGGAAGAAAGAAAATGCACATAAGTGTCATTAATTCTTCAGAAAAAGCATCACTGGTTGTCATCTAATTTACAATTTGAAGGCAAGTTTCATATCTTTTTCAAATATTGTGATATTTTAAAAATGTCCTTCAAAGTGTTTTCAGTTTTCATTTGTGGTGATAGTAACAATGTGTATGGTTTCTACAAAACAAATATTTGCTTTTTTTATACCACCCAAAATGACCAATAAACCTTCACATTTTCGGAGTTTATATATGTAATGTTGGTGGTGATATATGAGCAATTCTAAAAATATATATTTTTTCCCAGGTAAGATTGTAAGCTTTAAAAATAGAATTTAAGCCAAAATCTTATTTCAAAAGGATCTGAGAGAATGTTTATTTGACTCTGCTAGTCACCATGTCTTTATCATGAACCAGAACTGACTGCATGGAATAGGCACTAAATACGCCAGAAACAGACAGCTTTAATTATCAAATGTTTGTAATCTAAAAATGATAATTGGGTTCAGTCTCCGTTTCCCTTATGCCTGGAGTCTCTGTAAAGAATCTAGATGCCGCTGAACTGGAGACACACAGTGGCCTCTTCCTAAGGTCTCCAACCTTGAGACTTTCAAGAGCCAGCCAACATGTATGAGAAGAACAATGAACAAAGGATCATCTCTATTGTGAGCACACAGGCGCCAGCAGTTGCATCCTGTAAGTTGCAAGCGGCAGCGCATTCTTAATGTAATTGATTGCTTGAAAGACAATTGATTCTTTGAGTCCAGTAGTGTGATCATCAAGAAATAAGCAGGTTGAAGTCAGTGGTTTCTGAGGCAATTAAAGACTTCCATAATACAGGGTTATACACTAAATTTTATGAACTGTCAAAATATTTATACTATATGATTTGTGTCCCCTGGAAAAAAATGGCACTATGTGTTTAGGCTCAGGCAGCTGAAACTGTCCACTTAATTAGACCAACTGATTCACTCTGGGATCACTGTGTAATCTAAAACATTTTAGAGTGCTGTTTTATGTCACCATTATCTTTATTCAAGCATAATTCATGAATGAGGTTAATTTTCTGGGCAGGCTGATTCACAAATAAACCTTCCTTTATTTCTACCACACAGTAATCATCAAAAGAATTTCATTGACCTGGTCACAGATGCCCAATGAGAGACACTGATTTTTTAAAATAAATAACATTTCCTTTACAAAAGCCACATACACTTTATCACTTGCTGCTACAATCTGCTAACCAGAATCTTTAACTGGTCACATGAATTTTTTCCTTGAATGTATGGATTTGAGTGAAATAAAACTTACTTGAATGATGAAGCAATGTTTTAAGTGAATGTTGTTTTTAGAGGCTCATTGAAATACATTTTATGTATTACACTTTTATGTGGCAACGTGTCAAAAAGACCATAGATAATGGACAAAGTCACAGGGCGCACCCTTAATTACCTATGGCATAATATGGTATAAAGGCATATAGCATTACTTAAAATAGAGAAAGAAGAGCTTTTACTGCATTTTTCAGTTCTTTAATATACCATAGCTTTCCTAATTAATAAGTTGTCCAAAACCACTTGTTGCAGTTTTTAGAATGGCCTTTAAGGATTCTTTAGTGAATAGTAAATGTATCTTTCATTGCACCTATATCCATGTATTATTGTTTTTTGCAATAATATAATAAGGTTAAGCAATAACATTTATCCCTGTGGTTCTTAGCTAACTATCCAGCAAGTTAATAATTTGATGGTCTTTTAAAAGTTTACACCAAGAGAAGCTTGATTGCATGCATTCTCTCCTTCCTGCTGACATGGTCATTATTAGCAAGCTCAAAGTTCACTCTGTGTTATGTACCCCACTGATAGTGAGCTGATATTTGAGTAGCCACCTCCAAAACCATCTCATACTGTTGTCCTACAGACCAGAAACTAGCAGGCTCAGGGCCCACAATGCAACACAGCAATCAGTGGCCAATATCAGGAGTTTCTGATTAGATAAAGAATGTGTAATATTTAAGCTAGCATTATTCTTCACATTCACGTGTCAGGAACATTGGCCCAGCATTATGTGACCATGCCTGTCCTTTAAAATTGTTTTTTAACATGGACCAGACTACTTTTTGATAGAAGACCCAGCCCACTGAGTACTCGCTCTATCCCTCAGCCTATGTAATACATTCATTCATTTATTTCCTGGTCCAGATATCTCACTTGAGTTTGATAATCTGCATGAAGTCTACTTGACCATGAAACTGAATTGAGAGAATATGTGATTAAAATAGTTGTCAGTCATATAACTAGGCTTGGTGAGGGTGGAGGGTTTTGCAATTTCATGAGTGACACAACTTAGACAATTTAGTGCACATTATTGTGCTAAATTTAACACATGCCATGTGTAATATGTATTGTAAAAAATAAATAAATAAATAAATAAACAAACAAATAAATGTATAATTATTATATATATATATAATTTTGAATACGCTGTTCCTACATCAACCAGCAGTATTTACTTTACATATAGGAATTAAATCAGCAAAATAAAATTAAAGAGTTGTATTTATTTTATTTTTTGATGTAATTCTAGTGCAAAACATTTCTTTTGAATTTGACACGTACTATAAAGCAATTGAAATGAGCAATGCATTCTGATGTTTTCAAGAAAACGAGCCCTAAAATCTTATAGAACCTTCGTCAGTGCTCCGCTTCTCTTGCATTAGTGCTGCCCGAAATCAAACCAATGAACATCTGTAAGTTGCCACCTATTTGACAGTACAACCACTTTCGATCGTAGCATTACAGTGTCAGAGAAGAGCAGCTTTAAGCTGTCATGCAAGAGCTTCAAACATCCGTAATAATACGACACAAAAATACTTTAAATTCAGGACACGGTCATGCCATCACATATATAGATCATATTGCACACAATTTCACACATGAAAGTGCAATACACACACACACAAATACACACACACACACACACACA
>JBBMFX010000148.1:12860466-12870521 GCA_037832545.1 Rhabdalestes septentrionalis | reverse complement strand
GAGTTATGATGGTTATAATCTTTTTAATTTGGGAGCTGCAAATTCCAAGATGGCCGCCGGAAGTGTAACAGGTTAATATTTGGAATAGTACATGTGTATTCATCTTTTTGTTCAGATGGTCAGAAGCCAAATATTGATTGATCATAAAAAAATAGATTTTTGTGGGTGCTCTGCGCCATTGACGAGTTCACACTCATAACCACACGAGTCATGCAAACCCTCACAGGCCAGGCCCAAAGGGGCATCCGCTCCGGATGGGGGTGGAAAATTTCTCCCTGAGCTTGTGACAGCAAGTCTCTGCAAGGGGAGAGGCCAAGGCTATACATAAAGCATTTGCACAACCAATGTTTCTGTGGCCAGTTCGACGCCATCAGAAAAGCTGTGAGAATCTCGTTCCTCACTCTGGCTAGCTTTGGGGAAATTAGAGCTAATGCATAAAGGAAGGAGCGCAGCCACCCATGTGCTAGCATGTCCGCTCCGAATGGGGCTTCCATGTGCTTCATTGAAAAGAACAGGGGACACTGAGTGTTCTTCCTAGGGACATACAAGCTCCCGAAAGAATGTGTCCGCCCCTCTGTTCTCCACCCCAAACACATGGGTGGACTTGAGTGAAAGAAGGTTGGCATTGCTCCAGAGTATTAGTCTGTGTGCTAGCCTGTGTAAAAGGCATTTTAGACCAAACGCAGCAGATGCTGTGCTCGCCAGGAGGCTTGCACTTCCTTCCAAAAAACAGCGAGTTGCGCTCAATGTGCCTCGCTTGCCGCAGGGCTCAGCACAAAAAGTAGGTGTGGTTTTCCAAACTCTCCTGTTTTGTTGTTGTCCCAGCCCTCGGTCAGTCATTAGCACTAGCTCTGTTAGCATGAAGAATGTATGGCCTGTGGGTGCATTTTCAAGAGCGGCTTATTTACTCATTTAAAAGGCTGGGCAAGAAGACTACCTTTTGCATTCATAGTTAGAGGAAGTTCATCCGTACTGTATGAAATCTCATTTTGATCTCAACTAAGTTGGTTAAACATCACTGAAAACGTTCGGTCTGAAAGCAGCTTAACTTAAGAGTGCGCATGCCTCCTTGTTTACTGATGTAGGCTGCCACTGTCATGTTGTTGGTTCTGACTAACACATGAGTATTTTCCACATATGGTAGAAAATGTATGGTAGAAAGATTAAGCCAGGAAAACCGCTAATGGCTCCAGAACATTGATATGTTCTGCGCGTAGTCTTGGCTTCCATTGACCATCACCGATCTGCCACTGAGCCGTGTCTGCAGTTTTCACGGACCTGGGACATCTCATGCCCAATGGCATGCCTTGTGTCAGAAAATGTGGTCTGTTCAATTGATGCAAGGTCACGTACAATCTTAAGTAGCTGAGATGTTGTGGTGAGTGTGAATACATAGGTCCTGCCTGAGTTTTGATGCCCAGCATTGGAAACCCCTCATATGTAGCGTGCCTAAGGGAACAGCAACCAGAACTGATAGTTCTTTAATCTCACATACTTTCCCCTGCGAAACAGTACCAGAGAAAGTTGCTTTTCGTTCTGCCCTTTTTGATAATCATGCTCTCATTGCGATGGAATCCAGTGACAGGCCAATACATTTGACTCTGGGAGATGCAAAACACTTTTCTTTATGTTGAACTTACCCCCATCAGAGATAGATGCTACTTTAGACATTATGTCTGATTGGAAATAGTGCAACACTTCTCCTACTGCCTGCTAGTATATTATTTCCGAAAAACAAGGTGGGGTGTGTGCAAACTGCAGTCTGTACCCTTTGTCGTTTTCCTGGGCACCCATTTCGATTCTACGAATATCTGCCAGTGTTGTGCTCGCAGTGAACAAATTGACAGGTGAAACAATGCTACCCCCTTGTGGAGGAAAGCATTGCTGCCCTGTGGGGAATGGGAGCATTTGAACAGTCTGCCCTGCTGGAGATTTTATGGGGTTTATGTTTATGTTTCGTTTTGCAACAGAAAAACTTTTGTCTGCAATGCACTCTGGTCTCGGCCTGGATGCACTGATGGGTACATGTTTGTTAGGGACAACAGTGTGTTTGTACTATTTTACCAGTTTAACAAAACACTTTCCGGGGACTCTGGGTTCCCCCATGCAATGCCAGGCTCTCAGGACAGAGCCCCGCGATGCAGTAGAGGGGCATGTGTCTTGCAAACTTGCTTTCCCTCCTCCGACAGCAAGCTAGATAGCCTGCTTGGCCCTCTTGCCCAAACGTGGACGAGGTGGCACTTGCTGACTTGTTGTACCTGGCTGCTTGTTCCATGCACCCCTTCTCTCAGTCTTGCATTGTACTGGGTGTCTAGGCTGGGTCGTGGGGCGCTTCATATAACCTGGCGTAACCTGTGCAAATGATTGCCGCAGAGTTGGAACGGGGGTGGCTATGTTTTCCTGGGTAAGCCAGTCTGCAGAGCTTCCCCCTCTCTCTCTTTCTCCTCACAGCGAAGTTAACCATGCTGAACAGGCCTTTCGGGTCCACTGCAATAAGGGAAGTAACTGCCGTGCTGCACTGTTCGCCCATGGTGAACACTTGCCTTCATACTGGGAACCGGACTTCTCATGGGACACTGAGTCATGGAATGTTCAGCTTTTCACGTGCATGTTAGCCAACATTGTGCAGGCTAGTGCTGATAGCAGGGGAACCACCATCATCGCCTCTGGCATCCTTAGTGCTTAGGTCATGCACGGTTGTAGGGATCGCAGCCTTTGAGAATGGCAGGAACAGATCATGAACACTGTCTAACGAGATTACCTCATTTGACCTGTCGAGTGAATCCAACTCAGAACCGAGCTTAATTTATCGAGGCTATAAATTCCTGAGATTGGCTACCTGATATGGTGAGCCTGGTCAGCACAGGGTCCTGATCAGTCAGGCTAGCATGGCAAGCCAATGATGAAAACTTTCAGTCGCAGAAACTCATTGCAGCATGTATCTTTCTCAGTATCTTTCCTCTGTATCTTTCTCCGATATCAAATTCCGGAATGACAGTGGGCAGGAAAGGCAGCAGCCGTAGCATCCTCCAAAGACTGCACAGCCAGGCCCAGATTGTTTTGCAGCTAGTTTGAGTAGGCTTGCAGCTAAATCGCTCATTCATCTGACTCTATAGGTTGGAGACAAGCAAGTTTTCAAGGGACTAGCGAGTGGTGAGCTCAACTCTGTGGACAGTTAGTATAGAACCTTAATGGTATTAGCCAGGTTGCCTCTGCGTGAGAGGTAATTGCAAGGCGCTAGGGCACATGGGCAGCCATTAATGTAGGGGGCTGTCCCTGGTGCGTCAGACATGGCCAGACCATCATGGCTGGCGTAGTGATAATATGCTTATGAGGGATAGGCGGGGAGCCATACTCATATGCTTGAAAGAGAACGTGTGTCATGATATCATGAAAGCATGAACACATGGAACTACAAATCAGCCTTGATGTGCTAAAGACACAGTAGCCTCATAAACAGCCTTTCAAGAGACTAAAGCTCAGGTCAGTTAAAAAAAATGTATGGCTGTTATGGCTAATCAGCACATGAGCACAGCCATCCACACTTTTCCCACCTGTTTTTTAACTAGAACTGTTTGTTCCACTCTTCCACCCATCCTCAACCATTTCTTGGAATTAGATAGCGAGTTAATGCCCCCGGATGTGATTCAGCAGTTAAAGCTTAGGTGTTGCATTCTTAATGATTTAAAAAATACAGAGCAACCATAAGCCATTGGGAGGAGCTATTAGTGCTCAAATACATTTTTGATCATTTTATAAATAATGTGTGAATGATTTCACAATCATCGCAATAATTGACAAATTTCTAATTTTATCATTAGGAGAGAACACAGTAATTAGCACATTCCTAAATTGTGTCAAAAGCTTTATTTGTATTACATGTACTTTAATTAACATATATTTTTGACACAACATTTTTTCTCAGTTTCTTTTAGTATATAAGATATAAGTAGTTACTAATATTCAGCTGGTGACCGCATCTGCTTGTGTTGCACACCTTTAATCCTTGTTCACTGCTGAGATTCATGTCTTTTGGATGGGGTTATAATGGTTAAAACTTTTTATAGTCCTTGTACTCTAAGCCGTGATTTATGTCTGGAAAAATGTTAACTGTATAAATTTTACTTAAACATAAGTTTAATGCAGCATGTCCAAAATACAAACTAGAAGAATTTTCAAAAAGAGAAGGTAAAAACATCTAACAAAAATTCCACTTTTGGCTATCAAAATCCAGGCATACTCACTGCATTAACGGTGTTTATTGCAGTTTCCCACTTGTGTATTTTTCATAAAGAGATTGTGTCTTATAGATTTATGTCATGTCATTTGCTTTTAAGTTGTTTTAGCAATTTTTGAAAGCTAAGCATTCACAATAGCCTGTACATTTACCTAAACAATGGTACATTTGACTGTCCACTTGTGATTGCAACTTATTTCCTCATATAGACTGGACCTCTACAATTTCAGTAAAGTATAATGCATTGTATGGTCAATATAAAGGTCAAGTTTCTCTATAGACCTTAATGACATGTTTCAAGGGTAATTTATTTGGACTACTGTAGATTTTTTTTTTTGTGAAGTTTGTAAAGACTAGGATGGGTTAAATTTAGATCAGCACAGATTCACTGAACATTTACATTTACATTTTTGGCATTTATCTGACACCCTTATCCAGAGCGACGTACAACAGTGCTCATGTAATCCATAACAATATCAAGTAGATCAAGATTTCAAGTCAACATCCACCAATCGCCTATGGTACTGTAGCTCAGTACTCCTGATCAACACCGTCACTGATACCTAACTACACCTGATCAACACTTGTCACTGATACCTAACTACAACAACAGTCTTGACACAAGACAACACCTGTTAAAGAAGGTAAAAACATGGTTAGGGAGGTAAGGAGGGTGTGTTTTTTTGTTTGTTTTTTTGTGTAAGAAGGAGAAATAGGAGATGGTTAGTCGCCCAAGGTGCTCCTTGAAGAGAGGGGTCTTTAGCCAACGTTTGAAAAAAAGTAAGTGGAGGTAAAGTAAAGTTTGTTGTATTTGCATCCATGCAACTGAATCAGCCAGATAGTGACATTTACACCACAGACATATTAGGGGTATTTTACGAATACCGTATTCGGCAAATACTTATTTTAAATTATTTGTATTCGGGAACCCCACCCCATAAACCCCCCAGATTGTATGTATATATGCTTTCCCTTAACTACTGTTTCCAGAACTGCTCATCTATGGACGGCCTGTTTATGTCACACTCATCGCTCGGCGCTCCAGCCGATTTGCAGGAACACGCTTCCTCAAGAGAGGAGCCAACTGTGAGGTAAATTATTCTCACTAATGTATGTGTTCTGCTTATTTTGTGCCTTGTGTGGACATGAGTTAGTTAATGAACTTGACTTCATTGCAGAGAGCATCCTTCCTAGTTTTTATGCATAACTTCAGTATATTCATTGTATTTTTAAAAATAATTGTTCTTTAGATTTGATTTATGAACTGACAAGTAGTCAAATGCAATCCATGCTCCGATATCCATATTTGTTGCTATTGAAACTTTTCAAACTGTTTTAGAAATATGATATTCAATGCCTTAGCAAATTTACAGGTAGCTTTTTTCAGAAGATTGTTTCCTTCATGCTTGCTTTTGTGTGTGTGTGTGTGTGTGTTTGTGTTTGGATGTGGATATGGATGTGTGTGACCTGAAGGGGGATGTTGCAAATGAGGTGGAGACTGAGCAGATAATTTGCGATGCCTCAGTGATGTCGTTCACAGCAGGAAGTTACTCTTCCTATGTGCAGGTACGAGGCTCTGTGCCTCTCTACTGGTCTCAGGACATCTCGACAATGATGCCAAAGCCACCAATACGATGTAAGCCCATATTATATTAAATTATCAGTTTGTCATGTGTCACTTTCTTCTGGTTAAAACAGCCAAATACCCTGTAAAATATGCAGTAATATGTCTGACTTGCAGTGGTACTGTTGCTTTTTGAATTTTAGCAAATAAATAATTAATCACTAACAACCTTCTCATAGCACCCGATTCTGGTCCACTCCTCATTCTCTTCGACTTGAGTGCCACTTTTGATGCAATTTTTCACAACACACTTCTAAATAGATTATCTGCCATTGGTATTATTCACATCCCACTCAACTGGTTTAAGTCCTATCTATCGTACTGCGCTCAGTTTATTCAACTTAAATCTTTTACATCACAGCCTTTCCCTCTTATTTCAGGTGTATCCCAGGGCTCTGTCCTTGGGCCCCTCCTTTTCATTATTTATCTCCTTTTCCTTGGGGACATCTTCTGCAAATTCAACATCAGTTTCCACTGTTACGTGGATGACACCCAGCTCTACCTTATCAGTAAATCTACTTCCAACCTCCCACCTTCATCCCTTACTGACTGCTTAACAGAATTCCAAACCTGGTTTTCATCAAATTTCCTTAAATTTAACAGTGATAAGAGTGGTCCTGATTAAAGTAACATTATCCAAATCCGACAGTATGTGTATTGATATTGATAATTGGGTGTCATCCTCGACAGCACACTTTCGTTTCAGTCTCATATCAAGAAAATACCCAGTCTGCCTATTTTCATCTTAGTAATATTTTTTATGCCTGACTTATTTTCTTGTTTCTTTCATTTCTAATCTGTATCCCTTAGTGTTCTTATGATTATTATGAATTATATTATGATTATTATGACTATTATTATTGAATTTTTTTATTTAAGGTTCTTTAAAAAATATATATGATTATTATTAGTATTGATAGACAGATTGAGTAGGATTTTATGATTGAATAGCCTTAAACATGCCCCCCCTGGCATTTTCTCTATTTTATTACCTTACAACCTGGAATTTAAATGGATTTTCAATTTGATTTTAGGTGAGGAACCTAGAAAAAACAACAAATTAAGGAATTTAAAAGGAGGGAACACTTGTCAGTTTTCTAAAACATATCAAACTGAAAAGTGGTGCGTGCATAAGTTTTCACACCTTTTGCTTTGAAGCCACAACCACATTCAAAAGCCACTTATTTAGTTAAATAAGAAACGCCTGTGAGCAATCTAAGTGTCAAATCATCTCAGTATATATGCACTTGTTCTGATAGCCCCCAAAATCAACACCTGTGCAAAACCACTGAGTAAGGGCTACCATCAAGCAAGTGACCGCATGAAGAGAGAGGAACTTTCCACATAGGTCAGAGACAAAGTACAGATCAGGGTTGGGATTTTTAAAAAATCACAAACCCTGAACAAGGAGCACCATTAAATCCATTACCAGAAAATGAAAAGATATGACACATTAGCAAACCTGATCCACCAAAACTCACAGACCGGGAAAGGAGGGCATTAATCAGAGGCCAAAGATGACCTTGAAGGAGCTGGGCGGCTGTACTGCTGAGATGGGAGTATCTGTCTATAGGACCACTATAAACCCCACACTGAACAGAGTGGAGCTTCGTGGAAGAGTGGCCAAAAAAATAAGGCATACTGTTTGAAATTTGCTAGAAGTTGTGTAGGAGAATTCCCAAACATGTGGAAGAAGGTGCTGTGGTCAGATGAGGCTAAAATAGAACTAATAGACAGGGATTGGGAAACTGGTCAGAACTGAAGGAAAGATGGATGTGTCTTCCAGTGACTTGAGACTGGGACGGAGGTTAATCTTCCATAAGGACAACAAACATAAAAACTCTGCTAAAGCAACACTGCAGTGGTTTAAAGAGAAGCAGGTAAATATCCTGGAATGGCCTAGTCAAAATCCAGAATCTCTGGGCATATTTAAAGCAGGTATTACCAACCTTTCCAGAGCTACATCTTGGGTACTGAGCCATATGAAGGGCTACCAGTTTCATACACTAGAACAGAGTTTGCCTAAGCTTCATGTATAGTAAACATGTTTTAAATGCTTTTCTTTAGATATTGTAATTTTCAAATAGATATAAATGCAAATGTGATTAAAGAAGAATAGCAACAGGATACAATTTATACAGGAAAAATGTTAGACATTGCCCACTGTTGAGTTGTGCTATATTTTAGATTGGTCCGTGGGCTACTCATGTGGTCCTTGGGGGCACCCTGGTGTCCGCTGGCACCACGTTGGTGACCCCTGATTTATAGATTGCTGTACAAAAGCGGCATCCATCCAACTTGAAGGAGCTGAAGCATGTGCCAAGCCTGCGGAGACTTGTGGCTGCAATCGCTGCAAAAGGTGGCTGTACAAAGTATTGATACTGGGAGGGAGTGAATAGTTATGCACGCTCAGGTTTTAAAAAATGAATTTGCATCTACAAAAAAGTCGCTCAGTTTTGTAAATGAAAAGAGACAAACCCCCAGAATTCCTTTTAAATTTCAGAAGAGAGAATGCCGGGGTTGGGGGGTGGGGGCGTGAATACTATTGCAAGGCACTCAGGGTTGCCGCGCTGTAGTAAAAAGTAGTAAAAGGTAGTAAATGAAATAAGCCCAAATTAAGGCCCTTGAAAGGTAGTAAAAGGTAGTAAGCGCAGTTTGATTTGGTAGTAAATTTTTTCATCACCACCTGTCAGTGGCGGCTGCAAAAGAAGTTCCACTTCATCTAAGATGGCAGTTCCTGAGAAGCACGTCTTCTCTGTGAGTGCTGCTTGATGATTGGAGGGGCTGTTTAAAGGGCGGAAACCCTTTTTGATTGACAGCGCATGTAGCTAATTGAATGCTAGTCTTTCAAACAGGGGTTCTGCCCTGATCCGCTCACTGCTTCATAGTGGCAGAGCCCATCTTATATTAGACATTCTAATATTAGAAAGTAACCACTTGCTGCTTCCGTATTTTCAGAAAGTTACAGCGGAAAATGGGATAATGCAATGTGTGAAATATGGGGGGAGGGGTCCCCCGATTAACCCATGAGACCTCCTGAACGCTTCAAAAGCAACATTTTAAAGAAGTCTCAAATTATGTCCAAATACTTTTGCCACTAATAGGTTTTTTTTTTTTAGTTCACCATGTCAAATATTTGGAATTTTTATAAAAATATTCACAGACATTTTTGTCGAGTGGAACCAGCCAATCGTGTGTCCATATGGAAGTTAGCCATGTGCGTGCCAAATGGAAGAAAGACGAAACGCTGAGATTGAGAACCAAGTCGTAATAAAATTACTAGCAGCGAAAGCTGCAGAGAATATCAGTGGTGTTTGCAGTGTAATGCACAAAATTGCCTCTCCTTGTTATAAAACAGTGTGCATTTGTACAAATTTAGTCAATGCAAACTCCTATGTAAGTGTTGCTTTTACTATAGGATATTGGATTATTAAAAAAATATTAATTGTATGTGTTGTCTTGCATCCATTAAATATTGTAAGTTTACAGGAGTTATGCATGTTAAGGACATTTCAAATGGGGACCCCCGAATATTTACAGGTATTTTGCACACTGAGGAAGTTTCTTAAACTTGGCTTGCTGACCCGCCATTTAAAGACTGTTTTAAGCCGGTCATGGGGAATGATAAGAAGTCATTCTGTAGTGTGTTCAATTAATCAGCTGATGAACACAGGGGAAATTGTTACAAATTTTCTTTAAAAATTCATTTTGGGGCATGTTTAAATGACGTTGCATCACCAATAAATACCAACAGTTACTAGTGATGCTCCGATCGATCGGCCTATAACATCGGTACTCGTTAAACTTGACCGATCTTAGGAGCTGATCGCAATTGATGACATGAATGCGTGAGGACGTACACGATGAGTGGGGACGTAAATGTGTTGGCGCCGCAGTCATGTCATCGCCGGTGTGTAATTAGTATGATGTTTCAAGAGAAAATAAAAAATGTCCTATTTGACATTTATTTTCTAAAGAAATATCACATGGAGGTGCATTGTCAAATATTTAATACAAGGAATCTCATTCGGCACTGAAGGACCCTATTGCAAAGGTGTTTTAAAATGGTCACTATATAATAAATACTTATTTGTGATTATTTAATGGTGATCAGAGAGCTTACATATACAGTCATGTGAAAAAATTAGGACACCCTTTGAAAGCATGTGGTTTTTTGTAACATTTTTAATAAAT
>JBBMFX010000148.1:12835536-12860366 GCA_037832545.1 Rhabdalestes septentrionalis | reverse complement strand
GTGCGTGTGCGTGTGCGTGTGCGTGTGCGTGTGCGTGTGCGCGTGCGCGTGCGCGTGCGCGTGCGCGTGTGTGTGTGACGACACATGTTTGATCCTTCACAGTGGTGGTCTTCTGTACCTCTCTCCCACGTCCGTTTTCAATCCCTGTGTAATCCAACACACACATGTCTGCACCACGATTTCATTTCAGCAGGTGTGCTGAGCTATCCTGCAGTTATGTAACACCTTGGTTACTTTATGTTGGCACAAAAAACGTGTCTCTCCTTTCTTTTCTCTCTGTGTTTCCATGTTAAATAATAATTTATTGGCCTAGAAGACTGCTAGAACAAAGGCATTCTAAAGTGAAGATTTTGCAGGGAGCAGTCAGAAGATTTACAGCGGGTTGGCCTGTTAGGTGTTGGCTTACATCCATTTGAAGCATTTTGAAATGTCACGACTTTGCTGAACATGTGAATAACCCCCCGCCCCCTTCTAACTGTGAGAGTCCCCCTGCAATTTTTGATGTTTTCATGGATAGATTATCTACGAATCTGTAAGTGTGGAATGTTTTTACTTGAAAGATTTATCACTTGTAATGATGTTGAGACAGCTGTTAGGCAGTTGCTGCTGTGATCAGAAGGTTGTGGGCTCGAATATGCCAAATATAAGACTATATGCCAAATATAAGGCAGTTTGATTGTATTTTTGCACCAAAGATGATTCAAAGCAAAATATAAAAAATAAGCACAAAGTCAGCACTCAGCTGTGTGATTAATTTCCTACACTTGTTAGAACAGTTTTCCAGTCTGGTTTTAAGACCCATCACGGTACTGAATCAGCACTTTCAAGAGTTATTAATGATGTTTTTTAACCACAGACTGTTAACTATGAAGTACTGGATCTGACAGCCGCCTTTGATACAGTTGACCATCAGATACTTCTGTCCCGTCTAGAGAGTTGGGTAGGCATTCAGGGTGTTGCCTGAAAGTGGTTCAGGTCTTACTAATCTGGAAGGTGTTTCTGTGTATGTATAGGAACTGCTATAGAGTCCTCACCAGAGTCCCTCACGTGTGGTGTCCATCAAGGCTCTAATCTTGGTCCCCTTCTTTTCTCTCTGTACTTGGTTCCTTTTTCGGAAATATGGTATTTCTTTCCATTTTTATGCTGATGAGATATGTATATATAAATATATGTGCCTCTGAAGGAAGAAAATGGATATCCAGCAAATTTACCTCTTGAGTGACTTTTAGAATCAAAGGCATGAATGTCATTGAATTTTCTGCACTGTAATGATAAAAAGACCTTGGATAAAACGATAAAAAGAGGTTATGTTGCTTAGACCTTCGGATAGCTCCACAGTACACGTTGACCTGGGCCAACATGTGATTCCAGTTGCAACAAACCTTGGTGTAAACTTGACAACAATCTCAAAAACAATCTAAATCTAGCTTTTTTCAACAGAGACAACTTACAACAGCTAAACCATTTATTCACTTTGAGATTTTAATATATGCTTTTATTACAACTCGTTTAGACCACTGCTACGCACTTTAATATGTGTTAAGTCAAGCATTACTTCTTCATTTACAGCTTCATTTACATTTTTTTTAATGCCTACATGAAACTTTCGAAAGTCCCAGATGGTTTTCCATCACTCCAGAGAACATTGTTCCACTGTGTCACAGTCCAGTGCTGAAGGGGGCTTTAATACCCCTCTGGTGGCCTAAGTCTCAATTACATATAAATGTACAGTGAGGAACATAAGTATTTGAACACACTGTGGTTATACAAGTTCTCCCAATCAATTAGAAATCATGTAGGGGTCTAAAATTCATGTTGTAGGTGCATTCCCACTGTGAGAGACTGAATGTAAAAAAAAACCAGGATATCACACAGTTTTCATGTGACCACATGACTGTCTCCCATGCCTCCTCTGGATCATCCAGATGGTCATTGGCAAACTTCAGACTGGCCTGGACATGTGATGACTTGAGCGGGGGAAACATCTGTACAATGCGTGATTTGAAACCATGACGGCATAGTGCTCTACCAACAGTGACCTTTGAAACTGTGGTCCCAGCTCTCTTCATATCATTGAACAGCTCCTCCCGTGTAGTTCTGGGCTGATTCCTTACCTTGCTTATCATCAGTGATTACCCCATGAGGAGAGCTCTTGTATGAAGCCCCAGTCCATGGGAGATTGACAGTCGTCTTTAGCCACTTCCATTTTCTGACAATTGCTCCAACATTTGATCTATTTTCACCAAGCTGCTGTAGCCATTGCAGCCTTGTGGAGGTCCAAAATTGTTTGTCTCTTGTGTCTATTTACAGCTCTTTGGTCTTGCCCATGGTAGTAGTATGGGGTGGACAGGTATCTTTAAAGAGCTCAGACAGGTGCTACTAATTAAGATTACTAAGATCTTTGAGAGCCAGGTGTTTAAATGCTAATGTGTAATAGTGCAAAACAAATATATTCTTTACAAAACATACAATGTGATTTCCAGATTTTTTTACATTCTGTCTCTCACAACGAGAAGGCACCTCAGACTGTGAACTTCAGACTTCTCCATGATTTCTAAGTAGACGAACATGCAAAATCAGAGAGTTTTCAAATACTTATGTTCCTCACTGTATTAGGGAGGTAATATTCTGTATTTTCCCTGAATTGCATTTAATCCTTTAACAGAGAAGACCTATTCATATTGATAGCTTAATTTCGTTTGTCTGTGTGTATATGTTTTAGAGTTCCAGTTTCAGCGTTTGATGTGGACAGTATTTACGAGGTGTCGCCACCACGGGTTGATCTGGAGAGTCGTATTGTGTTTGAAGACCACATTCAGGCAGGACAAGGACTGATCCGAGCTCTGTGCAAAGAAGATCATCTCCTATACCGCGAGTATATCAAAAACAGATACATGTGAACGTTCTGCCCTTGTCTTTTCAAGGCAGTGGGTGGATTACTTTGTATGTATGAAACTGTATAACTGAAAGTTTAGAATTACTGTTTATTTGCGTGAGGCACTGGAAAGCCTTTACAATTGCTTTGTCCACCCACCTTCCTAATAAAAAATGTAAGAAGCTGAAGCCCTTCAAATATTTTTCCAACACCCAGGGGCCAACTTTCCAAAGTCATTGATGCTCAGTCACTGGTGAATGAGTCAGTGGGTAAATGATTATTAAACAGAATTCTCTTTCTTCTGTCTCATCATAATTATTTTGCTGCAAAACAACTTGATTGGATCAGTGTCAAAATTTCATTTGGGAAGCCACTGAAGTTTAATTATGTTTTAATATAATTTTCTATGTCACATTCTATTTTTTTTATACAAAAGTGCACACTATGTGTCTTTATCATGCCACTTTGTCTTATGTCTGTTATCTCTGATTTATCCTTGTTTAGAGGAGACCATTTTTTAAAAAATATGTTAATTGATATAAGGCATAAGTGATCTTAGTTATGCCAGAAAAAAAATATGTTGCATCTTTCTTTTTTTCTTTTAAATTGACTTATTTGTATTTTGGTGTTGCTTCTGTTCATGACTGTCCCTGATGCTTGTGGAAATCATGTTGGCTGAATGAGTTCCTGTATGTTACATGAATATGGTATATCTAAGTTTTTATTAAATGTGTGTCTGACAAATTTGGGTGTTGTGTTAAATTTGTTTCTCTCACTTTCGGCCTGATTCAGATTTGAGACAGGCAACACAATTACATTTGGCTCTTTTTTTCTATCCCACATCTTTATCATACATTCGCCTTTTTTCTTTGTGTGGCTTAGTATTATATCTGAGGGTTTCTCTGCACAACAATATCAGCAGTCAATTTTCTCAGTTCCAGTTTCTTTCTCTCTCATGCACACACATGCACACACACATGACTCTCTCATGCGTTTTCTCACACACATGCTTCATATTCCTTTTCTCTATTTTCTCACTCTCTGCATCTCTCTTATTTCTCTGACTCTTTTGCTCTTTGTGTTCTCATTTATTTTGTGCTTTCTTTCTCTGCCTCTCTCCCTTCCTCCCTTCATTCTTTCTCACTCACTGTTCCCATTGTTTATCTCTGTTTAAGTCTGTTCTCTTACATTCCTCTCTGTCCTTCTGTTTGTACCTATGTGTTGCATCTGTTTTCTTGTTTTCAGTTGTTTTATTTTCTTCTTTTTCCCTCTTTCCCCAGTGCTAACAGGTGTTGGTAAATGTGAAGGAAGCATAACTGGCCTTCTCTTCTGTCTGCTCCCTCGTTTCTTTGACCATGTGCCTCGTGAGCTGAGACACACAAGCCTCAGCACGCTGCAGAAACCAGAGCAGGGGGAGGCCACATGACACGCTGTCGCAGTACGCCGCTTTCTCATAAAAACAAGCAGATGAACGAGCACACCCACTCACCTTTAGCGAATTGAGACACACACTTCAAATGGTACTGACTGCCTGAACACTTAGACACACTAACACCCCCAGAGTGCTGTTTTTTCCCTGCACTGTGGTCATCACACATGAAAGAAGCGCTGCTATTAGCAGTTATTAAGCATGTATTAAATCCTAGGAGATAATGACCCGAGGAAGGGAAGGAAAAAACAACAAAAACGTGCTTTCCTCGCACATTTTCTGAGAGACAAGAAAACGTGCATGTCTATCTGAGTGTCCAATTATCATGTGTGTGTGTACTGAGACCATGACTCAGTAGATAGTGGCAAAACTAGAAAATGCAAAAATGTGTTTGTTTTTTTAAGCTGAATATTTAGTGTTGTACTACTGTGTGTAGGGGGGAAAAAAACCCCACTTTTTTATCTTGAGTTGTGACTGGCGTTTAAGAAAACCAAACTGAAGGCTAGACAGCTGGTTCACAGCCATTGCAAAGCAGTAGGGCTTATAGGTGTACCTGAGGTGCATTGGTTACAACTTTCCAAAAGTGATCCTAAGAAGAACTACCAGTGAATCACCAACAGAGTCATGTGATATTTATCTACTTTAATACAGTTGTCACAGACCAGTCACAGACTGGCTCTGCCCAAAATTAGTGATTTAAAGGGACACTGGAATGTCATGACAAGAGCAAGCCAGATGGGTAAACTCACATTGTATGTGTAGGGTAAACACTGATAATGCATAATTATCAGTGTTTGCCCTGCCATTAAATAGTATGTCTTTTTTTTCCCTAATAAGCTGATGCTTCCTACATATATTTAGTTTTTGATGTCTATCCCCACAAATGAATTTGAAACACGAGTGTACAGTACAGCACTCAATACAGACTGCTGAAAGCAGAAATCATACCAAGAGCAAATACTATATTCTGTTTGCACAATTAACGGCAAAAAAAAATTCTAATTGCCAAAAAATGAAATATGTAAAAAGAGAACAGCAAAGTTTGATTTTGGGAGTGAAATGAGGGAGGACTCCTGCTGTCTTACCCATATTGAACCTAACTGAGAAAATTAAACCAAAGTGAAGCAATTTAATGACACCTGGGAAAACCTGTGCAGGTACTTTGAGTTTAGCAGATGAATTGTGTATGACACTCAGTTTAAAACATTCATGCCATGTAAAATTTGCGCTGATGTCTTCAAAGTTATCTAACTTTCTTTTTTTCCTGTTTTTGTCGGCTTAATGAGCTGGAAGCCCAAATTATGTGCAATTAAGAACTAACTACTTGAAATCATTTAAGTTGTGGGCTTTGAATCTATAATCAATGGAAGTTTAACATTTTTAATGGAATTATGGGAATAAATAAACTTTTCCATGATATTCTAATTTTTTGGAAAGAGTCTATATATATACCTTACTAATCAAAAGTTTGAGAACACCCCAGTGTTTCAAGATTTTTTAAATTAACAGGACTTGAGTTATTTGAATTTCAATCACTTGAAATGTTACAAAGGACAGTGCTAAACTGCAAGAGTTTTAAAAATGGTAAGGTTATCCAGATGTGGGAAATAAATCTTGTAGCGTCATGCAGAAAGCTGTGGTATGTGCATAGTATGTTGTGTCCATCTTACAGCAAAATAGTGACCCAAAAGCAGACCTGGGCATTTCACGGCCCATGGGCTACACCCATCCCTTTGGGTATCCCTTTCCGGCCTGAGGTATGTCAGTCATAACCACAAATGTATAATGTTATCAAAAAATAAATTCTCAGATACAAAAATTTAGTATCAAGTTTACTTAAAAGCCAGTATTGCATCTGCCGTTTCACGAAAATCTGAAGCAAGCTACATTAATTTTCAACAGGTATTGCAATAGCAAGCCCTCCTCCGACTACCCATGACATAAGATTCGGGATTTAAAGGTTTGTACCTTTTTTTTTCTTTAGTAGAGAGCCAGGGGGTGCTTTGGGGCTTTGGAGACCCCAGGCTCTCCTCCTGGTTATCTACTGAGGAAAAATTGCACGCAACTTTAAAAACGGCTGTCATGGACCATTTTGCCCCATAACTTGGCCAGGGAAAAACCTAGAGTTGCGAAATTTTACAGGGATCCTGAACTCCCCCAGACATCGAACGAGGTGAGTTGCAAAAACTCTGATACTTTTATTTTCAGCAAGGGGTACAGGCAGCCTTCATATTATTGAAAGCAGCATAAATTGAGAAATGTACCAGGACATTCTGGATAAAAATCTGCTGACATCTACCAGAAAGATGAAAATGAAATAAGGGTGGACATTTCAGCAAGACAATGACCCCAAACACAAGGCCAAGGAAACAATGGTTTAAAAGAAAGACAATCAAGTTGCTTGAATGCTCCAGTCAATCATCTGACCTAAATCCCACAGAAAATCTATGGAGAGAACTGAAGATCAAAGTTCATTAAAGAGGCCCAAGGAACTTTCAAGAAACAAAGACTGTGGAAGAATGGGCCAGATTCACTCCTGAGCAATGCAGATGATTGGTTTCTCCATACACAATATATCTAGAAGCTGTAATCACCAACAAATGCTTTTCTACAATGTACTAAATAAAGTGTGTTCAATACTTATTCCCTGTGTCATTTCAAACAGAACTTTCTGAAGTTATTCTTACTTCAAAATCCTCTAACTGTTTGCTCGACTGTATTCCTACAAGCTTGCTTAAAGAGGTCCTACCAGTAATCATCCGGCCTCTTCTATCAGTGTGAAATGCTTTGCTTAGTATTGGTTATCTACCGAAATCCTTTAAATTATATGTTAAAAAATGGCACCTTGATCCATGTGAGCTCTCTAACTTTTGACCTATCTCTAACCTTCCATTTGTATCTAAGATCATAGAGAAAGTTTTGGCCCAACAGCTATGTTCATGACTACACAAAAAACGTATATATGAAAAGAGTTCCGACCTAATCATACTACAGATATAGCTTTAGTAAAGATAGTAAATTATCTTTTAGTGTCCACTGACAAAGGATTTGTCTTCTGCTCAACCTTAGTGTGGCATTTGACAAAATTGGCCACGCTATTTTACTGGACAGACTAGAAAACCTTGTTGGAATCACTGAAACCACCTTATCCTGGTTTAGATCATATCTGACTGACTGCTCTCAGTTTGTAAGAGTTCATGGGGAAACCTCAGTATATGGCATCCCACAAGGCTCTGTTTTAGGACCTCTTTTATTTACCTTATACATGCTGCCCTTAGGGATGATTATTCGGAAACATGGGATTAGCTTCCACTTCTATGCAGACGACACACAGCTTTATATCTCTGCAAATCCCAGTGATAAAGCTAGATTAAAAAAGATTGGGGACTGCATTAAAGATATAAAAACTGGATCTCACAGAAATTCCTCTTACTCAATACAGATAAAACCGAAGTCCTTCTTCTAGGTCCGTAGCTGCTAGAAACAAACTGTCAGGTCTAATGCTTGATCTCGCTGGTTCCTCAACCTCTCCAGGATTAACTGTAAAGTACCTCTGTGTCACTATGGATACTGACCTTTCATTCGGCCCTCATATATATACTGTTACAATATTAGCTTTCCTTCATCTACAAAACATTTCTAAATTAAGAAGTGCATTATGTTTCTGTGATGCAGAAAAACTAGTCCATGCATTTATTACCCCCAGACTTGATTATTGTAGGCTGCTCCAACAAAAGTCTAAACAAGCTTCAACTCGTACAGAATGCAGCAGCTAGAGTCCTCACTAGGACCAGGAAATTTGACCACATTAGCCCAATATTATCCAGACTACATTGGCTTCCGATCAATTTTTGTATTGACTACAAAATTCTATTAATGACATATAAAGCCTTAAATGGCCTTGCACCAGATTACCTCAGAACTTATCTCTTACTCTAAACAACCACAGTCACTCAGATCTCAAGTTGCTTGATACTAACTTGTTCCCAGAATTATGAGAGCTTAATCAGGGGGAAGAGCATTCTCATGTATAGCCCACAAGCTCTGGAATGCATTGCCATTCAACTTTTGTGACTCAGTTATGAAGTCCAGGCTGAAAACATATTTGTTTAGTCAGGTTTTCTGTGTTAAATTTTTCTTGTTAGATAGAAGGTGTTCAGCTGGGAGTTGGTGGGCACAGAGGTTTCAATTAAACTGGGACCATGGTGTTATCACCCCACCACTCCTCACGTTCACACAGGTTTGTGATGCTGGAGTGGAGGTGCACCGGAGTCTCTGGGCGCTCTCACGCCCATCATACCTCTCAGTTCTGCCCTTTCTAGCTAGGCTGCACCCCTCATAGATATTAACAATGCCTTGTAAATGTAAACTGAACTTACTCTCTCCTCTGTTTTCTCAGAGGGTAAATGCTGCACATCTGCTGGACAGATCTCCGAGGGAAACTGCCCTTAACTGATCCCGGCTCCATTCATTGAATTGAATTGAATTTCATTAGGTGGTCGTACAGCCCTCCATGGGCTGAAATGAGATTGTCAGACCCCATTCCCTAGACCTGAAGCCAATTAAGCTCTGGGACATCATGTCTTGCTCCATCCATCAACGCCACGTTGCACCACAGACTGTCCAGGAGTTGCTGGATGCTGTAGTCCAGGTCTGGGCAGCATTCCCTCAGGAGATCATCCGCCACCTCATCAGGAGCAGGCCCAGGCATTATAGGGAGGTCATACAGGCACGTGGAGGCTACACACACTACTGAGCCTCATTTTTACTCGTTTTAAGAACATCAAAGTAGGATCAGCCTGTAGTGTTTTTCCAATTTAATTTTGAGAGTGACTCCAAATCCAGACCTCTGTGTGTTGATAAATTTGATTTCCATTGAAACTTTTTGTGTGATTTTGTTGTCAGCACATTCAACTATGTAAAGAACAAAGTATTTAATAATAATATTTTATCATTCAGATCTAGGAGGTCTTATTTTTGTGTTCACTTATTTTTTTGAGCAGTGTATATATAATTGTTTTAAAAAATATTTATTTGGCTTATTGGGCTCCTCCTACTTTGCTGTTACTCCAAACACTTTTTTCTGCCCCTATTTTTTTAGCTCCCTGCTTCCTGGAGTAAGCATATGAACCTCATTTGGTTGCTAGGATACAAAGAAATGGACAGTTAGTAGGACACTTAGCAGATTAACGGTGATGGGAGACAACAGATAACAGCCCTCATTCTAAACTTATAACTTGTGCAAGATAAGTCCTGTGGACATCACACATTGAGAGGTCTCTAACCTTCAGATGATCTTCTTTCAAAGAATCATTATTTTTATATATGTATATTTTAGGGCATTAAAGACTTCAGATTTTTCCTAGTTGACTAATTCATCAAGATAGCCGAAGTCGAGTCGACTAGTCGGGATGACATCAAACACACGCAGGAACAAAGGTGTCTAACACTGAGTAATTTTTATTAACGTTCTCTGTAACATTAACAGTCAACATGACATTTGAACTTAACTTGAAGGTTCTGGTAAATTTAAGTGTAAACAGAAAGTGAGAACAATTTAACCCACAGCGCTGCTCAGTTTCTCTGAACCGGACTCCCTGCACTGCTAGCATTAGCATTTTAGCTAGAGGTGCCGTTTCAGAACAGTGCAGAACGGCAGTACTTTTCCTGCACCTTAACACCAAATTGCAGGTTCTGCAGGTCCCCGTGCTGTTTGTGTGTCTAGAGTGAAGGATCTGCACACGTGTGATGTGTGTCTATGTTCTCTGCTGCCGTCTGTCTCGTGTTGTTGTGGTCTCGTGTTTACACTCCACTCTACGTGCCAATGGTTCCGCCCCTTTTATGAAGCGACTATAGTAATTGGTTAAACCAAGGAATGCATGTCAGCCAATCAGAGGCAGAGACTGCAATATGTCCAAAGCGAGGGTAGAGAGAGGAAAAAACATGACTACTCGACTATTCTCAGAGGCCGTCGACTAGTGCCTCTATAGTCGCCTAATTGACAAGTCGACTTTTGTGTTAATGCCCTAGTATATTTATATATTGCTATCCTCCTATTTACATTGTCTTCATGCACAATGGAATTAAACAAAAAGTAAATATACTGATTTCTTCATCATTGATATTTTGTTTATAATTTGCAGTGAGTGCAAGCAAGATTTAGCACATAGCAAAAACTTTATTTAGCACATTTCCACAGCTGCAAAGTTGATAAATGTTCGACCATATATGCATGGTCATACAAAAACACAAAACACAAACAAGTTTGTGAAAAACATTTAACATAAGGTCAGAAATCAAGAAAAACTTGGAACTTTGATGAGTAGCAACTTGTTACGATGGAGGGCTTCCCCGTCGCAAAGCAGGCCCAGAGGCAGGAATCCATTTTGTAACTTTACTGTGCAAACAGAAAACTAAATGACTCATGGGCCGAACACTGAAACAAAATGGCTTATGGGCCGAACCTAAGCACAGACACTTACAAAACACCAGTTCCCTGACTCCTAGCCTTGACTGAAAACAGCCCAGTGTCCCCTGGCGTCCCCCCTAGGCCACCAGACCCAGGTTCACTCCCTGGCCCGTGCGCCGAACAGCAAGAGTGGCCCTGGTGGGACTCCCTAGCTAGTCCCCACTTCTCAAGGTCTTTAGTGTCCATTGAGGGGCTGCCTCCTCCCGGGAGTCATTCCTCCAGGAACTCCCTACCATTCCGGGAGTTGGTACCTCCTTGTCATGCCTGGTCATGACCTAGGGACCTCTGGATACCACCCACTCTGTCCCTAGGCTTTGCACCCTTCACCTGGGCCACTCCGGGACCCCTCTGCGGCCCCCTACTGTCCACTGGGCTCTCATTTGTCCCACCCACCCCTGTGAAGTCCTCCAAACCCCATGTACCCCCCTCCCCCAATTTTCCTTGCGAAGGGCCCCGCCCTGTTGGGAACATTCTGCCCCTCTATAAATTTAAGAGGGCTGTAAGGGTTAACTGAGTGGCTACTGGGGCTGCTACATGGACTAATGGGGCCCTTAATACTGGTCATAGAGCCCCCTTTTGGAACGGGGTCGAAGGCCGGAACCTCCCCCTGGACATGGATGTGGGCGGCTGGCGATGGATCTCTACAGGGCTAAGGAGCGCGGGGTTTGCAGCCGCTTTCTCGGTGGGGGGGTAAGCCGAAAGCTCTGGTTTTCCCTGGCTTGTGAAGGAGCCAGTGTCCGGAGCCGTTTCCGGAGCAGCAGGTGTGGGCCTTTGCAGCTGCAACTCTGTGCTGCTTGCAATCAGAGCCTCTGCGCTGCTCGCGATTGGAGCGTCCAGCAGTCGCCATCTGGGAGCAGGAGTCGGCTGTGACTCGGGCCTTTCATCCACTACGGAGTGGCAGAACCCCACAGCTTCTGCCTGCGACTCACGCTGCCCAGTCCTGGCGTGTGGTTACATGGCACTCGCGAGTGTTGGCCAGCCGTCCGGAGCCTCTGTGATGCTTGAGAGCAAAGGCTATAGGATGCCTAGTGAGTGTTGGCTCCGCTACGTTGGGGCACGGGGGTTCCACCCCACTTTTGAGCATAGTCTCCTCGTAGCTCATGAGTGTAGCCTCAGCGACGCTGAGGGACCAAGGCTCTACGAGGCTCTGGAGTGGTGTGGATGGTGGGTGACTGCTTTCTCCGGTGCTGAAAAGCTGTCGCCGTCTTCTTGGGGCCGGCGTGGGTTGCGTAGTACTCGCGAGCGCTGTCCAACCATTCGGAGCCTTGGCGACACTTGTGAGTGTAGCCTGTGCGATGCTAGTGAGCATTGGCTCCACGATGCTGGGACGCAGGAGTTCCATGCTGCTCGTGAGCATGGTTTCCACGTCATTTGTGAGCGTTGTGTGCAGCTGCCGCCTTCTGGGAGCTGGAATCCGCTCTTTTCATCGATACAGGGTGGCAGAACGCTGTAGCTGCTGCCTGCAGCTCTCGCGGCTCAGTCAAGCCAGTCCTAAAGGAAGCTGGGATTTTGGCTTGCGGGTCCAGCAGCAACAAACCCTGCGCCTCTCATGTCTCATTCCCCAGGATCTCTTGCCTTTTGTAATAGGCTCGAGGTCCTCCAGGTCTGAGTCTGAGGCACGCTCTGGGGTCTTAATTGGGGTCCCTGCCCTTCCGTCCCACCAGAAGCCACCTATAAGTCCTGCAAGTAGGCTCGAGTCACGCTTCCCAGGACCAACTCCTTGGGAAGCGACTCCTCCCTTGCCAGTTCTTTGCCCATTTTTGCCGGGTCGGTCCATCTGTTACGACAGGGGTCTTCCCCATTGCAAAGCAGGCTCGGAGGCAGGAATCCATTTTGTAACTTTATTGTGCAAACAGAAAACAAAACAGCTCGTGGGCCGATCACTGAAACAAAACGTCTTGTGGGCCAAACCTAAGCATAGACACTTACAAAACACCAGTACCATGACTCTCCTAGTCCTGACTGAAAACAGGCTGGTGACTCTCCTGAAACAGGCTAGATAGTAACTAGTACTGATAAAGACTTTCCAGCTACAGTCTGGGTGGACCGACAACCCCTTGTTGGCCCAATACACCCTTATATACTCCCTGTTACCCCCTGATTTCATCTGCAGGTGTTCCTGATAACCTCTTAATAGACAGCAGGTGGAATCAAGGAGCAATAGAGCCTAAGTGGGCTAAGGGTGCCCCAACTCACATTTAGATTTTCAGTGCTTTAAAGGTATAGGACAGGCAGAGCTGTACAAACGTATCACCTCTGCTAAATCAACGTGTTTGTTATATCCAAAGTAAATCTATTCAGACCAATATATTCATTTGGTCTAAGCCAGGTTTCTGTGAGACAGAGTGCGTCAAAGCAATGATCTGAGATAATTTCATTAACAATATGTGCATTAGGCTCAAGGGATGTGATGTTAAGTAGTCCAAACTTTAGAGGAAACTCATTTGGCCATTGTCTGGTTTTATGTTTCTCAGATTGTTTCTGGAGAAATTAACGAATTTATCCTTTTTTTTGGCTGTTCGTTGAAGAGACACAGTTTCAACAGGGCAAGCTATGTGTGTGTCTAACAGCATGGTGGGCAGTAGTGTGGCTAATGTGAGTGGAATCTAAAGTGTGACTTTCTGCAAGTCAGATGGCTCGTAGTATCCTGGAGATGTTGTCCGACAGGACTACAACTCCAGTTCTGCTAGGTAGAGGCCATCGGCATGGTAGAATCTAAGACTCTCCCAGAAAACATTCCAGTTATCAACAAAGGGTAATCTCTGTTGCTGACACCAAGACTGTAACCATTCATTATAAGCAAATAGTCTACTGAACCTCTCGATCCCTTGCCGAAATGTGGGAGATGTGGGTGATGTGCTGCGGACCTTCTCGACCAGGCTCCAGAAGTCATTCTTAAGGATCTCACCTGAAGCCAGGGGCGCGTCTTCCACCACTGCTGCTGTTGCTGCATCCAGATTTCGTGTCCCAGTGCCAGGGTGACGACAGGCAGGCAAGGCAGCATCCTTAGTGCATTGAACCTGGACAGAGAAAAACTCAGGGTTAAGGTTGTCAGTGTTTGTCTCACGCTGAGAATTTACATGGGATAGGTGAGTGTTGGTCTGTGTAGCTTCCAGCATGGTTTTCCGCTGATGTAGCCAGGCCTGCTTTGCCTGTATATCGTGGATCTGCTTCTCCACCGCCTCCAGCTCCAATTCCACCAAGTGCAGCTCAAATGTATCCTCACCTGCACTCAGAGGCAGAGACAAAACCGGCATGATGTTTAGAAACCGAGGTAATCGGTGTAAAATAGCGCAGTATCTGTCTAACTGGCTAATGGGCTAGCGATGCTAATGAGGTAGCCAGCTACAAGTGCTGTGCTGTGAGAACGATTAGAACTTAGCAAGTGTTTAGAGTAATATAAACACGGTCATCTAAAAACTATAAAATAAATCACAAGCAGTAATAGTGAGTAAAATAAAGGAAAGATCACGCTGGGAGCACGCTGGTTACAAGAGTGGCGGCGAGACAGGAAGTAACGTCACCCTGTATGACGACAAAACAAATTCAGGGTTCAGGAAAGACTGACAACACAGCCACTAATTCCATCAATAAATGTTGACTTTAACACTATGGCACTCATGTGACAATCAGCCATCCATGTGTGCTTACAACACCTGGCATAAAATTATTAGCCTACCAGGCCTGACGCACATGCCGGACACAAACATCTAACGAGTTGTTTCTCAGAATTTCCTGACCAAATGGAGATTTTGCATTCTGGGTTTTATTCATAATGAAGTCACAAAATGAGTGGCTCAAAAGTCTCACACTGTTTAAAGCCCTGTTGCATTGCCATCACTTTTAAATTTGCTGTCAATCTTGCAGTATAAACATCACAAGCTTTTTTAAAGAATTTTGATGGGATTTTAATGCATTTGTCTTGACAGAAGTGGTACAGTTGAGTTTGGTGGGCTTCCTTTGTGGAGTTTTTTCCACAAATTCCCTTTCAGATTTAAGCTTTTCCAATACATTAATTTTGCTCTGCTGAAGCCTTCATGTGACCAACATAGAAGTATGCTTTGGGTGCTTGTCATGTTGAAAAATCCAGTGGCCCAAGTGCCTCTGGTTCCCCTGAAATATGTCAAAATAAACTTCCCTGTTCAATGTGTGGACTTTCTTACACATTAGTCCTGAACCCCTTGTAGCAAAACAGCCCCATAACATGATGTAGGTTAAGACCCTCTCCTTTATGTTGCCAAACATATTGTTGGTTGTTGAAAGTTCCATCTTTGTTTCATCAGACCAGAGAAACATTACCAGAAGCCTTTATCTTTATTCTGGTCCAAAGGTGGCAGTTTTGATGAATAGGCTTCCTTAGTGCCCTGAAGTCCCTTAGCCCATTTTGATGCAGGACCCTCTGGACTATGGACAGTGAGACCTTGATTGTTGAAGCCCCCAGGTTGTGCCATAAATTTGTTGGTGTCTTTTTGGACTTCCGGCCTGATCGTGTATGGACCTTGACTGACCCAAACTTTTCATATTACTGTCAATTTATATTAAGTTAATTAAGTACATTGATTTTTTAGCAACTTCTAATATGCTCAGGATCTTATTGCTAATAACATGAGCATATTAGGACATTCTAATTAACATTCTTTACTTATTTTATAGGAACAGAGTGGTATTATCAGTCAATATAATAATGTATCTGAAACACATCTCCTACATTTCCCATGATTTCTAGGACACTTTTGCTAATTGGAATAAGTATTAATAAATGTTTGTATACAGTAGGTTTGTCTGTTTTCATGGCAATTTTCAGTGCAGTAAAATGCTGTTTTTGAAGCAACATGAACTCAGTAACATCCCTGTTTGTCACTAAACTTAATATACTTGTTTACTGCATTGTGTTGAAACAGATGTTGATTAATACCGACTAACAGGTCTGCAATAAGAGTAATTGCAAAGTGGAGATTACTTGAGGTCTGCGTTGATGTTAACTTTGCTTCTGGTCATATTCTTTTCTTAATATTGTCGTTACTGTGGTTGTATGTGCTGCTGTTTTTTTTAACAGTGCACCTTTTTAGTATTATTGACCGTGCTAAGAGTTCTTCATTATCCTGTTTAATAGACAGTCAAAAAGACAACCGTGTACTCTTTACATAATAATGATGTGTATTTTGGGCAGGAAAAGTACTTATTTCTTATTTTTTTTATATTATTCTTCTTGACACTTTCTTTACATAAAGACAAGATGTGGTATGAACTCTGATAATGGTATGAAAATGATCACCTCTGACAAGGTCGCATGTGCATGGCCCAGACACAAAACAGGCCATGCTCTCCTCTTGTGTGGAGGACAGAACAGAGCTACTTAAAGCAACTGTGTTTACCTATGCATCACGTTGGCTGTCCACATGTGTGAAGTGCCAGTGTTCTCTACAGCATTGCTCTCCACCTGGGTCCTGGAGTACTTGTGCTCAAGCGCATCTATTTTTATTTCTTTTATCTGACTGCTTAGATTTTCAATCTAATTACTTTATTCACTTTATCTACCCAGATACCCAAGAAAAAAAAATCTGAGTAACTTTCCTGGGCCAATGAGGTCTCCCGTTGTAAAAAAGGGACACGATTTCCTTAAAATATAAAATTATGTAATACATTTTATAGTAAGTTAACAAAACACGAATTGCATATTGTCAATCAGTATGTCAATATAGTTGTTTTTAGTGCTTGGAAAATAATCCTAAAAGTGTTTACGGCAGTCAAACCCCGTCACTGAAGATAAACATCATATATCTTCTGTGGAATCAGAGAAAGGGGCTGCATAGAAGTCCATCTGTAATGAGTTCAATACAAATGAACAAACCATCTACAAGGACAATTTAGCAACTTGAAATAAGAATAGTCAGATTTATTTAACCATATTAGTTTCTTAATCTGTACTATTCTGTGACATTTATCTGTTGATATTACACTGTTTATTTCATACAGGTTTTCTGGGAGAATATAAAAAATACATCTAAAAACATGTAGCAGAAGCCTTAAGACTGGTAGAAACCTACAGATAAAGGAGCTAAATGAGTTACTGACAGGAAAAATAGGAAACCAGCAAACTTGGCGAATATACAAGATGATTACCATCTAGATAGTTCAGATGAGGGATCAGACACATATACATTGAGTATCATAATGCATTGATTTTTCTCCTCTTTCAGATTACTGTTTCTTTGTCATCTGATGGAACTATATCTCATTTCATGTGCAACAAGAAATGAACAGAACTAGATAGATAATTTACCCTCCACATCCAAGCTGTGGTGACTGCCAGTATGGTTGACCAGAACTAAAGAGTCTTAATCCATAAAAAGCTGGCTATTAAATTTCATGAACAGAAGTATATGAAGGAGGAACCTCAAATGGAAATCAAGATACTCCGAGTAGAACTAGATTTGAAGAAGAAGAAAGTGATGCAACTGTTTCAGTATTATACCAGTCATAAATAAAAATGTTATTAAATAAATAAAGTGATTTTAAAATGGTAAAAAGCAGATATTTATGTATGTATAGCTTAACAGGTATGAAGAACAGATGTGGACAGCTTAAGCACTGATGTATGTCACTCAGTATAAGAGCATCTGCTAATTGCCATAAAGGTGAACATTATGACAATAGGGCATCTTCTTGGCTTGAATAAATGTGTTTTGCAAAAGCACTAAAGCAACTCTTCCAAACACCAGATATGTGCTCTACTAGAACCCTAGTGGGCTTGAAGGTACAATAATGAGTTGTACCTTTCCAAAATGCAACGGAAGTGCACACACCTTGGATGTTAATGGAAAACCTGTTCTTGCGATTCCTGTTTTCATCAGCATCTGAGGTAGAGGGATGTTTATGGAAATATGGGTTCCATCTATGCTGACTCCTGGAAAATGCTTATATTCATAGAATTGCTCCTTGGAGTTAATTTGGGTTAAAATAATGTAAAGTGACCATTCTGTCATACATGAACACACCACAGCACACAGTGTGAACAGTCCAAAATCTTCCTCAGCATTTAATCTTTACACCAAGTGAAGCAGCGGACAGCCAGGAACACAGAACCCTGGGAGCAGTGCATTGTAATGGTACTTTGCTCAAGGGTACCTCAGGGGTGCCACTAGCGGTCTTGGCGTTCGAACCCACAACTTTCTGATTGGAGGGCGAATCCCCCAACCACTAGGTCTTGCATACTCTGTGAACAACTTTACACACTGCTGGGTCACTGACCCAACATAAATATTCAGTTTCTCTGTGAAAGGTACCACATGTCAAAAACATAAATATATGAGCACCTGCAGACTAAGCAGTACAGGCTGTCCCCTTTGGGAAACTGGGCTCCAAAAGAGAAATGATGTGCACAGCATTAAAAAACTTGAAAAATCATATCATCAAAAAATTGCATTCTGTTGCTTCTGCCAATGAGAACTGGATTGATTTTCATTTACATACTCAGAGGTCCCACAACAACTGGGCCATGGACTTGTATTGTTTCATGGGTCATTTGGTACCAGGCCACAAAAAGACATACTAAAAAATATTTTATTGATTATGAGAGTCTGAAAAAAAACATCTTGGTTACCTGCTCATAGTAGGGAAACAAGTGCAGGGCTCCCATGAATTCAGTGAAATGGTTGTATTTTTACACACTTTGTTTTTTGTTGTATTAGTTTAGTCAGGACTATCCTTAGTCTATGACTATTATATACTATGACTGAGAAAGCAGATTTAAAATGTTTTGCATCCAAAGGCTGTTTCAAGCTATGACTAGTCTTAATCCCTTTCTGGGAAATCACCTCAAAGCATATTTGAGAATACTTAAGACTTTCTCTTGTTAATGGGGTTTATGAGCAGATGTGGGAATCTATAATTGGTCATGTTGGTTTACACTGCTTTAGAGTCCATCTGTTAAACACAGTGGACAATGGAACATCACGTGTCTTCACATTTATTGTATTGTACAATATGACTCTTGTATTTATATGCTTGTTGTTCATATATTCAAATTTGCCCTGACTACTATGAAACTAAAGACAACTCATTGTCTCTCTCAGAATTACGCGTGCACTAGCTTAACCTGGGGAGAGAGAGCGAGCGAGAGAGGGGGGGGGGGGAGAGGGTATTGACGTCATTCAGGTTTATTAGCGGTCTACGCGGTTCACACAAACACCAGTCACACTCTCCTCGTGTTGTCTGCACAGGTAAACGGGCAATGCCGTGCCTGGCTTTCTTCTGTGTCTTCTGTATCAGACATCTTCGGGAACAGCTGGGGCAGCACAAAGAGTTTTTACGTAAGAGAGAATTTAAAGACCGTGAGAACCGTTCTCAGAAGGAGGGTGATCAGAGTTTTTACTCCATATGAAGAAAAGGTACGCACAGGACTAGTATTCTTGGACTGGGTTGATTTTCTGGGCTAGTTCCAGTGTTAGTTATGTGTATTTTTTCAAACTTGCTATTTGTTTTCGAAAACGTGAGCCCGCTTTTGTTGGAAAGGTCGGTCGTTTCAGCACCATGGACAGTGTCGTTTCAGTACTTTTGTTTCACGTAACTGCTTCAAAGCCACTGTAATACGCGTCAACATTTCCGTTTCCATTTTCTTTCTTTTAACCGATTAAACACCATAACACTAGCTCAGTTCGAGTTTGTTTTCGTGATTTAAACCGATTACAATATGTAATGTACAATTAATTACATTAGCTGTTCATTTTTTAACCAAATCATCAATGGCTCACTCCAGTTTTGTTTTCGTGTGTCATGTTTCTAGCAGATCATAATGCAATTTTGATTTACTCTCTACAGGCTTGATACGTTTATCTTTCGTAGAATTCATTTTTTTTCTCTTGGTTAAGTAGACATTTAGCCATTAGCACAAAAAAATTGAGAGTCCATGTGTCAAACACAATGGACGATTAACTTAATTCTGTTCTATCACATATGTCTATCCAGTCAAATAGAGTATATCTGCATGTACAGATTTTCTTAACATAAATCTTCTTTGGAGTACACTGGAATCATTTCTTTGCAATCCATTTATATTTCATGAACCAGTTCTAGTTTCTAAAAATACATTGATTTAATTCACAGTCGTACTTTATTTTATACTGTCAGTTTTATGTGAACACGCTGCTGTATGTAACAAAATCTTTAATCCGTTCATCGATTAACTCAGTCTTGTAAACTGTTACTGAATAAAATCACTTATTTAAAGACATTTTACTAAAACAGCCATTCCCTTCTTTAGGGCGACCACCATAGAGATGAACCAGAGCGTGGCAATGAATGAGAGTTTTGAAGGGCTTTCCGCAGCCTCGTGGGTGGGCGCCGAAACTTTCAACGGCAACGGCAGCCTCGCACTCTCCTCCGCTTCCTCCACCTCCTCCTCGTCCCTTATCGACTTCCCCGTGAACCCGTGGGACATTATGCTGTGCCTCTCCGGCACAGTGATCGCGTGCGAGAACGCCATCGTGGTGGCCATCATCTTCTACACACCGACGCTGCGCACGCCTATGTTCGTGCTGATTGGCAGCCTGGCCACCGCTGATCTGCTGGCGGGCATGGGGCTAATCCTGAACTTCGTGTTCCAGTACGTGGTCTCTTCAGAAACCATCAGCCTCATTACGGTGGGATTCCTCGTGGCATCGTTCGCGGCGTCTATCAGCAGCCTGTTGGCAATCACCGTGGACCGCTACCTGTCACTGTACAACGCGCTCACCTACGTGTCGGAGAAGACGTTGCACTACGTGCACCTGATGTTAATAGGCGCGTGGGGCGCGTCCCTGGGGCTTGGCCTGCTTCCCGTACTGGGTTGGAACTGCCTGGATGATCCCAAATCCTGCAGTATTGTGAGGCCGCTACGACGCGGCAACGTCACCCTGCTGGCCGCCTCTTTCTTCGTCATCTTCGCGCTCATGCTCAGCCTGTACGTGCGCATTTGTAAGATCGTGTGCCGCCACGCGCACCAGATCGCGCTGCAGCAGCACTTCTTCGCAGCTTCGCACTACGTGGCTACCAAGAAGGGCGTTTCCACGCTCGCCATCATCTTGGGCACGTTCGGCGCCAGCTGGCTGCCCTTCGCCGTCTACTGTCTGGTGGGCGAGCGAGAGTACCCGGCAGTCTACACGTACGCCACGCTGCTGCCTGCCACCTATAACTCCATGATCAACCCTATCATCTACGCGTACCGTAACGCCGAGATCCAGCGCTCGCTGTACGTACTTTTCTGTGGCTGCTTCCACGCCAACGTGTCCTATCGTTCCAGATCTCCCAGCGAGGTCTAGAGCGGCCAATCAAGTCCTCCTCACACCATTATTTCCATTATTAAGTTTTTATTAGCTCGTTTTTCACATCAGTTGAAAAAGCCAGACTCCCTTTAGATAGTGAAAAACCTTTATGACGATCCATAGAAAGATTCCAAAATTACTTGAAACAAGAACATTAAAGTGATGAATGTGTATGTTGCCATTTCTTAGCTATGAGGTTGTTAAGACAGCCGAACAATGCTACTTTTCAGCCTAGCCCCCAGCTGATGTCTGCCAAAAAAAGGAGAAGAAAGTGTGAATCATACGTTTGTCTGTTTGATGCGCCATTGCACTTTACTGAGACTCAAGTCAGCCAAGAGTTTGCCCCTAACGCTGTGAACAACAGACTTTCAGACTTTTGTGGTCCACGAAGCAACAAATTTGTATTCGTCGAATTGTGGGGGAAATAGCACTTTACTGTTTACTATTTAAAAAGCCAAATCAGTATTGTACAAACCTGTATTTAAAGTTGCGAATGGTTTGTGTGATAAGTTTTTATCTTGTAAATGATCTATGACTCTACATTTTATATGAGACAGAGAACATAATACATTTTTAAAAATGAAAAAAAAAATCTGTTTGAGTGTTTTGGTATTGAAAGAAAGAGAGAGGCATGTTGCACAATGAAGAGTTGGTTTAACTGCTTTTCAACCCAGAATTTTGAAATAGTTTCCCATGGTTTATAAAGACCTAATAAACTGCCTGACCGCTGTAGTGCTGAGAAATGTTATGTTCTTCTGTCCCAGGGTACTTCATTGATATCACTGGCAGCTCTGAGATTCAAACCCATGGCCTTCCAAGCATAGGGGCAACGCCCTAACCACTGTTCAGATGTTATAAATCATGTGTATTCAGATGTTATACCACAAATCTCTCTCAAATCTCTCTCAAATCATGATTTCAATCAGGGTTGATTCATTTGGCATTAACACCTGTTATTTTGGCTACAAAACCTAATATGCTGCTTTGAATTTCAGACTGTTTCTCGAGGCTTAACCAATTGTCATGTCTCAAGTGTTTCTCAGTCCTCCTACGTGATGTTACGATGCATGGAGACCATTTCTACCCTTCAGAAGAAGAAAAACCAAAGACCAAAGGTTGCCCTAAGGTTTGGAATTTAAAGATTCATACCATTTTATTCCTCAGTAGAAAACCATGGGTAGCTTTTGTGGAGCTTTGGGGATTTTGAGACCCGAGGCTCTCCTCTTGGCTATCCACAGAGGAAAAAAGTGGCATGCAACTTTAAAAACGGCTGTCACAGAGCATTTTGCCCCATGGCTCAGACCATTTTGCCCCATTTCACAGAGCATTTTGCCCCATAGTATTCATTAGTATCTGAGAATCGATTTTTTGAAAACATTGTTCAGTTGTGTTAATGACTGACATACCAGAAAGGGATACCCAAAGTGATACCCATATGTGGCCTGCGGGCCATGAAATGCCCAGGTCTGTTCTGACCCTCACTCACACAATGGAACAAAATCAGTGCCACTCCTGGTTTACAGGAACCGTCAGCACTCCAACACGCGCTGCGTACAGGTCACACCACTGCGGTCCCCTCGGAGTCCCTCCTTCACCCCGGAGTGTGTACCGATGTGCTGAATGTTCCAGCTTGCTGTCTTCTTGCTGTGATATTTGTGTATATGTATGGTCAGGGGGGTCCAATTTTGCTGCATGTAACAGTGTAGTAACAAATCAAGGCTTTCGTCATCATCAGCTAGAGTTACTCATGGCGGTCTAGAGGACCCCCCTGAGAGGTCAACCCCACCACTCTACTCTCCTCTTCCCTGTTGCTCCCTGAGCCCTAGACATTGTATGCTGTCATATTTCAAGTCCCAAACCACCACCCCAATCTTGCTTCCCATTGGGCCTGTCCCAACCACATGACTTTAGGGGTAAATCTACTAACAAAAATTCATTGATCACTGGAGACAATGAAGAGATAATGATCATTCAGAACAACCATGAACACATTCACAAACACAGGGAATGTACAAAAAAAAATTAACCACACTCAAAACAAAATCAACGAGGAAAATCTTCCCGTCACATTTACACATGACTACTGCACCATTTATCTGAACACTGATATTAAACACTTTGCATGTAGTTTTTTCCTATTCTATTCTGTTCTATTCTATTCTATTCTATTCTATTCTATTCTATTCTATACTATAAATCAAAATTTTTGGAGAAGCTCACAAAAGCTGAAATAATTTACACTTAATGTATTCATTTATTGGCGCCTGCATGTTCCAGAAAAATATATGGATGTGCAGAAGGTTAATGGGCTTAGATCCCTGTAACTGAAATGAACTCCAATAAGTAACTACCATCATGTTTGATTTTTCATGTGCTGAACTGCACTTAAATAAATCAGTTTTTATGATTTTGCTGTTTGAAATGTTTGTCTCATAAGCCTAAAGCTTTTGGAACAGCTTTACAGCTAAATCTTTTTTGATAATGTCATTCAAAAAGTTTTCAGCTGCCAATAAGTTTAGAAAATAAACAAACAAAAAACATATACATGGGTTTGGCTGGATCGCAACATATCTGTCCATTTCAGACAGACACATTATATTCATGGGGCTTATCTAAAGCCATGTTTACACAGAGATTCATATGCCCAAGGTAGAGCTGTGAGAAAACCAATGAATGCCCTTTCATTTACTCATTGTCCTTGTAAATATTGTGTCACGGGTGTTGTGTTTCACAGTCTCTGTTCTGTGTTGACTCACAGCAATGTTTTCCATCAATTTTGTGGCTGCAAGCAGTTGTCAAAGTGGTGATGCACATCACATTGATTTAGCTGAGGGAGTAGTTTCAGTTTTGTCACACACATTTACAAACAGATGAGAAAACGTAATTCCTTTTTCATGACTTCCCTCGATTGCCCTAAAAGCAGAGGTATGGAGCAGGCTCATTTCTCACATATATCATCAGCCTCAAAGGAGGCGGAGTAGACATATGTGTCAGCTGAGTTGTGGATCCTTTTTCTGAGTAATCCAAAACATCACCCAACATCAGTACTTGACTTCGCAAATCTTATGGCTGAGTTCCAAAATCTGTTATAAAGCTTTTTACAGAAGGGTGGGGCAATAATTGCAGTTAGTACTTCTTTTGTTCCTACTTGTTCCTCTCTCTGTTCCTTTTCTTGTTTTTCTTGTCCCAGTGTTCATCTTCTTATTTTTATTCTGTTGCACCTGTTTCTTAGTTTTAAATGTCCAACTGCATAAAAAGGAGTAATGTAATGTGCTCAGTTGTTCCTAAGTTGTCCAGACACAAGTCAGGACTTGCTGTTTTGCAACTTTAATCATCCAGCAGCCAGCTCCTCTTGATTCACTGTTTGATGTTTTATTCACTTGTACTGACCACACACTCACTTCTGTATGTGAAATGCTAATTATATTTCCCAGTCCCACTGTGATGCTGCCTCAGCAGCTGTCACAGTCATTACTACAAAAACAACCATGACATTTTTACAATTCAACAACTTTTATGTGTTAGTCCTCACACCCACACACTGATGGCAGAATACAGTTAATAGGAGGAGTTAGCTGTCACTTCCAGCTGTTAGGCTGTGGTTGCACCCAGATGCCATAAAAAAAAACAGCACTTACAGTTGAGTGACATGCATGGCAGTGTGCTTGAATCTTGATTCTTTATTGTGGGCAGTATAAGGTACACCTGTGCACTACTCATGATGTCAGATCAGCATCTTGATGTGGCACATCTGTG
>JBBMFX010000148.1:12808780-12819783 GCA_037832545.1 Rhabdalestes septentrionalis | reverse complement strand
AGCATGTACAAGGTAAATAGAAGTGGTCCTAAAACAGAGCATTGTGGGACACCGTATTTTACTTTGGTGGGGGCTGAGGATTCTCCGTTAACAGTGGTTGGTCAGGTACGATTTAAACCAGGATAAGGTGGTTCCCGTGATTCTGACAAGGCGTCTGTCTGTCCATTCTTAAATACCAACTGAGAGGAGAAACCACATCCACTCATCCAGGCTGAGGCATTTGATTATTCTGAATGTCAGCCTGCACTGACGACACACAGTTTAGTTATTGAGTTTGCTTCTGGATCGGTTCTGTGGATTTGTTTAAAATGAAAAGCTTGAGTAAAATATATAAAAAAGTTAGCAAATCAGCTTTTGTAACAGAATACACAAAATTATACAATTATAAGGCATGCAAAGGGTTTATCAACACAAAGTATTCATATTTGCCAAGTTAGGCTGAAACTTGAGGCTGCAGATGATGATAAACTAAGAGTCGTTTGGGAGCTGAAAGAATCAGTTCTTAGGGAGCCATGGCAGAAAAGCTGGCTCTCTGAAAAGAGCCGAACTTCCCATCACTGCAACACACTCTTTGCAAAGATTTTGCATTCTAGAGTGTCTTTGAGTCAATTTCTGCCGAAATCCTGATGAACGTAAAGAAAACACCAGTATTGTGCTAACATGGCATTCGGATGACGTTCTGGAGGACTGAATATGTCCCACAATTCAATTGTTCTGGGAACCGAGACAAGTCAAGTTTTGAAGAAAACTACAAATCCCAACTCCTAAATAATCCGGAGAAAATAATCACTGCCCCCACAGGTGAATACAGGAAACTACAAATTGGGCTGCAGGCTAAAGTTAAACAGCCTCAGACAAACCAAACGCCAGTGTAATGCCAATCAATTGCAGATAAAAAATGCTACAAAAACAGTGTTCCAATCACTTTCAAAATTCTAAATGGTAATTCCCTGACTTGGCACCCAAATGATAAAATTCCCTGATTTTTCCTGACTGGAAATGACTTTATTGAAATTCCATGCTTTTCCAGAAATTCCCTGAACCATAGGATTGCTGCAGCTCTCTCTGCACCCTTTTCAGCCCCTCCTTACTTCCTGAATTGAAGGTTCTCCTCTGCTGCTTGAGGCCACCCTTGATTTCTGGAGAAATTCAGGGTTTTTTATTTGGAAAATGATGCACAGTCCTAATGGGTATGGTATTATCCACACAGAAAATAAAAGTACCCCATAACGCTGTCCACAAGACTCTGTGTCCACCCCACAATCATTACACAGTACCTTCCACACAGTAGACTCAAACAATCCTTTAGAGCCTCCTCGTCACTTCTGACCTTCTCTGCACTGTGTGGATGACAGCTGCTTTCCTGTGTCTTTCCTGTGTAGTACTAACGGCTCACAAGGTGCACCTGGTTGTGATCAAATCTTCCAAGGGGGCGGTGATGAATTGTGAGAATATCATACAGTACGTCCAGTATTTTTTTGTCTCTGGTGGGGCATATGACATACTGGGTGAAATTGGTCCAGGAATATATTAAGTCAAGTTTTATTGTCATATACAGACAAAATGCTGCTTCATTACCCAAAATATAATTCTTAGTCTCATGTTTACAGACACATAAGTAGATATATTTTTTAAAGTACTACAAGAAATAGAAAAAGCAGAAAGTAAGTAAAATAATATTAAAAAAGGTTTTGTTATGTACAATTATTAATAGAATATCTAATGCAAAATAGTGCAGTGAGGTATTTAGGATGTGGAGTGCAAAATAGTGCAATGGGGATTTTAAAGTGTCATTGTTCTAAAGTTCAGAAGCCTATTCAGAGTCTACTGGTGTGGGTCTGAATGGTACTGCACAGCCTGTCTGATGGCAGGGGTATGAAAAGTCTATGGCTGTGGTGGCATAAGTTTAACATAGTTTAACATAGAACAGATAAATTCTGTGGCATCACTGACACTGAGTGAGGAAAATGTGCTGGAAGGAGGTAATGCAGATTCTACTACTGAAAGTGAGTGGTAGAGAGCATAGACGGTTCTACCTCTTATTGACCCCCTGCACTGTACGGCCAAAGATTTAATAAATTTCTTATTGCGACATGCGGTGGCTCGAAGAACAGAACCAACGCTAATTGTGTTTTAGCCGAACTACGCACGCGCAAAACCCTCCACCTCCCCCCCGCCCCTCCGCAGACACACACGTGCAACACCTCTCCCCCTTTGTACACTGTAGTTCGCACACTGGTTATATGTGCCCCCCTAAAATCACACTGGCCTCCTTAGCCCCCCTGGTAATTTTGGTCTAAAACTGCCACTGGTAGAGAGGTTGCCTTGGTTGCAGCGGTAACAGACTGCTCGCTTCTGACCAACGCAATAAGTGATGAATACAGAATGTCTGAATCCCTGTTTTCTCCTGCATCAAAATTCTAGTCAGTTTGTGTACAGCTTCAACATCATTTGGGTCAAGGGCGATTGAGAGGAGTTTCGTCAGAAAGTCTTCTGTGATGTGCCATGTTATCTGTTCATCCAAAATCCAAGCCATGCTGGGCAAAACTGTGTCCTTCCTCTCCACAGTTAAAGCAGTACCAAGGCAAGGGTAATTTAAAAGCTGCTCAATTTGTGAGTGACAAGTGTCTCATTATTCAATTGTCACTCACATATTGAGCTGTTTTAAATTATCCTTGCCTGTCCCATTTTCAGGTGTCCAGATGAATCCTTGAGCGTTTACTCTCCCATGCCTCAGATATAGTCAAGGGGGCTGCATTCTGATTCTCTTCCTGCAGCTTACCCACTCAGCTTTTGGCACAGTATAGGATGGAGAAGAGCTGTTTGTCCAGTTTTGAACACTTTCAAAAAAATCCTGGTGAGAAACCATCTACTTTCTAGCAAAGGAGCAGAGCCTGACTTGAGACACATGCTCACCAAAATCCTCTGTCCTTACAATGTGCTAAGCCACCACTTTCTATATTTCTGGTGGGTTCACACTACTTAGTGAAAGACATGGAGCTTTCTTTCTTTTAACTTCCATTCCCCAATAATGGAACATTCTTGCTGAGGAACCCAGTATGCTGAAGGTAGAATTCGAATCCATGACCTCTTTGCCCAGAGGCGAGAAAACTTCCTGTGCAACCCAGAGTACACTGCTAGGCTAGGCTTTTAAACATGGACTAATTCAGAAGATTGTTGGTATGATCAAATTTTCCTGGGGTTGAAAACAGTTTTGAATCACATGCACACACAAGCAAATAAACCTTTGTGTTAAGCAAAATGAACAAGTAGGCAATTAGCAACAATAAATTGTAAATGCATTTTTGAGCTCAGTTATTTTTGGGGCCCATTTCATATGTGTAAGTATCCATTTAGTTCTTCCACACTCTGACGTGACAGAAAGTGGATCATTCTTGACTGGTACTGCTCCAGCTGACTGGAGTTTCAGGTTTTCGTTTAAGCTTTCTCTCATGCTGGGGAATCTGTGTCGCACTCAGCCGTCTAATGGAAGACCCGCTGGGTGTAAAAATTGTCAGGACCCTGCAATCTTCTCAGACTTTCACACAGACCGCATTCATAAAGTTTGGAAAATGGCCTGCCTCATGCATGCAAATTTTTTTTCTCTTTTTTTCTTTTCTTTTACTTGGGTTCAATTTCTCAGGAGGTGAGTCGCTCTCTTTTACCTGGTTAAATCTGTTTTTTGTTCCACTAATATTGTTTAAATAGCTTTTTTTTAAGGCTAAAATGTAGCTTGGCATCTTTCTGCTGACATATTTTCTTATATTCCTCCTTCTCTCTCCTCCTCTCTCTCTTCTGTGCACAGCAAAATCATCACACAAGCTGCTGCCGTTTGGCTGCCCTTTTCTAAGACACACAATCTGATTGGCTCCAACCAAATTCTGCAATTAGCACAAGATGAACCCTTCTCATGCCAAATAGACAACAGCATATACAACGCAATACAATAATTACAGCTTGAAGTAGCCTGGACTGCATATGTGTGCTGTTAGACAATGCCAGCAGGTCTACATCTTGCATGAAATATTTTTAATCTGTCTAAATATTTTTAATACTGCCTAAATGTCACCATGAACTAGGTGGAGCAGAGCCTTGCTTATTATTTTTCCTGCCTATGTTTATGTTTTTGCTCAGTTTCTCCTATCATATTATAGCTATGAACCTGAGAGTGTTTCCTCTGAGATATGTGGCCAGCCCCTGCATTTTGTCAAGCTGATTCTTAAGACAAAATATGGCAGCATATAAAATGTTACTCACTGTGGATGCTTGTGAATAATGTTTGTGCTATGCTGAAACACTGAATTGAGACAGTATTTTTAAGAGCAGGAGGTACAATTTGAGTAGTCATGTCAAAATCTAGTATTTACAATGATCGTATAATTCATACTCTATATACAATTGTCTCTATATATTGATGCTACAATATTGATTTTTTATTTGCATTACACTGTTTTCTAGTCACCAAGAAGAGAGATGGTCAGAGGATCATTATGAAAGAGATAGAAGGCAAGCAGAATGGGACTTCAGTAAAGACAGTTTCTTCTGTGATGTTCCAGGTAAAATTTCTAAATATTTTAGTCACAAAGTTATAAAGTACTATTAATTTTATTAAATGTATTCCCTAATATGAACTTGCAGGTGACAGCTACTCTAGAATTGTTTTTGCCTCTGCGGAAGGGAAGAATCTGTGGAATATTCAAGCTATTAAGTCCATGTGCAGTTTTGACAATTACAGGGTATGTGCATTTCTGAATTTTTGGGAGAAAACATGCTTTATAAAATTTTACACCCATTTAAAACCCTTTTTTCATCGTAATAAGAAGGCTATGTATCTATTTGTGTTCCTTATACTTGTTCAAAAGGTGGAATTAACCATTAGTATTTTAGTGATAATCTAAGTAGATTTAGGCAGACTGGAAAATTTCTAACTCAAAGAATCAAAGCCTGAATGTATTATGTTGTCATTTTGTTGAATTTTTAATGTTAATCTATTACTTTGGACTCTCTGCACTGTCTATAATCAAGATCATTGAATTCGGTTGGCAGACTCAATCTAATCTAATTTAATTTAATTTAAAACATGACTGAAGTACTAAAGCATCTTAGGTTAATTTCCTGTTATATTTTATTTCTAGCACAATGACTTTTAAAAAAAATACAACTTGTTTATGGCCTCTTTTCAGGTTCGCTCCCATCCCAAGTACTTGAGTTTGTGTCAGCGCACCACAGCTGCCTCCTGTTGTCCTAGTTGGACCCTGGGGAACTACATTGCTGTACTCACCAACAAGTCCTCTTGCCAGAAGATAACAGAACGAGATGTGTCTCACACCTTGAAGGTCCTGCGTTCCTGTGCCAAGTACTATTATAATGGGACTTTGGGTCCTGAGTGTTGGGACATGTCCTCCCGTAGGAAGGACCAGGTGAAGTGTGGCAACGTCCCTAGAAAGTGCACCAAATATAATGCTGTTTATCAGATTTTGCACTTCTTAGTGGATAAAGATTTCCTCAATCCAAAAAGCACTGACCTCCTTCCACCAGCTCTCAAGTATAGCATGCTGTTCTCGCCTACAGAAAAAGGTGAAACTATGATGAAAATATACTTGGACAACTTTGAGAACTGGAATTCCTCAGATGGTGTCACTACTGTGACTGGCATAGAGTTTGGCATCAAACATAATTTGTTCCAGGAGTACCTTCTTACAGATACTGTGTATCCTGCAATAGCTATAGTAATTGTGCTAGTGGTTATGTGTGTGTACACTAAATCAGTTTTTATCACCATTATGACCATGTTTGCCATCATAAGCTCACTAATTGTGGCCTATGTCCTTTATCGGGTGGTCTTCAACTTTGAATTTTTCCCTTTCATGAATTTAACAGCACTCATAATTCTTGTTGGAATTGGTGCTGATGATGCCTTTGTCTTATGTGATGTTTGGAACTACACAAAAATTGACAAACCAAACTCTGAACTCTCTGAAACTGTTAATGTTACACTTCATCACGCAGCTCTGTCAATGTTTGTCACCAGCTTCACCACTGCTGCTGCCTTCTATGTTAACTATGTCAGCAAAATTACAGCCATATGCTGTTTTGGTGTGTATGCTGGCACTGCTATCCTGGTCAATTATGTTCTGATGGTAACCTGGTTACCTGCTGTTGTGGTTCTACATGAACGATACTTGCTTAACCTTTTCATTTGCTTCAGGCAACCACATCATCCGACATCTAGAAACTCAAGTTTTCTGACAAGTTTATGTCAGAAAGCCAGTAAGTGCCTGAGTGCTACTTCAGAGTATGCTCGTATTTTCTTTGAGAAGGTATTGCCATGCATTGTAATCAAGCTGCGATACCTGTGGCTTTTTTGGTTTGTGGCTTTGACAATAGGTGGAGCATATATTGTCTGTCTGAACCCCAAGATAAAATTGCCATCCTTGGAACTATCAGAATTTCAAGTATTTCGCTCCACACATCCCTTTGAGCGCTATGATGCAGAATACAAAAAACGGTTCATGTTTGAGCGTGTCCATCATGGAGAAGACCTCTACATGCCTATTACTGTTATATGGGGTGTTATTCCAATAGACAATGGGGATCCCTTGAACCCTAAAAATAAAGGCAAACTAGCACTTGACACTAGCTTTAACATTGCCAGCCCTGCCAGCCAGGTGTGGATTCTTAACTTCTGTCAGAAACTCCGAAATCAAAGCTTTGTGTTCCAGTCGGATGAGCAAGATTTCACCAGCTGTTTCATGGAGACTTTTAAACAGTGGATGGAGAACCAAGATTGTGATGAGGCTCGAGCCTACCCATGTTGCAGTCAGTCCACTTTCCCCTATAGACAGGATGTATTTGAGCTGTGCATCAAAAGGGCTATTATGGAGCTAGATCGAAGCACCATCTATCACCTGGACAGCAAGACCCCAGGGCCAAGATTTGACATTAATGATACCATTCGTGCCATTGTACTTGAATTTCAAAGTACATATCACTTCACTTTAGCATATGAGAAAATGCATGAGTTTTACCATGAAGTGGATGCCTGGATCCAGGAGGAGTTAAAGAATGCTCCAGAGGGCTTGAGCTATGGCTGGTTTGTCAGCAACTTAGAGTTCTATGACCTCCAGGACAGTTTGTCAAATGGCACGCTTATTGCCATGGCATTGTCAGTGTTGGTTGCCTTTAGTGTTATGCTTTTGACCACCTGGAACATCATTATTAGTCTCTATGCCATCATTTCAATTGCTGGAACCATTTTTGTCACTGTTGGATCTCTAGTGCTTTTGGGCTGGGAATTAAATGTACTGGAGTCAGTCACAATATCAGTGGCTGTAGGACTTTCTGTTGACTTTGCAGTACATTATGGTGTAGCATACCGCCTTGCTCCAGAACCTGATAGGGAGGGGAAGGTGGTTTTCTCCTTGAGCAGGATGGGTTCAGCCATTGCCATGGCCGCATTCACTACCTTTGTAGCTGGGGCAATGATGATGCCATCCACAGTACTGGCCTACACCCAGCTTGGCACATTTCTGATGCTAATTATGTGTATCAGTTGGGCCTTTGCGACATTCTTCTTCCAGTGCATGTGCTGCTGTCTTGGTCCTCAGGGCACTTGTGGACAGATTCCTATACCTAAGATGTTTATGTGTGATAATTTTGAAGTAGATTCCTCCTCCTCCAGTCATACCCAAGTTAAACATGGACAGGCAAGAAAATACCAGTCAGACACTGGGGGCCAAGAGGTTGAGTATGAACTTCAGCCCCTGGCAACCAATGATAGAAATATGGGAAATAGAAATGATCAAGCATGTACTCATCTACTCAATGGGAATGTTCATCATGCATCTTGTTTTCAGTTTAAAAACAAATGTAATCCTGAAAGAGAAAACTCTGCCTCTGATAACAGCATATCAAGTAACGATCCTGCACATATGCATGAGTACTTGTATAGTACTAACTCTTGTGGGGATCCTTTGCCTCAACCTATACCGAACAGACAGTGTGCCCTGCACCCCTCCTGTACTCAATCCCCATGCCCAGTTTCACATTATGCTTTGGCAGGAAATCATGTTCCCAAACCTCAGAGCATCTTGTCTACCATTGATCCGGTGCACATGACCAGCCATCACATGAACTATGTTCAGTGTGCCTCTGGTCATTTCCACCACTGTGCCCGGTCTCAAAGCCCAAGGAATAGCAACCTCAAATCTCATGGCTGCTACCGTAGGGGATATGGCTTGCACACATTGCACCTTCAACCTCAGATTCGCCCACCTGATGCATCCGGACTGGAAGGGTCCCACTTAAACAACTGTAATCCCAGTCTCTCTCCTTCTGAGGAACCTTTAGCTCTCTCTAGATCGGCAGCCTACACTCAGTTACCCACAGTTCAGTCCTGTACTTTACCTCAGACACCAAGTATTTGTATTCCTAATAATGAAACACAATCAAGGGACCAAAAGGTAAATTCCCAAGTCTTTCAGAACATAGCATGTAACCACCTAAAAACAAATGTGACAAATGACACTTCAGTTTCTGTGCTGGGAAAACATGAGAAGCTCAAGATTACTTCAACATTGTTGAAGAGAAGTACCCAATGCAAACAAAATCACAAAGAAACAAATGTGAGTGCTGACTCCTCCAAACAGTTAAATTACTTTAACAGGACCATGAAATTAAAGTGCAATTCTGTAGAGATTCATAAGCCAAATACTGAGACAAATTTGCCTGTTCTTTCCAGTAATTCATACCCCTCCTCTGACAGTTTATGCTGAAGATCAAAATTTAAGTACTTGGAGGATATGAAGATATACAACAAATGTTTTGAGGTTATGTGTGGTGTTTCTCTACAATTAAATGTGTGGAAGATGCCACTGCTTTTTGTCCTTTCTTTTGACACATCTTCCAGAAGCTCATTGTATCCTTCAAAACTAGATGTATTTCATTGTGATGCAAAACATGACTAACCCAGAAGCTGAGAGAACAAGCAGAAATCAGCAGGGACCAAGCAGAATGTGCAAACTGGCCTAAGTTGTTGGATGTTCACAATGAATTTTTGAGGTAAACCAAACCATGTCAGAGGAACAGGGCAAAACATGTAACTTGATATGTAGCACCATATTATAGCTTTATTTGTTTAAAACTAAGTAAGTAGCATGTCAGTAAGACTGGCCATGTACTCATTCATGTACTGGGGGCATAATTTTTTTGACAGCCATTGCGTTTATTTAACCAAAAGAAATATTAAAAGATGCAAGCAAGTGTTGCAATTAGTTTTTACTGTATGAAAATGTGTCAGTTGCCGTGCCACATGGGGATGGAATTTCAAAATATTTGATATGTTTTCAAAGAATATGGAATTGATATATGCCAAATTTTGTGAAGTTTGAGCCATTACAAGATATTGATGGTTCTTCTATGAACCTTGGTTATAGAACCGTAAAACTTTTTTTTTCTACAAATAAATTATTTTTTATTATTAATTTATTTGTTGTTGTTGGGTTTTTTTTTTCAATGAAACCATCCATTGAAGGGTTATTTGGGAAACCCAAGATGGTTTGCCCTTAAGAACGTTCTTTTTGGCACCTCTGTGTAATCATTTTGTAATAATTTCATAAATTATTCTCAAAACAGTTTGCTAAATGTGATCTGCTTTGTATTTGCTCACTGATATTTGCTGCCAGCCCAAAATGCAGAGTTTTAATCTCATTATGGACCTTCAGATATTAAAAGCAGTTATGTTGCAAACCACACTGGGGGTTGCAAGTCACCCCATCACACAAGTTTTCTATACATGATTTGCAGATGTGCTAGAACCTGAAATATTTAATAGAATTTTTTTTAATTCATGTTTCCAACATAGACAAATATAAGGCTTTTATCATGTATTAATCTGATTTTTGTCATGAAGGTTTGTTTGATCAGTAAAAATAATCCAACCTAGACAACCAACATGTTAATTTTTCCACATCAAAATAACACATAGAAAAATGGTGACGTCAAATACTTATTTTACCTGTATACCCTGATAAGGAAAAATATTTCTATAGGTGCTGTTGACATTCTCTCTAGATGTCAGTAACAGCCCATCTAATCCACACATGCAAAAAAATCAATCCATAGATGTCCATATATAAAGTTATGTGTAATAAAATTGAATTATAGAGGGGGAAAGTAGACCTCAAACATTTATGAATCTTATGGCTTCTGGACAATCAATGTGTGGTGTGCAATTTAAAAAAACTCAATCGATCAGATGATCAGGGGCTGAGAAATTATTGTTTAAAAATTATTTTTTTATGGTATAGTACCCTCAACATATGTTGAGAGAGAGAAGATGGTTGAGTCTCCTTCGAAATATGTCAGAGAGAGAATCTGTGACATCGTGGTAGACTTGTAGTCAAGACTCCCTAAACCAAGACCAAGACACTACCAAGACCAGATGGTATCGAGACCAAGACAGACAGAGTTGTAGGGACTTCTGAAAATAAGTAGTAGAACTAATATATTTGTTATTGGGTACTGTATATTGTATTGCCCTGTCTTGATTGCATTATGTTGATTATAGTAATTCATTCAACTACATATACCAGCATACTTTGTTGTATAAATTCACCCAATGGGTGGTTGGACTTGGAAAAAGCCCAGGAAGCACAAGCTGGGGGATGGGTTTTTCACCCCAGAGAGGAGTTCCAGCCTGAGGCAGAGGAGAGAAAGGACAGGTTTTCTGTTTCTTTTCTTTTTAATGCCTTTCTCTAGCAAATTGTTTACTAGCATGGGCAGGGAAGCTGGAAATGTCTTCTTCTCTTCACTGGCGTGAAGTCTAGGTGCTAGAGTGAGCTTGTGTAGCTTTCAGTGAAGCTGTTCTCGGGACTGGCCAGTCAACGTCATCTTCAGTGACTCGCTGTGTTGGGACATAGCTGTCAAAGGATTTGGGGGAAGATAGCTTATATATATATATATTGTATGTGAATGCTAAAGGTGTAGAATTTTTGTTAATTTAA
>JBBMFX010000148.1:12780783-12792545 GCA_037832545.1 Rhabdalestes septentrionalis | reverse complement strand
GCCATTTTCGTCTTTTGGTCGTACGTACACGTTCAGTATGAGTTCTACGCAAAGTTTTATAAATGAGACCCCTGGAGGATTCAGCAAGTCCACATCCTTAGAGGCTGCCTGAGTGACCCAGAGGTCTCAGATGGTTTTATGTACAGATATGGTGGTACAGTACAATTTAACCATGTAAAGGTTGAGGGGGCAACTGTACCCGTGTGGATCCCTGTGAGAGGGACTTCTCAGCAGGAGGGCTTCCATTTTCATCAGGCGAAAGGGGTTACAGGGACACAGGTCTCCAAAGAGCTCTTCCAGACACAAGGCATAATTGGGGTTGCTCGGGGCAATTTCCAGCGCCTTGTGGATCAGAAACAGCTTGGTGTGAAGCTCCCTGCTGTTTTTGATCCACTCTTAATAATGGAGCTTAACAAAATGTCAGAGCAAGTGACCTGCCAGGCCAAGTATCCCACACTACTTGTCACACACACAGACACAGGAAAAAGCTTTGGACTGCAATACATGGAACCTGGCTGCAGACCTGTGTCCCTGGACTGGAACAAGCAGAAGTCCCAGAAGGTTACTGCATCAGAGGAGAGAGAGCACTCTTCCTCAGAGCCAAAGACACTCTTTGAGAATGTCACAGATGACATAGCTGTGTAGGCAATGATATCCACTTTGCTCAGGTAAGCTTGACGTTTGAACTTACAAATGTTATCACTTATCAAACTAAAAAGCAACTATATGATTGTGGTTTGTGACCCAAATGAATAATCCCGTTTTCCAGGATGACACATTTGATGCGGCTACTAGTGGCTCACCAATATTGTCCAGCCTACCAAAGTAAAAGGTAACAACTTAATTCCTTATTTAGTCCATATTTATATATTCCTTATTTTTATGAACACAACAAATATTGAACAGGGTGTAAAGTAAAGGTCATTTGCTGTTTTCTCTTGCTTAGATATGGTAGTGACACCACCACCACCACTGCCCATTGCTGTTGCATGCACACGTCCTACCAAGGCAGGGGGGCTTCTCTATGTGCTTGACCATTCACGGTGTACACAGCCTATGAAGGATATCATTGATGGACTTTTAGCAAAACACCATGGACAAAAATACATTCTCACCAAAGTGGACACGGAATATGCTGCCATCGTACACAGTGCCTCTAAAAATCCCAACAGACTGCTGCACCCCACCACGAAACAACACATCTCTCGGTACATAAAATATCTGGCAAATGTGATTAAACATCAGCCTCGAGAAACTACTGGAGACACAGCAGCTTATGGCATCACCTGACAGAAAATCAAGAAACTGTTTCAGTGGCACTCCTCCCACCTGCCCTTGTCAATCCACTGTGCATTAAGCCCCAAGAACCATCCTTATCAAAGACTGAAATTGAAAAAATGGTCAAGGAGATTATGGAAAAGCAACAGCAAAAACAGCAAACTCTGAAAAAGAGGACAAGGAACTGTCTTGCATGTGGCCAACCAAAATCTTGGAGATGGTTCCTCCATTCACTACGTTTACCAGTCTGGGCAGGTTAAATACTTTTACTGCTCCACTAAAGTGTACCAGATATATGCAGCAGAAGGTTTAAATAATCCTCGGATGCCACCTGTTGACTTTGCTGAAACATAGTTTTTTAATCGAGAGCTGGAGGCTGCAAAGCTGCGTTCAGCTGACACAAAACATATCTTGGAGGAGAGGGGAAAGAGAAAGGCTAAAGAAGAGCATCCCACTGGTCGCCTCTGCAGGTTCTGCCATAAGCCACTCAAACAAGGACCAGACAGTCCTCATATTCATTCTGGATTCCCTAGTGTGGCTGGGAAATATGTTTATTGTCCTGCCAGAGTGTTTTCAATCTATAAGCCTTAGGGGAGAATGACTTGCGAGATGACTTGGAAAGAGTTCTCTCAGTCTCCTTTTTTTGAGGCTGAAAAGAAAAGATGGTCAGAGGAAAAAGGAAAGTGATTTTTTGTTACTGGATAGTAATTTGCATGCCAAAATCTCACTGGTTTGTTAAGGTGTCCCATTCAGAGATTTAATTTCAATTTAGGTCTTCTTGATATATTTCCAATAAGTGCATTATTTATGTAAATAGTTAAATGTTTATATGTAAAATGTGTAATATTTCTATATTGTTAAGGGCTTAGTAATGCTATTTACAAGGATTAATCCATTGTTTTTGTACATTTATGTTCAGAATTTAATATTTATTTATTTATTTTTGTGTATGTTGTAAGTTTGTTATAGTTTATGTTTATAGTTTTGGATTTGTGGAATATTTTTTAAATCTTAAAGTATTATTTAACTGAAAATGTCTCTCAAAGCCTTGACTGTTACTTTGCACAAACACAGTTGCCCCAGTTGGTTTATTTAAAAAAAAAGCAAATATTTCTTAGGAACAAGTTTCATATGATATTATAAATAAAACGTTTACTGAGATAACTGTTTCAAAGTATCTTAAATGTTTAAATGAATGTGTGGGTCAAAAGATGAAAACTCCGTCTAGACCGGGATTCGAACCCGAGCTGCAGTGTGAAAAACATGAATGAAATTTCAGACCCGTCCCCATTTCTTCTCCTCTGATTGGCCAGTCGCTGCTCTACAGCAGAGCCATATCTGCTGTATCTGCGGCCCCCACGTGACAGGCGGAGATACTGTCCACTATACTAACGAGGATAAGCCATTCATCGTTGACCCAAAAATAAATTTGAAATCAACAACGCCAAATCCCTGCGGAAGTCGCTATGCATAAAAGTTTCTGATAAATGTAAATAGTGTGTTTCAGTATTCGGTACCAATCAGGGGCGGAACGTTGGGGGTGGCTTTTGGGACTGGAGCCCCGAATCTCACTTCAAAAGCCCGAAATCTTTTTAAGCTTTTAAAAATATATGACAACCCTGACAATATATGCTGCCTCTGAAATACATTAAAACTCATTAATAGGCACAAACCCCAGTTTCCTTCATTCTTAAAATGCTGTTATTTCAACGGACAGAAACTACAAAAACAGAATTCCACCAACTCAATATTCTAAACACTAACGTTAACGTCTACTTTCTACTCGTCTGTCATCTGTCAGAAATCGGCTCTGTATTCAAGTAGCCACCAACATTACCATGGACATAAGACAATTCTTACAAAAAAAAGGACCACCAGTGATGCATCAGAAGCAACTGACAGTAACTTGTCAGACGTTTCAGGTCAGTGATATAAACTGTACTACGTCGGCTATGCTATGCTAGCTAGGTTAGACTGCAAAGAGTTGCTGCTATTATAATTCCTCCCCTCATACAAAACATATAACCAGCGTTGTTTAAATGTCAGAAATCTGTTTTCTATATGTAATTATCTCCCTTTTTACTTTATTTGAAAAAAAATATGTTGGACATATTCTTTACTTTATTCAAACTTTATGAATGTTTTAGATAACACGTTTAAAAAGATCTCATAACGTGTGATAAAGCTATCCCGTTGCAGGAACGCTGTCTGACAAGCTGCCAAGTACCACCGCACTGCCAACAATCAGGGTGGAGGCTGGTCGCGAGACTGCTTCTCAAGCGAATTTTACATCACGCAGCACTGTGCAGGGACACTGATCTAAAAGGCACCTAGATAAAGCATGTAGCCAACTCCATAACACTGAAGAGTATACTGTAGAGATCAATGCCCCTGTGCAGCGCTGCGTTCACCCACTTTTCAGCTTGCCTTGCATACAAATCAATGTTCAATTAACTTTGCCATGTCTACCCTAAAGTGCACTAGATTTCAGGAAATTGCATCTAAGAAATCTAAAATTTTGTGGGGGAGGACCCACAGACCCCCTCTGGGCTAAGAAAATCCACGATCCTCGGTACCATTTTCGGTACCAAAGCAAAACACAAAAATATGAATTGGAAAACAAGCTATTTTTATTAATAACAAACTAATTACATGACTGAATATACATTCTTCTTATTTATAAACGTAAACATTTGTATTAATGAAACAAAATATTTTTCAACTGTACAAACTGCCAGTTCAACAGCTCAGTTCAGTTTTCTTGCCTCTGGTGAGTTTTTGTCATACTTCTTCTCTTGCTGGAATGCATCTGTAATTGTTGTCTGTCTAGGAGTTTGCTTTGGTGGTTTGTGGTCTTCCTCATCATGTAGCTGTAAATAGAAAATATAATATCCTTTAGTAAAAGAAGTTTATATAAATTTTATATGTAAATTTTCAGTAAATAAACCAGTATTTACAATAAATTTAGATAAGTTCACTTATACTAAGTAGGCCTATGCTATATCAATTTTACACAGACAAAAACTGTTTTATTAAAAACCCCATACGAAAAGATTCCTTTTAACATGACTTAACAATAAACAAATGTTATACAGCCGCTATTCTTCTTTTAAAATTGTATGAAGGGCTTGTATAAAATAACATTCACTTTCATTAATTAAAGTTCACACGTTGTAACTTGATCTTATATAACATATGAAGTCATGTAAATGAATGGTATCTCATTGTAAAGCCTTAGCAAACTATACAGGACTGTTTTTGACTGGACTTTTATTTAATCAAACTGCGCAAAGTGTATTTCATAAGCTAGAGCTGGGTCGATTTTGAAGATTTAAACATTAGCCATACATTTGTTTTTTAACACACATATTTTGGCTGCACAGGTAATTTAAAAGCCTCTGGTGTGTAAAAATAGTACGCTATTATGTCCTGTTTTATACGCTGTAGGAGCATTAAATAGTCAATAAAGAAACGTTATCCTGCTACTCGCATTAGCATTAGCCGCATTAATGCTAAGCAAATGGCAAATGGTTTAGTTTAATCCGCCATCCAAATTATATAGGGTACGTTTTTATTTATAACAAAAGCTGGATATTTAAAAAAATAAAAAATAAAACTGTCCTGCTTGAATTCTTTCATTAAATCTGGATGACGGTCTTTGAGTTGTTTATAAGGTTCCTCCTGCATATAAGTTTGTGGTGATCAGTGATGTTGCCCTTATCATCGGCCGCAAAAACAAATTACTTCCACATGTGGCTCTTTCCTCCTTTCTTTTCAATGAGCGGATTCAGAGCCGCCTCTTCAGCAGCACCGCCGGTCGCCAAGTCTCTGTGCCTTTACGAAGAAGACCCAACTGATAGCGCAGCAAGAACCGGGTTTACCGGGTGCTTCAGAAAACCTGGTACCATATTAAAAGTTTTGTTGTACCGCTTGGTACCGAAGTACCAGGTCTTTTGACAACACTAAATGTAAATATTCAAATTTTCTGTCTGTCCTCTTGGTATTTCTTATTAACTCATCTTTGCCTCTCAGTGGTTCAGGTCACATCTTACAAATTGTTGTCTGTTTAACACCCTAGGTCCACCTGGCCTTAACCTCTCCTGTTATGCTTGGCCAGGTTCATATCCAGTTATATGTAATTACTCACTCTCACACAGACTCTTCTTCAACTACACTAACAGATTTGGCCTTAGATTTAAAAATCTTTAGATACAGAACACTTTCGCAGAATTTCTTGTGCTTGTTCAAACCCCTCTGACTGTCAGGAACCATACTGTTTATCTCATTACTTCATTTTGTTCTCTATTACTTCATTTTGTTCTCTATATCAAGTCTCTTACCATAGTTGTATTCATCAGAACATGCCTCCCTCGATTCATAGCATTGCCTTAATAGAATGATTCAGGGCCTCCTATTTTAAAAATGGTCATATTTCATAATATTCATTGTCATTTAATATCCAACTTCATGTTTTATTATTACATCATATGCTACTACACTGTACATGCAGCTGCACTACTCTTTTTACATTACTCTAGTCACTCTGTTTATATAACACTTTAAAATAGTCTAGGCACTGTTTTTAAATGATTCAGTTTGATTTACTCACTAGGGGCTCAGACCTGGACTCTGTAAAGCTGCTTTGTGACAACCTGGTTGTAAAAAGCACAATAGAAATAAAATTGAATTGAATTGAAATTTACTCTGGTCACTCTGTTTACATGTATCTGTTTTCATTACTCTGTTTACATTGCTGTGCTAACATGGCACAGTACACTTTAACATCCCACTTGCACATTGTGCATATGTGAGATTGATGCTACATATGTAAATATAATTAGGGATGCACCGAATATTCATCCACTGAAAACTGCAAAAAAAAGATTTTTGGTTTCAATGCAACTGAAACAGTGATGACACAACAACAGTCTCCACGTGAACTCAGATCAATTAGTCAGCATTTTATGCATATATCTGAACACACACAAATGAACTTAGACCCCTCTGAAAAAGACCCCTCGCTTTGAGTCCACAGCACGGCTTGGTTAACTCGCGCATTTTGAACACTCCGAGTTCACTGCGACTGTTTTGGCCCTCTGGGCTTACCGTAGCTCAAGCAGGTGGTAAACCATATATGTCTATGTGGGAAACAACTGAAAATAAAGAGAAAAATACCAATAAATGAATAAATGAAAACAAAAAAAAAACAATAAATATATAAATAAAGGGACTTAGACGTTCTTGTCAAGATCAAGTTTCTCTACCAAGCTGCTCGGACTCAAAGCATTCTTGCTCACCGTCAGCTGAAGAACGAAGGTTGCAGATATATTTGTGGGAAATGTAGAAGATTGGTAGAGCTTTTAACCAGCTACTCCTTTGTGGAAAAAAAATCTTAAGGATTGTGGGAGGCTGGATGAGAAACCAAAAAAAAAGAAATGAGGGCTCCACCTGAGCTGAAGAGGAGCAGAAAGAAAACCGAGTTCCTTTCAAATGACACAACAATGTGAACAGAAAAAAAGCTGAGTTTCCTTTCTGTTGGTCCCTTTTTGGACCAATCCTAGACGACTGAATTCGTTTCCTTCAAAGAGGACTATATGTGAAACCACCTGTAGACTATTCATGAATGGGGCCAAGTAAAATATTTTATTTAAAATTTTATTACATATTTTGTATTGTTTGAATGTTAAATAATTATTTTTATAGATTTGTAACAGATGTATTCTCATAATAATTTAATATAAATAATTTCTTTTAGTTTTCAGTTTCGGTTTGCGGCCAAGTGTTTCCTCATTTTCGGCTTTCGGTTTCGGCCCAAAAAATAATAATTTTGGTGCATCCCAAAAAAATGTTTTACATGTATACTAAGTTGGTCCTTGTTTAAGCTATTTTACTTTTTTGAATTTGTTTCATTTGTGTTTCTAAATTTACATTTGTACTCACTTTGACAGTGATCACTACTGTTTAATATTAAATTATAGCTATTTTTAATAATGTTTGCACAGTTATGAAATAAGTGGTTCAGGATTTTTTTCACTGCATATTGTTTTTGTGTAATTATGCATGTGACAAATGACGAATCTTGAATTTTGGATCTTTCACATTTGTAACATTGTTCATCTTCTCAAATGCCTCCCTGTGAAGTCTGTGCTAAAAGTTCCATATTTTTAAATCCCCAGCTAGTTCTCACTCATACCAATGATCTGTTCACATCACATCCATACTCTCTCAGCTACACTGGCAACCAATGCAGCCTCATCTCAAGTTTTAAACCTTGCTTCTCAACTATAGTCTTGCATAATCTTGTTCTTCTCTACCTTACAGAACCTTTGAATATGTAACTGTAACTGTGCCTCAGTGCCATATCCAAACTTTAGAAAATCTCTTCCACAGTTTCTCTGTGACTGCCCTTCTTTCTCACATTTAAATATTCAGACCTTTCTCTTCTGCAAACAATTCTTTTCCTCTACTACACAGACTGCTTTTCTCCCTCCCCCATCCTGCCCCTCCATATCTCAATCCATTCAAGCATCTGTGGTATGTTTCGGACAAACTGGTCTGTTCCATTAAGGCCACACCTCAGTGCCAGAAATCAACGCAAAGCCTCAGAGGTTTTGTGAAGTTCATGCCTCAATGGTTCAGAGCTGTTTTGGCAGCATGAGCACAGACTACTAGACAGGCTGCTGGAGTGAAACGGATGATCAGTATCCTCTATATTCCCATTAACTGCAATCATCCAGGGATAACGCAGGAACAACATTGTACCACAGGCCTACATCACATACTACATTTGTGTAGGATGCAGTGTGTACCCTCAGTTTGGAAAGTCTCTCCTTTCTCCTATTCAAGTTCATTTAAATGTTTATTGATTTCTGAACCCTGGGCTGATGGACAGAGGATGGTGGAACCTAATTACAGTTTTGAGAACCCTTTATATCCCTGTTATTACTAACTGAGACCAGTGAGTGCAAAGGTCCTCTGGGAAATGTAAGAATAGTTTGCAACACACTTTCGTATTTAGAGAATTGGACAAGACTACTGGATAATGCAGCTTTAAGCCTCAGTAAAGGAAATAAAAATTACAGTAATTTCGATGTACCTCTTTAAATGGTCAGTGACAGTCTCCGGAAGCTTCCATTGGAAACAGCAATATTAATTATACACCAAAAGGGTCATTACAAAACTTTTATTTTAATTGGTCGATTTCTTGAGTTACATAGTTGTAAATGTATTGGTTATACGTGTTAAATTCTGCCACCAGAATAAAATGTTCACAACTCAGCTTCAGATTTCTGACTCCTTTTTCTTCCACTCTTTAGTCTGCAGTTTGTTCGGCAACGGATAAAGTCCAGCAGAGTTCATGGCAGCTGCCTTTATTTTTTTATCCACAGGTTGTCCTTGTGGTGTCAACATAGGTTAAGCAACCCAGTGCACCCTGTCATCCAGAGGGAGGCGAAAATAATCCTCAAATGGAACATCTAGCACCAGGGTGGTCTCACTGGCTCACTAGACAGCTTGACCAAGTTTACTAGATACATTCTGTATACCATGTATCAGCATCTGAAATAGGAAAACTGAAAAAAACAACTCCTTTTTGGTGGTGGTTGTGTGTGTGTGTTTTCCCTTGCCTTTAGGGAAGCAGTGCAATTTGCAGCCCATGGTGCTGCTTCTGCAATGCCTGGAGAAATCAAGTATGTTTTGTTTTTTATTTGAAGGTGACAGAATAATTCAAGTAGAGTGTTAAATGCATATCATCAGTCATGAATGCTATCATTACAAGTAGGGTTGCTTTTAAATGCCCATGAAATCACATGAAACACAGTTGTTGTAAATTATAAATACAAAAAGCTGCAACAGCAATACTTATAATAAATGCAGAGGGGAAAAAACAAAATCAAAGACAATGTTGGTTAGGACTTTTCAGGTTAGTTAAACAGCATTCAGTAAAATACCCTCACACATTTTGGCAAAGCACTGATAGACCAAACAGTCCACAGATCACGCAAAATAAATTCATTTACTTGGAATCCCGTTAGTGTTAAACATTGTCCAGAGAAGTTTCTGCATGTTAGTGAGGTTACAGCTTTGCTGAATGCAACTAACCAGACATGAGCACAAAAATAAGAAGCTTGGATGAGGACAGGTGATGTGTGCTACAATAATGCTAGGGTAAGCAGCTGCTTTTAATGTGCTTAGAGACCCTTGCCTTATGTCTCTGCAGAAATGTTCAGTTTGGGTTTATGGGATGTTGAGAGGGCACCGTGAATTTCGGGGAGACATTCTAAGTGAACATGTGAATGTCTGCATGAAGCAGTACAAGAGGTCTATAGGAGGTCTGGCAGGTGGCTGTATACAGAGTCGAGGAGGGTCTGACTGGCCTCTTGGCTCTTGACCCCTGCGATCTCAAACAGACGGTCCAGCTTGTCTTCGGCCATCGGTATCTCCTCAATGACGTGCAGTTCCTCTGGGTTAAGAATATGTAGCATGTCGTCGAAGATGGGCTGCAGGTCGCATGGGTCCAAACGCACCTGCCGCAGCACCGTGTCCTTCTTCTCTGTTGGTAAATATTAGATGAACGTAAATTGGTGCTGAGTCAAAGTACATTCAATATAGGTCAACATCAAAAGTAAAGTAGTGTGGAAAACCCCAGTGCTCAACCTGATCTCTATCTTATGCATCATCGCCTATGGTCAGTTTACAATGCTATCAAATTTGCCATGTTTGCATCTATTTTGTACAGGAACAAACATCTTCTGGAGATCTCACATCCCCAGTTTCAGGGGTGCTTCTAAGTAGTCAGGCCTCGATTGCGTGATTACAGTGGGTGCAGAATGCCACTGCACGTTTTTTAACCGGCACCAGTATGTGTGCGCATATCACACCAGTTTTAGCCTCCCTTCACTGGCTTCCTGTCCAGTTTAGAATCCTGTTTAAAATTACTTTATTTGTATTTAAGTGCCTTAGTGGCTGTGCCCCACCTTATTTAACAGACCTGCTTCAGCCATATGTTCCATCTCGGTCACTCAGATCAGCAGAGCAGATGCTTCAAACTGTACCATAAGTAAATCGTAAACTAAGGTGTGATGGAGCTTTTGCGGTAGTTGCACCAAAACTCTGGAATAACTTACCACTGCCTGTGAGGCAAGCTCCATCACTTGTTGTTTTTACATCTCGCTTGAAAACCCATTTTCACTCTCTGGCTTTCGACCAAGTGTGTTGTGGTGACTAAGACTCACCCTCTTTCTTTCTGCGGGGTTGATTATTCTTGTCACTTTTATTTGTTGTTGTGTTTTATGTTTTCTTTTTTGGTTGTAGGTACATTTGTACTTGTTATATGATATACAGCACTTTGGTTGGCCAAGTGGTTGTTTCTATAAGCGCTTTATAAATAAATTGGTATGGTATGGTAGGGTATGGTACAATGACATGATTGTAGTTTTTGACTTTCATTAATAAACCAACTGAATAAACTGAATTAGATCTGTTAGACAAAGGGAAGCACTCAGCTGCGCATTGCTATGACACTAGAACTGTGTTGGAGTGCAACGGAATGTGTAGTTGCAAAAGATCTCCACAAGGTGGAAGCACATTCAAGGATTTCAAGTTCTTAGCGGAGCAGTGGTGTTTTAGTAGATCCCAATTCAAAATACCTACCCACACTAGAACTTTAATGCTTTGTGGTTCAAAGATGTGACCCTCTTATTACACAGACCTAAAGAAGTATGAACTCAATTAAGCTATATGCTAGTATGAAAATAAATACTAAAGTATCAGCCTGGTCCCAAAAAACGCTGAAATGATTGTAGGGTATAAAATGTTTTATTCCCCACAGACACTCTTACCTTTGGTAATAAAAGAACCTGTGCGACTAAGTGCTGAGTCTTTGCTGGAGGTGGAGTCGCAGCGCAGCAATGGTTCAGATTCATCTGCGAAGAATCCCTTGGCCCGGTCCAGCGGAGAGTGTTCCACTGCAAAGCCAGGAGTCTCAGCAGGCTTGTTATGACTAGGGCTGACGCACTGGCTTACATTCACAGAGGTCATCATGTGATTCAGGTTGAACTGCAAGGGGCAAAGAAATGGAACTATTTTATTGAGTGGCACAGAACTATTTGAATAATCATTTTACTGGTATGTTCAAATGGCCCTTATACATTTCAGGGTTTTTTCCTTGCTTGTGTAACACACCTTTGTATCTACAGAAGTTCTACAGAAGAAAGAAACGACAGAACATTTACTAAGATTAAATTCAGGGCCATTTCTAGTGTTACATTCATTAAGAATGCTTTACAAAAAATCAGTGAACAAGGAACAACGATACAAGTTTAATAATGAAAACAACATCACACACCAATCAGCCACAACATTAAAACCACTGATGGGTGGCGCAAATTAGACTAATACATGTTCCCAGTATGCAGTGGTTTGCAATGCTCTCCCCTAATGGCAGTGGTGTTATTCAGTAGGATAATACTCCTTTCCACACTGCA
>JBBMFX010000148.1:12736696-12755973 GCA_037832545.1 Rhabdalestes septentrionalis | reverse complement strand
TTTTGAGGAAAATGGTAATCCTGTTACTGAGGTACAGGCCTTAGAAATGAATGTATCCAATATAATACATATGGCGTTATAGGGTTAAGAACCAGTTGCCAAATTTTTTAAAATTTAACCTGAGGGCATCCTTTATCCAGAGGGAATGAGAGGGCGGGTTAGGGCCTTTCTAGTGTATCAAGATAACCAGGAGAGTAAGAAATGCGACAAGTTCAACAAAATAATAGGGCATGGAATACCCACTGGGTAAGACCCCAAACAGGACCCCTTTTCAAGACTAGTTGCCAAACCAAAGGGCAAATATCAGTGCCAAGGTCTTCAGACCAAACAGAACGCAGACCGTCCGAAGCAGAAGAATGCAGCGAAAGGACAGTGAAATATAATGCTGAAATTGCACCTTTAAGGTTAAGAATGGAGTCAAGAAGAACAGAAAGAGAAATAGCAGGGAATGCAGAAAAATTAGTGCGAATAAAATCACGAACTTGTACGTATCTGAAAAAATGAGCTTTCGGTAGATAAAAAGCATCTCTTAATTGATCGAAAGAAGCAAAGACACCTTTAATGTAAAGATGCTCTACAGAGGCAATCCCATAGCCTTCCAGGTCCCCAAAATTTTATCTGTACGAGAGGGAGGCAATGAAGGATTTAAGTGTAAGGGAGATGACAGAGGTATGGCCTGGAGTCCAAAATGTCACCTAAATTGTGTCCAAATCTTATTGTGTCAATGGTAGACACAATAGAAACATCAGAGATGCTGGAGCACACAAGGTAGCCTCAGTTTGTAGCCATGGTGGTGGCTTATTGTTGAAACACCACCAGTACAGAATAGAATGAATGTTTGCAGGCCAGTAGTAAAATAAAAAGTTACGTAGGGCTAAGCCACCCAAACCTTTAGTTTTTTGAAGAATGTATTTCCGAATTTGAGGGACGCTTTTATTCCATATGAAGTGGGAGATGGAGGAATCGAGTGACTAGAAAAAATGTTTTGGTAAATAAACAGGTAGACATTGAAAAAATTATAGAAGTTTAGGGAGCACGTTCATTTTAAAGCAGTTTATACGGCCAGCCAAGGATAAAGGTAAAAGAGACCACTGCTGCGTCTCATGAGCTAGTTTTTCCTGTAGTGGGGAAAAGTTAGCATTAAACAGATCTGAATACTTTCTAGTAACCCAGACACCTAAATATTTAATGGTAGTTAAATATTTAAATGGTAGTGAGGAGAAACTATAAGACAAGGCTGCATCGTTATTGGGCATAAGTTCGCTTTTGTGTAGATTTAGTTTATACCCTGACATTTGGCCGAACTCCTTCAGCAAATACAGGAGTGAGGGGATGGATCAATCCGGTTCAGAAATAAACAAGAAAAGATCATCAGCATACAAAGACAATTTGTGCTCGATTCCTCCTCTAGAAATACCCCGTTTCTGACTGGATCTAAGGGCCACTGCCAAGGGCTCAATTGGGATGGCAAACGGCAAGGGAGAGAGCGGGAAGCCCTGCCTGGTTCCATGCTTCAGAGGAAAGTAGTCAGAGTAATCGTTATTTGTTCGTATCCGAGCCAGGGGAGATGAATATAAGAGCTTTATCCAAGAAATAAATGTATCGCTTAAACCAAATTTTTTGAGAGTGAAAAACAGATAAGTCCATTTCACCCAATCAAATGCCTTCTCTGCACCCATTGATATGATACATTCGGGTATGTCCGAAGATGAAGGAGAGTACAAAATTAATTGTGAAAGGAATACCTATTCTTTTATCTGGGGAGATGATTGACAGCAAAATAAGGTCTAAACATCTCACTAGAATCTTTGCTAGTAACTTTACGTCAGCGCAAAGCAGGGAGATCGGACGAAAGCTACTGCAATAGAGGGGGTCTTTATCTTTTTTAAGTAAGACGGAAATAGTGGCTTGACGCAGTGTGGTAGGCAAAGTGCCAACCTGTAGCAATTCATTAAACATATTTAATAATAATGGGGAAAGTTTATCAGTGAATGCCTTAAGAATTTCTGTAGGAAAACCGTCGGGGCCGGGGCTTTTTCCATTTTGCATTGCTATTAAAGCACCTTTGAGCTTTTCAACTGTGAGTGGTTCATCCTGGCCAGAAGATATGAAAGGATCGATATCAGGAATGTTCAGAGATCTAAAGAAATTGTTCAACTGATTCTCATCAAATAAGCACTCAGAAGTACATAGTGAAGTATAGAAGTCCCTAAATTGGTTGTTGATGGTTTGAGGATTTTTCATATCATAGTCATGATTTAAGTGTGAGTAGTGTAAATATTTCGACATGTAGCTAGCTAATCTTGGTTTGAAGAGTAAAGTTACATGTGGCATGATGTCTGCCTTTTCGGTACAAAATGCCAAATGTAGGCAGGTTAAACTGAGGGTTTCATTTTAGGTTTTGGTTGGTTTAACCACAACAAATCTAAACAAATGATGTCTTTTGTAGTCTGTGGAAGGTTTATCCTGACTATAAACATTCAAGGGTGTATGGAAACCTACCACAACTGTTTGTTTTGAATTTATAATGAATATATTGCTTTAAGTAAAGGTATAAACACCCTGTATCTTTTTGAGACAAACATTCAGTGATGCCTTATACCTTTAAATGAATAGGATAAGTACTCCAGCCCCTAGGCAAGACTGGTACGTACACACGCGAAGGGCTTGAAGCCTTGTCTCTGCAGAGAAGTTGTGAGAGCCGGGGAGAAGATCAACTCTGAGTTTCCCTGCACTTTCATCTTTCCAAGCAAAGGGTTTTAACATCATTCGTACATTCCTCCTTAACAATCAGCCCCTTCATTTCAACACTGGCAAGTGCAGACACAGCTGAGACTAAGATGACACTTAGGTGAAACATACGCAAGACTTAAAACTAATCTGCCTCTGAAGTCACTGAAGTGCAAACACACCATTCTGCAATATCAGAGCGGAATGTTTTGCAAGCCCCCATGAGTTGGTTAATTTGTGCAGAGAAGGGGGAAAGATATTACGAGGAATTGTTTGTTCTGACTGGCAACTAGCTATTTTGCATTACCTATTTCATGGGGAGTGCTTTGTTTAGTTATACAGCATTAAATATTTTGGCTATAGTAATAATACAGCTGATGTATAATATTATAATAATAATGATATATCTTCACATTACTTGTACTAGTATATCTTTATAAGCAATCCAGTCGAATTACACAAATATCAGCTCATCAAATTAATACTGTAAAATCACACATAATCAACATTAAATAAATAAAAAAAATGTGACATAGTGCACAAAAATGAGCAAAAAAGGCAATTGTTTCAGTTGTACCCACAAGTTTTTTACCATGGCAGACTTGAGGATTTCTTGACAAAAACTATTCTTTCACTCATGGTTAGTGGTTGGCTGAAGCCATTTATATTCAAACAACTATCATTGCACATCGTAAGCACAACACAGACTCCCCTAGTGATTTCAAAAGTTTACATACACTTACATACGTTTAACATCAATGACAGCACAGAGACTGGTTTCTGGTTTAAGGTGATGAGACTATAATTGAACAGGCACACCACATTTTCAGAGAGTCCTGTATTTCACCTGAAGTTATTTGTGGGTTTTTCTTTGCATCCTGAACTATTTTCCTGGCCATTGTTACTGAAATTGTGTTGGTCTTCCTGACTGTGGTTTGGCTTCAGACCCTAATTTTCCACTTTTTATTTAGAGTTTTAACTCTACTGGATATTTTCTAATATCCCTTTCCTGTTTTATAGAGTTCAACTACCTTTTCCTGCAGATCCTTTGACAATTCTTTTGCTTTCCCCAATCCAAAAAACGCCAGGTCCTGTCAGGAGTCCAGAAACTCATTGAACTTTTATACACACTAACTAATTACAAGCAAACAGATCACAAGTGAAGATGGATATCATTAACAGCCATTCAAACCCATTCATGTCAATTTGTGTGCATGTTCTTAGGCCAAATCACCAGTGTATGTAAACTTTTGATTAGGGTAATTTGGGTAATTTGCGTTGTGATTACGATTTTAAAAGAGTAAACACAGTTTGTTTGACAATAAATGGCTTTAGCCAACAACTAACCATGAGTGAAATAAAAGTTTTTGTGTAATCTTAAGAATGGTTAAAAATCATCAATTCTGCCAGGGTATGTACATTTATGAGCACAACTGTAGATTGGGAGATAAGAACATTAAAGATGTGATCATATGTAACCGCACCCACTATGCCTTTAATATGAGCATATGTACACTGTATGGACAAATGTATTACGGCACACCTCTCAATCATTTCATTCAGGAGGCCCCTTACTTCCAGTGGAAGGCGATCTACTGTACCAAGACATTTTGGACAACATCATGCTTCCAACTTCGTTTACACAGTTTGTGGAAGACCCTTTTTTATTCCTGCATGGCTGTGCCCCAGTGCACAAACAAGATCCATAAAGACACGGCTGTATGAGTTTGGTGTGGAAGAACTTGACTGGCCCACACAGACTCCTGACCTCAGCCCCTTCTAACACATTTGGGATGAACTGGAATGGAGATTGTGAGAAATTATCCAAAATCTTGGACATTGTGGAAAACCTATCCAAGAAGAGTCTATGTATTAGGATGCAATATCAATAAGGTCCCTGTTGATGTAATGGTTAGTTCTGTCTATAATTTTGTCCATACCGTGCATATTGCCTAAATTTCATAATCATGCCAGAGGTAAATACCATTCACTTTTGAAGTCTGTGTTTAATGTAATGTCATTAAAATAACTGTTGGTGTAATGGTCAGGCTTCCTAATACTTTTGTCCATGTAGTGTATATTTCACTGTTGAATAACATCAATTGACACAATGGGAAAAAAATGGGCATCCAGACACTATGTTTCTTAGACAAAGCTTTTTAATGAAAATTGAACTTGTTTTCATATAAAAGGAAAATGTACATCATATTATTTATAGCTTCAACATAGCAGGCAGTAGAAAATAGATCACAATGAAAATATTCATAGCATTCAAATGCATACCTCTAATAAATTCAGACTTAAACATTCCTTTACAGAATCAATTCACTATGGTCTCTATGGTCTAATTTTTGGCTATTTTGGTTCATTTTGCACGCTACAAATGTTTAATCACATTGTGTGAGATTCCAGAAATGTATTGACTCGGTTGAAGCTGCATAACTGAATGGACAGTGTTCTGGAGATCTTTGCTGCGTGTCACCAGAAAAAAACAAACAAACAAACAAACAAAAAAACAACAACCAAGCAACAAATAAAAAACGTTGCATTAGTGGAAGACGGTTATTAGTGTTTCTATTTTATGGCCATTTGCAATGCAGTACTTGTATTATTCTCTCTGTAATGTGTGAGTAATGCCTTTGCTATATATTATTAAACCTTAAAACCTAAGGTAGTATTTTCAGTTATGAACATATCCACAGCCTGTTCTTCAAAAACAATACACAAAATAAATTATCTGTTACATATGTTCTCTTTTTCTTTTGTTTCTGTTTTAGTTCTGTTTTTTTGCCCCCTCAACCCCCACAACCCACCCACTTTTTCTTTCTCTCCCCTGTTCCGCGACTATGACAAGCTCTTAAACAGATTTTCCATACAGCTTGCTTATCTGGCATGCTTGGAGTAAGCAGTGGACCTGTTTTTGTTAGCTGCTGTTCTTTTTTTTCTTTCTCTCAGCAGTCTTTTTTAAAGAGCACTGAAGCAACCGAGAGGGAAAAAAAAAATACAGACTTGCTGCAGATAAATTATGTAACCCAATTAAGGCAATTCATTGAATTAAAAACCTGCAGTGACTGAATGTCTACACAGTAGTCAGTGACAAGAAAAAAAAACACAAGTGGAGGGGGTAGGGATGAAGAAAGGCCTTGAAGAAACAAGCCATGAAAAAACAGAGGCTGGATTATTGAACAAGGAAGAGCCAAAAATAGCCCTGAAAAAACATAGCAAAGCCCACGTTTCTACAAGCGATCAATTTTTGGCATCGTAGTTTAACCAAATCTGCTGCTTTAACAACTGCTCTCTGTATAAAGAAACAATGCAAATTGTATCGAAGTCCTATCTCATGTAGGCTTTTATTTTTCGTTTATCTAAAAAAATGACAAGGACACATAGTGTCATTGGTGAGAAGCCCCCCTCTAATGAAGCACCAAAACCTACTGTAGAAAATCCTAAGCCTGCTAAATGTGTGTGAGTGAGTGACAAACCAGGTGCATAAGGTGCTTTGCATCTAAAATGGGCTTAACTGACCAGTATCAAACCATGCTGAGCCTACCTAAGATTCTAAAACTCAACTATTATATAACTTGGAAGCTTTAAAAATAGGATGCAGGATGAAAAAGGAAAAAATGCTGTATTCATAACAGCTCTAATCCCCAGATTTATTCTCTGCAGGTATCCCAATTTATGATCTTGATGTTGATGAAGGTTTAGTTCACTTACCTGTGTCGTTACCTGTGGGGGTTACTTAAGTGCTCCAGTATAATGGATTACAGTGAGCAGACCTGCCAGATGTACGGAACATTGAACCCGTCTCGCTACGACTACACTAGTGACCTTTAAAATCAATGGCTTTGATCCCCCCACAGATGCTAGCAAACTTTAATAAAACCCAGTCATCATCACAGTGTTCTGAAACCAACCACTCCGCCATGCTTTGGTGCCAAACATAAAAAGAACAGCATGGTGTAAATGTACAATTTGTGAGGTGTATGTAAAATTTGATGTAATCTGGAGAAACATGTACAAGGGACAGCAAATTTTTAAACCGGTCACAAGAAACATCGAATCTTCTTTTGAAATGAAATACTAAACATTGTATCCCGGTCCCTTAAGATAAGGCTGAATACGGAAATTACTGAATGGAATACAATATTCAACAAGATTAGGTTACTTTCAACACAATGGTGATCTGAAAATACTACATATTGCAGATAACATGGCACAACTGAATCTAAATTCATGCATGTAGCTGACGCCGACCTAGAGTAGATTCAAAATACAGCAACACTAATTAATACCGAAGGTTAAAAGGTCTTATCGTTTGTTTTGACTGTTTCTTCTTGAACTCAGAAGCTGAAGACATTCAACGCTTACCTAAAATCATCTAGATAAGCAATTTATCCATATACTGTAGCCTATACTTATGGTAGGTATTACCTCATTGATTTCAGTGGTAACAATTTTGCTTAGATACAGCAATTTCCTTAAAGTGGTTCTTGATAATAGACATTGAAGTTCATATTCTAACAAGGTACTTATAGTGATTTACTGATAGCACTTATGTGTACACAGAACAAACATGTAACATCTATTGGTCAGTATAAACAATAGCACTTTCGAATCAAACATTTTAGAACTCCTAAGGATTTTTTCAAAATTGTTTCTATATTTTAAAGGCTTTCAGAGTGAGGTGAAAATGTGTGCCGTTTTTCATTTCATTTTCGCGAACAGAGTGTGGCCCACTGAATAAAATCCGTAATGTTGTTTACATCGTGAATAAGGAAGAAGCATGCATTTGTAACATGCAGTTAGTTATTGTACTGGCTTGACTCTTTCTAGCTGCAAAAAAGAATAACATTGAAAAGAAATCAAGCACAGTATGTAACTGTATTGTCTTATTGCTCTGTAGTGCGGATGACCCGATCATGGAAAAATGTGCTGGTGTGTAGTTTGTACAGGTTTAGAAGCTCAAGTTTTTTTTTAGATGTGCCTCTGATAATAACATTTCTAGAACTATTTTTTTCAAAATGAATAGAACATATTGCGCTGGAATCACCCTTGGCTGTAGTGCTTCAATATTTAGACCCATATAATCACTCAGGTAGCTGGAGGAAAGCAAAATCTTTCAGTTTGTAATGCTCACGCTGTACTTGACTAACTCACAGCCAATTTCAAATGACTCAGAGCCATAGCAGGTAGCACTTTTCTAAATGGGTTAATGGGCAATAAGCTACTCAGCACATTTACAAAATAAAAATGAAATATCTCTTATAGATCCCCTTCTTTGCTCCTAGTTACAATGCAATTAGCTTTCAAGCTTGGGCATCACTTTTGTACATGATACTTACTACAGCTTACTGTAGGATGCACCTTTACATAAGTATTCAGAGTTAGGTGCTCCTCTGCAGTTATTTGATCATTTACATCTGCCAAACAGGTACACATTGTAGGTTTACAATAACTGAGAGTGGCTCATCTGTGGCTGCATGATTGATCAGCCTGCCACTACCTTTTCCACCCAAAACATGATGGTGGTGCAGTGGTTGGGGGTGAACCCATGCAGAAGAAAAACAACAAAGAATGTTTGCTGCATATTTGGGTCACTCAGATTTTTGCTACTTGTCACTATAGAAGCATGTCTGGTTAGTGGGGATGCTGTTGCCCTACATGATCCCCTGACTTCAAGGCGGCATGGTAACACCAATGGAAATGTTAATGCTATGCTGTTCTGCAAATTTGACTTACTGCTACTACGTAAGAAATGCCATTTTACTGCACTTGCTAAATCCTGAGCTTTGTTAATTAGTTTCACATTTTCCAAGTAAAACAAGTACTCTAGACATTTCATTTTGATCGCTGTTTTTGTTTTGTTTTTTGTTTTTTTCCCTGCTCTTGTCATCAGGTGAGAAAAGAGCTCTTTCTGCTGTTATGGTAGTTTAGACTCTAATATCTATGATATTAACTTTATTTGCAGTCACTGCTGCTTTCTCTCCAGCTGCTTAAGTTGATTTAATATAGTCACGGAACCATGGTAGCACAGTATTGTGCTGGTGCAAGTGTATCAGACACAGCAGTATTTTGCACATTGTGAACGCTTAATGACACTGTATAGATGTCCACTTAAAGACTAGATCTAATATCTTTTTCCACGCACAATCTGCCAGTCATTCTCTAGTTCTTCATCAGAGTTGATCACTGTTGGTAGGCTACTTTTTACAGCCCAGGCACATCACTGACAGTGCCCATCTTGGTCCAACATTACACTCTCTAACACTGGTGCAGCATATGCTTATTAACATGTTGGTTTCATATCAGCTGAGCAGAGAAAGGTTCACAACCCAAGTAATCCCTGATCAGCAGGGGTCCTTTTCCTTTAATGGAAAGGGTAGAAGAGGGCTGATAAATATATGGCTATAGTCAGTGATTGCATACCTACAAAAAGCATACATACAGAGTAGAGAGAGCTAATAAGCTGTCAATATAGAAATAGAAATTTTGAGTTCTGCTTTTTTAAAAATGAATAGATTTTACTTCGGACTGCTGTCTGTGAATGTTCACTTGCTACCTGGCATAAAATCGACAACACAGCCACTCAAACATAAAGAAAAACAACCAAACATTTGTGTACAGGGAAAGCTTGGGTCACATGTTACTGTTTTCCTGTTTAATACAGTCATAGTAATATTCACAATATATTGGCTATAGTTATAAACAAGTTTGTGAATATTTCCACATTGCCACCAAGCTACCATTTTGTTAAATATCACGTGATGCTCTGATTATGTTTCAGTACTAAGGGTGAATGATTTTAAATGAATACAGGATCATACAAGCTGGCCAATTTGATTTCACCTTGTGACAACTGGCAAATATGACACAAAATGTAGTGCTCTTCAACAAAATAAATAAACAATGGCTTTAAGTAAGTTCCTTTAGCATCAAGTCTATTTTATGGAAATTTTAATGGATAACTAACCATTAAAGTGCATTTTTTTGGCTATCAAAAGAATATGGATGTCAAAAAGTGGTCGAGTTCAGTGGTCGAGTACTGGTGACTTTGATTTGTGGGAGTATGTTGCTGTGAATTAAAGCAGCTAATAGCAAAGCTGTACCAGAGATAGAAGGCCTGGCCTAGGAAAATACACTGCTCCTGGTAGAACAGTGTACATTGATCATGCTGTTGGAAAACCCTCCTAAAATCACCTATGAGTAAGAACACTAATTGTCTCATTGTTTTTATCTAATAATTCATAATATCCTAAAATATTAGCTAAATAATTTCATTTATTTTATTTCCTAAACTGACAACATTATCCTTATCAATTTTATCTTGTAAATTGCTTGAAGGATATTTTTGACCAAAGTGATTATAATTGTTTCTCAGTGTGATTGTGAAATACAAAGCATCTATGCTATGACAACTTTAGGTGAATACCTGAAAGTGTGATTTAGATACCAAACACTATTCTGTCTGTTGAAAGTTGAACATTGTTTATGAATCGAACTGATCCATTGAGTGTGCAGTTGACATTCTAGAATTTATTACTGGCCTCCTCAGCTAAGTGTCTCTTTTTTTTGGACTTGGCCTTTTTATAATAAGATTTTTAAAAAAACGTATGCCTTCATTTGTTTAAAAAAATATAAAAACCTATACAATTACTTTACATTTCATGTTTTGTTTTTTTTTCTGATTGTGTGCACAACAGAAAACACAGATAGCTCTTTAAGTTACTGAAAAGATGATATCAATAATGCATTAGAAAATAACCCCAATAACCAAAGAACATATTGTAGCACAATTTTAAAAATGTGAAACCAAAGAAAAATGCATACTAACTAAATACATGCATACATACACAACATGCGATAGACAGTCTTTTTGGGAAGTATATGATTTTTTGTATGCATTTATTTTCTTCATATAGCCTATTTAATTTTCATGCCCTCTTCCTACACAAGTATTTGTATGGCTCACATGATACGGTGATGCCATCATTACTAGACATCAAGTGCATCTACTAAATTATTTTTCAGTGATGGATGTCTAGTTGTACTAGTTATGAGGTCTCTGTTTGCTTGCTGGGTTTTTCAACATGTTGCATTTCACATAGTCTCTAACCCGCTGGTTAGATGGACATGGTGGACATTTATGCAATGATTCGGTCCTGTTTAAACAGCCTTTGTCCCACCGATCACCTAAATTCTACAGCACGTCCATACCACCAGCCCAAAAAAACAAATAGACTTCACAATGGTTTACTTTATGATTTCAACAAGCCTCCACTGAAGTACTGGATCTGTGGTCTACTTCCGTAACGTTTTTCTAGAACTTTAGGTTTATTCAAGCTTAGGTCCAACCTTTTGGTCCAAATAACTCTACCGACCTTGTAAACTCTGACCAATGTGATCTCCTGGAAAGGGACCACCTGCCTTTGGAATGACTCTACAAAAACATCCAGTGCTTTGACTGGACGAGTAAGGCCAAATGAATATATCACTGGCAAAGTTCTATCTAACCACTCATGCTACTCTCCACAAACTGATAAAACAGATGTAAACAGTGCATACAATCAATAATGCAAGGCTAATGTTAAAAAGGTCTGAACAGCTTGCTAGCTGTTATTAGCGAATGGCTAATAGCTAGTATTGCACTTGGTAAAGCATAATACAACTTTCATGTCATTTAATCATGTATTCAGTCTGAAAAGCAAATGTAATAATAGTTGCATGCTGTTCAAGACAGCATGAACATACAGTTAATAAATGTGATCACCAATATGTGATAATATTGTCATGTTAAGTCCTTTTAAAATTTATGCCAAAAAGAGACTGTATTTTGCAACAAAAGAGTGTCTTACTGCAACGAATGAAGCTTGACAGCGCAGCATTTCTGTTATAATTTGCTGATCTACTTACTAATTACATTGATGTACTTTAATTCCTCACTGACAGCTTTTCTCTATCGTTCCATTCTTTTGTACATCAAATGAGACTGGGCAATATGACAATTGCATCCTGATCATTTACACCAGTGGTCCCCAACCCCCAGGCCGCGGACCGGTACCGGGCTGTGGGTCATGTGGTAACGGTCCGCAGGCTGCACAGAGTCTAAACAATGTTTTATTTTGAAAGTAGTTTCTGATATTAAATAAAGACGATCTATGTATCAACCATTATCTATGTATCAACAAAGGTTGGGGACCACAAATTTACACCACAATGAGGTTTTCTGAGCATTTTGTGGATATCAACAGTACGTAAAGAATAATGATCGACTGCATGCTTTATTAAAGTGTGAGCATGATTTGCCCTGGATTTAATTGGATTGCCCTGCAATGTCTGAAGCGTTGGATAAAAAACATCTGATATTATTTTAAACTTTTTTTTGTCTGTTATCAGATAAGAAAAAAAATAATATTATAATGCATTGCCTATTGTGGACATTGCTTGTTCAGCAGGTGCCAAAAATATTATCTTATTTTATTTTTTGTCATATCGCCCACTCCATATAAAATCAGTAGCCTAAGTTTGATGAAATTAGACAGCTGAATAACAACTGGTGACAGGTACCAACTTCTCCTGCTTATTGTTATAATTTGTCAGAATTAAACTGTCAGTCATTCAACTGTTGGTCTATTTTTTCATTTAAACACTTTAATTCAACTTGCCCTGAAATCTAATTTGAGATACTCATCCAATGCTCCTTGTTATGTTTCTCTTTGACACAGCAGGTTTATCAAAATTGCAAACTATTCTGGACACATACATTAAAATTACCCATGATTTAGCACTGGGCTAATAGTCAGGTACATGCTTGATGCTTCATGTATCACATCTCCAATATGCAACTAATGGTATGAGAACAGATACATTTTTTATAACAGCACAAACAACACACCTTGTTCCACTAAAATGCAGCTCTTCATATTCAGTTGTGCAGAATGAACAGTGTATAACATCTGCTTCGCTCATCTCTCCTGGTTAAAGAACTCAAAGGAGGTGCTACATTTATAATAGCTTTAATAACCAATATTTCTTTACTTCTACACAGCTACTCAATTCTTCAGTGGTCTGGTATATATAATTACCCTAATCGCTATTCCTTTCAAAATTTATAGGTTTCTAGCCATGTTTAGGATAGCTACTTATATAAAGATAATGAAAAGTAAAATATCCATTCCAGCCTAATCTTGACCATGGTAATATGTATGCGCCCCCTAATGAACTGTTTGAGATTAAAAAAAACCCAGTAACATTCATGCTAGATTTATCAATGTTGCAGTGTACTACAGGCTTTGACATATTTCCAATTGTTTGTTGTTTTTACCCAAAAGACTTTGGTGAACTGGTAACAGGAGTCAAGCACCTGCAGATGCAATACACTGCTCTAAACAAAAGGTGCACATTAAAAATACTTTCTAATCTAGAATTCAGGACTGCTGATTGCTGGAACTGTTGAAGGGCATCCCGCTCGAAAGGGCGGCGCTGTTCGGACCCTCCTGGACCTGCTAAGTGCTACATAACATCGCCCCCCCCACCCACTGGACAGGACATGCTTTTCCTGTTTCAACCATGTGGCCAGACACACCCGTACATCTCAGACACTGGTCACATGGTCAGGGTTCTCCCTAACCTCAATGCACTCAATCTCCTCCCTCTCCCGCTCCCTCTCCCGCTCCCTCTCCCGCTCTTTCCTCTTTGCCCGCTTCTTCTTCTTGTGTCTCTTCTTGGAGGGAGGGAAAAAAGTCAAAAACACTGGGAGGATCACGAAACAGTGCAACACCGTGCAGCCGGTGGTGAGGAGCGAGCACTTGAACAGTGTGTAGGTCAGGTTGGAAGGCACGAAAAGCAGGGGCATTATGCCTATAACGAAGCACGAGGTGTTCTGCAAGATGGCCGCCCCGTGCTCCTCGAGCGAGATCTTGATGCACTGAGTCCTGGTGTGCTCAGTGGCCAGTACAAATGTGTAAAGGTGGGGGGCACAGTGATCCATAGCGAAGTTGAGAGTATAAATAAGGCACAGGATAGAGATGCTGTCCATGTCTACATTCCAGAGCGTCATGAGGCCTAACACACCCAGCTCCACAGACGTGACGGTCAAGATCAACCAGAAGTTCCCCAGTGGATTGATGACGAGGAAGAAAGTGAGGATAAGGACGGTCAGGACACTAAAGCCTGACGTAAGGATCGGCGAGACGACTGAGGAACTGTAGCGGTCCATGAACACAAAGGTGGGGTTGAAGACAATGAACTTGATGCTGTTTATGAGTGAGAGTGGTCGGAGTCTCTCCAGAAGTTCCACCACCTCCTCCCTGGTCTTCTCTGTGGTTCTGGCTACCAAGTACATCCTGGAAGCAATGATATCATACTCGTCCCCATTTTTAGAGAAAATGATATCCTCTGTGAAGTGTTGATACTCTGGGCTCTTCAAAAAGGAATTTTTAAGGATGTTTATAAAATCACTTTTGGTGGATGCACTGACGTTGGCAACCTTCAGATAGTTGAAGTAGTTGTCAATCCATGAAATCTTATTGAAGCCCTGGCCTAGAGTCTTGAGGTGCTCCTGCACTGTGGAGTTCCAGTATTCAATAGGCTCATAGATGTAGAACCCTATCACTGGGCTGTAGTTGCTGAACAGTTTCTGCTGGGTCAGGGCAAACGACACACTGGGTGAATTGCTGGCTAATAGATTCACTATATTGTAGCCATCACTAATTTGTAAACATCCCATGAAGGAAAAAGAGGCATAAATCAAGTAGAGAATCACCACAAAGGGTTTTACATAAGTGTTGGTAATCCACTCTGTGTAATGCTCTCTCAGGAAGTGCTGAATGAAGTGGTTCTGGTAGGGCACACTGTCGTGATGCGTGGAAAGATCATGGCCATCGCTCATCATGGTCTTGAACCATGTGGGCTGGCGGTCAAGATACTCTACAGAGGGGATCTTGCAGCAGAAGACGCTGTGGTAACGGTTCTGCTCCAGCTGGCCGGCAAACACTAGGCAGGAGCCATAGAAGGAGAATACGTAGAAGTAATTCACAAGGATGGCCACACACATGCTCTGGCAGAACACCTTCACGGATTCAATGTTCGTGAAAGGACTGGCGCCCATGCCGAAAGTGATGATGTACAGTGAGCTGGTCATGGTGTAGCACACCATCACATCAGCAAAGGCATCTGCCACTCGCTCTTTGAAGGGCAAGTTCTCCCGTGTTCTTCTCCAGCCAGCCAGGAGCTCAAATACTCCTTTGGTTCCATGTCCTGAAACGAAAGACAAGAAAGGCTCATTTTAGACTTGTTCTCTGAATGTTTCCTGAATATTCCAGAGAAATATCCATTTGTCTAAGTTGCATAAACAACGAATTGTGGGAAGAAACAAATGTATTTATCACAGTTGATTAAACAGTAAAGTGATTTAAGTAATAATGGTAACCATTCAGATTAACTCTACCAGTAAATGCTATTCCTCGGGCTGGCATAGCTCTGTGGGCTTGTGATGGACAGCAGTAGCGCTTCTGAGACACTGTGAATGTCATTACCTTTGAACATTTGAATAAATTTGACACTCATGCATCTACTAAATATTTCACTGGCTGCTGAGGCCTCAGCTCGTCTTCACTTTGCTCCTTACTGCTTACTATATGTCTAGTCTGTTACCTTGCTCTACGACATCTCTTTGTCTGACACTGCGGGGAAAAAGCTAATTAAGTTTAAAGGATTATGCTGATATAATAAGGAAGGGCTGACTTTGCCTGTTTTTATTCTTATTACACGGCTGTAAGAATCAATTCGTTTCAAAAAATTCACCTCAAAAGATGAAAACTGTTTCAAGAGATGAAAACTGTACTGTAACGCAACATTTGGTTCATTTTAAATTATCCATAGTGTATAAAAATATGGAGTGATAAAACTTCTACACATTCTGTAAACAGTTAAGCCACATAATGCTTTTCTGAGACCTAGCCACAATCATAATTTGACAGGTAAAATATTGCATGAAAGCTTCAAGCTGCACACCTGCATAATCTATCTTGCAAATTCCTCTTTCATGCTCACACTTCACAGCAATCATTACACCAACTATCCATTGAGAACAGTCTTCTCCAGGGATATATGGCTGACAATGTTCAGTTCATTCAATTCAACAAGAAAAGCAAAGCATCTAGGGGGACGGCTAATGCATTAAGCGCCATTTGGGTTCAGTTTCTGAGAAGAATAGTGTCTGTGGAGAACTGAAGCACATTATCCTGTGCAGTGACGGATTGAAATGGCTTTCTCAGCCAAGACTGCAAGACTTTACTCAAAGCTTTGCTCATCACATTCTTCATTATTAAGTGCTGGTAAATTAATGATTTGACAAAATAATTGAGTGTCACAGAAACAAAGATGACAGTTTCACTTTGGAATTCTGCTTCTGGCAGCTTGTGGCTTTGAAAGGATGCGGATGCTAATTTTGTGTAGCAGTCATTAAGTTAGAAAGGACAAGGGAATTCCTAGTACTGAGGCTATGTTGCAGTGGGATGTAGGATTACAAATAAATTCCTTAATGCATACAGCTGAGACTGAGAGCTGACAAACAACTGCAGCTGACTGAATAAATGATGCATTTTAGAACAACAGGCAAGTGATGGTCAAAGGGCCAGAGAAATGCTGCTTAAATCACAAAAGTCCCTCATGAAGGTCCTGAGGAGTGGGAGAACAGTAGACAGTGCCTCAGACCATGAAAATTATTCATAGTGTTTGTTTATTTTTCCAGAAATATCTCCTTTTGTTATGCTACTTTGTGACACTATTCATCTCTGAATGTTTATCTTCCTTCTCTATTCTCAGACTGATTTAAACATGCCAAAAATACAGCATCTGAGACTTGCACAGAGAAAGCACTGCTATTGACCCTGATAGGCAGGCTTGAGGTGAAATACAGATTAAGGGAGGAAAATAACTATATGCAAAACAGAGTGAGTATCTGTTCTTTAAATAGCACTTCTGACAGAGACTTCACATAGAACCAGCCTCCGTCAAAGCGTTTCTTCAAGAATGTAAATGAGATCAGGGCTGCAAGCAGAGCGCGTATCTTTATTAATACCACAAAGCAGGAAAAATGACAGCACTAAACCAGACATGTGGATTCCGTGACTGCTGTCAGCGTTTGAGAACGCTGCACAAAATCAGTGAGCTTTGAAGGGGACGTATTATGCAGAACTTTTTGCATCCTTTTGTATTTCCGTTTGGGTCTCTTCTGCTCTTATTAACACTCCAAGCGTGAAAGTAAGAAACAGCCATCCATTTTCTGTGAATCAATTGAAACATTTTGGTTTCAGGAATCATATGCCTCTACTAGCTATTTGGATGGCTCTCCTATTGTGATGTCAGAACAGGGACATTTGCATAGAGGCACCCGCCATCTGTTGAGCCCACACCCACTAGATTAGTTGAAGAACCATAATTTTTGTTGTCTGGTTTTATGAGCATGCATATAACATTGAGCGCTATGGCAAATCACACATGAAGTATTGTTGTCATCTTGCTCTGGGTCTGACTCAGGGTCATAATGGCTCATATAGGGCTGGATAGTGCCTCTGTTTCACATGGGTGGGATGGGATGGGATGGGTGGGGCCTGGCCACCAACAGCTTATTTGCATAAAAGTGACAGAGCCCTTAAATGACTCTTTTTGAAAGGAACTGAAACTGTCAAGAATTGAGCTGGTGAGATCTCTTTATGTGAGACTGATTTTGTGCAAAGAACTTCATGAACATGTTTTGTATAGCCCATAGATCTATTATAACTGAAGTTAATTTTGCATATTATCCCCTTTAACATCTTCCACAAAAGGACATAAGCTAAGACAAGGAGGGGGTTCTTCCTGCACCCTATAAATAATAGAATTGATAAAAGGATCATTGTGGCATTTACATTATAAATCATTTCAAGTAGGCCTGGGAGCTAAAACTATATAAATAATTACATTTAAACCTTTTTTCAGTATCAGTGAGACAGGGCTGTAGGGCTCTCGCCCTTTCACTGACACCAGACCACTCTTCAGAGTGAGTGTCTGTGACATAGAATAGATGTGTGCTTTTTATCTGCAGATTTCCCAATTTTAACATACAAATGTAAGTTCCTAAAAGAAATCACCAATCAATGTAAACAAGAGTTTTTTTTTATGCAGGCGGATTGCACATACTACTAGAATCCTCATAATGGTGTGACTGTATTGTGATATAGCCTAAAATATTGCCATTTTACCCACCATGTTGATGACATTTTTCTTTAAACAAACAATCTTGTCAGAACCTTCACCTCAGTTGCTGTAAACTGACAAATACACATAGCCTTTAAAAATGTGTTTGTAGTTCTTTTATATCTCAATTTCAAATTTGTATTTTCCAAAAACATGTATAATCTAATTCTATGAGCACTGTAACAGGTGAAAGCTAATGAAGGGTGCTGACAGTCTGAAAGACAGAGAGCCCCTTTCAAATGACATTTAGTCGATTTTCAAAGTGAAAACATGTCTAGATCCTCTACAGAGAACACATGTCTGCAGACTTTAATGCACAGTTATTGTTTATTGTCTGAATTTACATATTGAGGGGGCATATTATGCAAAACTCACTTTTTGTATCCTTTTATATTTCCATTTGGGTCTCTAATGCTCCTATAAACACTGCATGCAGCGGGAAAAAACATAAATTTTCTGTAAACCAATTGAAAGATTTTGTTGTCAGGAACCATATACTGCAATGAGCTGTTTTGATGGCTCCCTTATCTTGATGTCAGGATAAGGAAATATGCATAGAACCACCCCTTAATTGTCAAGCACCCACCACTACATTAGCTGAAGATCCGCCATTTTGGTTTGCTGGGTTCATGAGCAAGCATACGACACCAAGTGCTATTGCTACAGGCAAAGGCAAGTCACACATAAAGTTTTGTGTTCACCTCGCTCTGGGTCCGCCATGGTGGTTCAACATATAGGGTTGGATAGTGCCTCTGTTTCTGCCATTCTCACGTGTGTTAAACATGCAGTGTTAGGATGGGACAAGTGGGGCGTTGCCAGCAACAGCTTATTTGCATAAAAGTGATAGAGCCCTTAAACGGCTCAAGAATAGAGCTGGTGAGATCTCGTTATGTGAGATGAAGGACTTCAATGCACACATTTTGTACAGCTTATAGATCTATTATCACTTGTTTAAAAAGATGTATATGTCCCCTTTAACATACTAGAAAAACTTACAAAACATTTGTAATTGTTTGTTTTAAAGTTTAATTATTTCTTATATGTTCACAGTTAACAAATACTTGAAAACTATGCACAAAATCTGTCATATTTTAGTTTGCTCCCAATATTTTCACTTAATCCTTTAAACATCCTTTGACTGACTCTGTCTACATTGTTTACAACATGCAACCTAGAAACGTATTGATTTTTGGTCAAGTGACCCAGACCTTGCACAACAGCTGTGATTGCGGGAAGGGAGAGAGAGAGAGAGAGAGAGAGAGAGAGAGAGAGAGAGAGAGAGAGAGAGAGAGAGAGAGAGAGAGAGA
>JBBMFX010000148.1:12698280-12712830 GCA_037832545.1 Rhabdalestes septentrionalis | reverse complement strand
AGAGAGAGAGAGAGAGAGAGAGAGAGAGAGAGAGAAAGAGAGAGAGAGAGAACGAGGGGATTTGCATATGGTGCTTTAATAAGGGAAAATGATGAAGGCAATATCTCAGACATTGCCATGGATTCTCCAATTTTCATTTGAGCTTGAAATGTTTGCTTGTGTGAAGCCTGTATCTTTATTTGGCTTATGTAACTCACATTTATGGGTCAAACAATTTCCTTCAAAACTTCTACTATAGCCTTATTGCTCACAGATATTCTGCCCTTTAATCTTCTATAAAGACAGTGTGTGTCTCCCAGCGGACTTTGCTGGTGGTCTGATTAATTGGGCATATATCAGTGCCAACCACTGTCAGGCTTGAAATTCTTCAGCATAGCATATAAAGCAGCTGACTAGCTCCATGTGTGACCATATTCTCTATATCTTTCATAGCATTTAAAAATAGCTGCTGATAAAAATAATTCATGGACAACTCTCACGCTATGCTTTCTATTTTGCAATTATAAATTAGTTCATGTTCCACCATGTAATCATGAGCAAAGGAGCTTTAACGTGTGCGACTGAGTAGTTAGTCCTGTATGCTGTAAATGCTTAATACACTTCCCATTACGTAAGGTAAGTTAGATGCACATATAGAAGGGAGGGTCATCAAATCCTGAAGTAAGTAATGCACAAATATCGTTGTATCTCTCACCACAGAGTTCCAAACTGCCTCTGGAAACAACAGCAGAAACAACTGCACATTAGCGGCTTCACAAATGAGATAAGATAAGAAAACCCTTTATTCAGTAGGAAATTTGCATTGTTACAACAGCAAAGTACACAGAACAAAAAAGAAAGTAGAAGCAACATATCCAACCGAAAATAAACAACAGCATAACAACATCATGTAAAGTCTGTACTCTGTAGAAATATCATACAAATGTAAATATCAGATATCATTATATAAACATTATCCAAAGGAACTAACACTATTAAGACGAACACACACATAAAGTGAGCAGTTGGCTGCCTCCATCGATGGGCACCTGGAAACAGCGTATAAGAATGGTACCTTGCTAATGGGTACCTCAGTGTTGACACACACTTGCAGTTGGGATTCAAACCCACAACCTTCTTACTGCAGGACCAATGCCCTAATCCAGGGGCGTCGGAAGCATTGATAATGTGGGGGATGCGTGGGGGCAGGGTTTGGACATGGGGGCGGGGTTTGGTGTTGGGGCAGGGTTTGGGTGCTCCACATCCAACTCACCGCATGCAAGAGAACGGCTGCTCAGATTTCCAGTGGTGTGTGTATTCTTCTATCGATTTAGTGGAGTAGATTATTTCGCGAAAGATTCAAGATTCAACAGCGCCGGTGAACTAATTATGTGGGGAGTCCAAAGGAATAATTATGAAATGTGAGGGGGTCACGTCCCCCTCTGCTTGAATAGTGACGACGCCCATGCCCTTATTACTAGGCCATCCAGCTGCCCTTATATTTTGGCTATGTTGTAACAAAGGCTTTATGTATAATGCACTAACTGCTACTAAAATGACAAAAACATTTATAACATAATAAACTTTGGCACATTTGTTCTGTAGGAATCAAGCCTGCAGTTGACTGGCAGGTGGCTGACCTTTGCAGGTGAGAACTATAAGCAGCTAGAGTAGTCCTTCACTGTTAAAGAGATACAGCAAAGCACCTAGGCTGTACGGTCCATTAAATCCATTTATAGAGGAGCCTCTCGCATTGATCGATGGCATTGCCAAGAGCCAACGTTCCGCAGGAATTTTGATTCATTGCGTCATTAAAGAACACAAAAGCTCCTCAAAAACCTCCGTGTGCTTCCATTGGACTGATATGAATAGTCATGAAACTGCCGAGCAGCATGGAAATGGGCTTTAATGACATCTATCTCTGCCATTTTATTTTTAGCTTTCTAAACTCTTTTACATGTTCATATGCCATAAATCTGTATGACCATCCATATGGGCTATATGTAGATTAACCAATGCTCATGATAGGGTATGAATTACAATTGCCGTCATGTTGAAAACACTCTCAGAATAAATAAATAATTCCCCAAATGCTAATGGCTATTGTAATAGTTGAATTAAAGACAAAAATCAGAAGAGCACAATAATTTTATTATCATTTTGAAAAATTGTAATCATATCATGACGTGTCCAGACTGAAACTGTACGATAAAATACCCTCCATAGAGGGGAAGTGTCAGACAGAGCGTAAGAGTCTTTCCTCTTTCAGCATAACAATGCCCTCCCCACATTTGTCGGAGCCCTATAAAGGTGTTGGGGCTGAATGGACATGAATCCACGCAGCCATGTTCAAACATCTAGTATAATATAATTGAAGACAAAAGAAGGGTTGGGGGGAATAGATGGGTTTGGCCCACAGTGGAAAAAACCCCAAACACTTACACACAGATCTGTGAGAAGACAATTGCTTGAGTTCATTTAAACTGTTCATCTAAATCTGAGTTTGTTTTCTCTAAACATTTGGTTTGTTCTCTGGTTTGTTTTAATAATTGTATTATGGACATTTTATGGTCACTGCTCACCACCATCTGTTGAAATCTGCTGTTACCTCAGTCAGGCTTTCAGTAGTTCATTAATTTGTCTACATTTGCCATGGATGCATTTTAAATATAAAGCTATAGGTCAATATATGTGCCTGGGGGACCCGATAAAACCAGGACCCAGAATACCAACAGAGTAGAGTGGGGTTTTAGTTTTATATCTATAAGTCTTTTTGTGTTAAAAAAGTTATGATTTGTCTTCGAATTTTACAAAAAAATAGTGAAACGCTTAAGTGGTTAAGTATTATAGATATTAACACATAATCTGTTTGCTCATAATCAGTGAATAAGTGGCCTAACCGTCCTCCTGAATGCTCTGAGAAAGTCTGATTTTATGCACAGAGTAAGGCAGCGCTGGCAATGAGCAGTGCCCACGGATTTCCCGCTGTGCACATGACCTTCACATCTTTGGAGGATTTACTTTGCCTTAATCAGAATATCTGCAAAGCCAAAAGTGACGTCACTCACGTCAATACTGATGACTCAGCATGCAGCACTGCTCCCCTGAAATGAGGACTCCACCCAAAAATCCAGGATTTGTTAATAACGAATAAAACACTTGTAGGGAACACTTCAGGGTTCAGTTTAACCAAAAAAAACCTTTTACAGAAGACAAATTTTCTTGAAAATATTATTTATAAAGTTGATGTAGATATAATATATATATAGATATATTATTATGACACATATATCAATCCTGTTACTACACTCACAAATAAGTGAACTGAAACAAACCACCAGAACCACAGGGCTATGTAAACAGGGGCAGCTGATTGACTGGTGGTTAGGGTGTTACGCCAGTGGTCAGAAGGTTGTGGGTTTGAATCCCAATGCTGCTAGTGGAACCACTGGGGTACCCTTGAGCAAGGCACCATCCCCAGGCACTGAGAACAATATCATGCTGTGCTATGGTGTGTTTATGTGAGACAAATGGACACTTTACACTTTTTGTAATTTTCACCCATCTCTTTTAAAAATCCCTGGGGCAATGATGAACTTTTTTGATTTCAGATATATTTCATCAAAAATAAAACTACACTCTCTTGATTTTATACACCTGTACCAATGGGTATGACTGAAACAACTGAATTAAATAAGAAAAGGGTGTGTCCAAATACTTTTGTCCATATAGTGTACATCCACTAAGGAACAATCAGAGCATAAACATTTCCTGCTGACATAAAAAGCCCTCTTTGATGACTTCTTCTGAATTAACTCAACATAAGCAGGAAACTTGAAAGCAGATAAGTAGACCCTATTACTGTTTATGGTGGGGAAAACAGCAGAAATTGATGACAGAAGTGTCTGGATTCATGGTTTGTTCCTTCCACTGCTGTTTATGTTGCCACTGCAGCTGATGCAGGCGTGTTCATTTCAGAGGGCTACGCTTCAAATGAATGCCTGAAACAGCAGAGCAGCCATCTTGCACACATGCAGCTGTAGCTAAAAGCAAGTAGAATGCCACCCTAAGGCCTGGCTAAGATAATGCAAATGCAGAGCCCGTCTGTTCAGTAATTTATTTATGTGCAATATTCCTCACAGCTCTGCACTTAAATGTATGCTTATTTCTTGTAAAATCAGTCAAGCATATAGTTAGCTTTAGTGAGTAGTTTTATTTAGTATAGGTTCATTTCTATTTTATTATTTGCTGTTTATGATTATAATTGTATTTTTACAGTGACACAGACATCTAATTAAAATTCACTGTGCATTCTTATGTTTCTGATGAAAAAGGACAACTCAGCTGAAAAGGAGGACAGTAGACAAGTGGGTGCTTCTTGTTCCACTGGGAAGGTTAAGCAATGATGTAATATATTTATGTTTATAAGAACTATTTATAAGGGCATTCACTTAACTGCTGGTCTACCTTGAGGGTTGACTGAAAAATCTGGTGACTGGAGGTACAAAAAACAACTGGGCAAGAATTGTTTGCATTTTGTGCTGGAGCCCCAGGGTGGTGCAGTGGGTAGCACTGTTGCCTCACACTTTCCAGGTCCTGGTCTTGTGTGCGGGGAGTTTGCATGTTATCGTGGAGGTGTGGGTTTTCTTCAGGCTCTCCAGTTTCTTCCACAGTCAAAAACATGTGTGTCAAATGAATTAGGGATTCTAAATTGACCACAAGTGTGAGAGTCCCTGCCCTGTGCGTCTTGGTCCCAGAATGGGGTCCGTATACTGGCGACCTGTGTAAAGATTAAGCAGTCACAGAAAATTAATGAAAAAGATGCAAAGCTTCAAAGCATGTGCCAGTGTGAAATATGTTTCTGTTGTGATGCTGTAAAATATTTGGTCACCATTTTTACATATGTAGCATCAAAACAAACACTGACATTGTTTAAGCATTGTTTTGTAGATTAATTTAGTTCTATTGTTAGATTGATATATACTAAAGGCAGTCCTGACAGATTGTTTTAAGACCAATCACCATTGATACCATTAGCATGCTTGCGATTTTTGTTATAACACGTTTTGACACGCCACTTTGAAAGTGTAATGCCATCCTTAATAGTAATATAGTTTATTCACGCAGAGATGACGGACAAAACCAAATCAAGTTTTTTTCAGTGCCGGATATCCAGCAGGGCTCGGCACTCGTGAAGTTAATTACAGGTCATGACAGGGGCTTAAGTGGAATCTGAGGGTAGGCTGTTCATTAAAGTCTCAGTGGCATCTGGGTGAGGCCTTTTCATTGCTACAAGAGGATGAGTGGAAGTGGCTCCATTGTGTTCTAATGAGTCTAGAGACCAGGAGGCCTCATATCAGAAACATAGGAAAATAATTAAGTGTTCAGTATTTATTATAGGGTGCAGCTAGGTAAACCCATAAATGACCAGACATGAGGTTACACAGAAGCTTTGTCAACACTATCACTGGTATAATACATGATGGCCAACTTTTCCAAAAACCTTCAAGAGAGGTTTAGGGTTGTGGTGGTGAGACAGGTAAGGGGGGAGGGGGGCGGGCACTGCTCCTTCAGCTGCTGATTGTGGATGGGAGTGCTGCTTTTTAAGCTGCTGGCGATAAGTGGGTGTCGGGTGGGTGGGGAGCTGTTCTTTCAGATGCCGATGAAGTTAATGCAGCTGCCAATGCCTGCTGCCTCATTATGTGTGCCATCTACCTTAGTGCAGTTTGCACCATGGGTAGACTAGGTCCGATAAAGGAAATAGATTTTCAGTGCGAGAAATCGGAGGTAAAGCGTAAGTGTGAGATGACAAGCGTGAGAGTTGGCAAGCCTGATATTACCATCTCAATGAATACCCCCTCATAGTAATTCATGGTTTTATACACACATACACATACACACACACGAAATAAACAAATGTATTGGGATGCCTAACCATTACACCAACAGGGGCTTTAATGACATTGCATTCAAATACATAGATTTTAATATACATTCACATTTATGGCATTTAGCAGACGCCTTTATCCAAAGCGACTTTCATTCCCTAACTACAGGGGGCAGTCTCCCTGGAGCAGCTCGGAGTTAAGGGTCTTGCTCAGGGACCCAGTTGTGGTGCTGAAGGTAGGAGTCCAACCCAGTATCCTTGCCTCTGGAGTTAGTCCCCCTTTGCAGCTATAACAGCTTCCATTATTCTTGGAAGTCTTTCCACAATATTATAGAGTTTCTGTGGGAATTTGTGCTCATTCATTCTGTAGAGTATTTATGAGGTCATGCACTTACTTTGGGCGAGAATCCAGTTCATCCCAAAAGTGTTGAATGAGGTTGAGGTCAGGGCTCTGTTCTTCCACACCTCATTCAACCATGTCTTTATAGAGCTTGTTTTGTTCACTGGAGCACTGTAATAGAAAAGGACTTTCCCCAAACTTTGTCCACAAATATGGAAGCATGGCATTGTCCAAAATAGTTTGGTATGCTAAATCACTGAAGGTTTCCCTTCACTGGATTAAGGGGCCACCTGAATTAAATATTGATGAGGTGTGCTCCAGTACATTCTTATGTGAGTGACACTGCTGAGATACCGTTGAGCAAGGTAACTTCTGTACACCACTGCTCCCTGGGTGCCCCCTGTTGGTGGCTGCCCTCTGCTTTACTTGGTGAATGGGTTAAATACAGAGAAAATAATCACATTGTTGACCATATTGTGCTGTGCTGTGATGTGTACACACATGACTATAAGAGACCGTTTTATTTTATTTAAAAACTAGCTGAAAGAGTGGGTTTAACGGTAGGGTGTGCAGAAGATGTCTTCATGTCCTTACTGCCTGAATGGTTTTCATTGTTCTTTCTCACCTGATTGCAAACCACTATTTCAGTGTAGTTTTGGGATTTTACAGGAGAATATCCCATCTATAGGGAAGGTTATGAGGAGTTTAAATACTTTCACTAAATGTGCTAAGTAGCCACTTGCACTGGCACATCTCTTAGCAGCATCAGCTACCACCAGGTTTCAAGTTTGCACACCACATGGGACAAAAATGCTTTTGAATGCAGCTGAAGCAGCCTAGCTTGAACACCTTTATTTTTTCCACTCATGTTGGCACTGTCGTCTGGCCATGGCAGTCCTCAAAGGGGAAGTTAAGCTCCTCCAGATTTTTGAGGGACGACAGAAGAGTGAACTTTCTCCTGCCACTTTTCCCTCCTTTGTTTCTTGTATGTCTTCTAGCGACTCGATCCTGACTCTGACAGAGAGATGTTCCTTATGAATCAGATAGAGAGGCAATTTATAAAAATGGATAAAATATTGACATGTTGATCTTTTCCATAACTTCTGTGCTAATGGAATCTAGCAGCTCATTCTAGATTCTCTTACCCAGACAATCAGACAACGTGTGTGACTCCTAGCTCCATTTTCCACCCTACCGATATTCTCCTTCTTTACTGCCTCAGATTCCATAAGCTCCACCTCTTTGAGAAAATTGCCATTGTCTGGTTTGTTTAATGTGGCTGTGGACCCCCTTAAAGCCATGATTCTTTTAGCTAAGAACTGAGTTATTGCTTCCAATTTAGTAAGAGCTTTGCGTCATCTGTTACTCTTAGACTCAGCGAGTGCCATCTCTTGCTTATCTATCGTTAGCCCCTTGCAAGGCGTCCCTAAAGTGCTTTCCATGTTGCCATGTGTGTATTGAGCTCCTGGTTATCCTCATTGGTCTTGCCTTTTTCCAATCCCTTAGTCCTTTTCTATTCAATCTTTCTGAGAAACTAGTTTGCAGCTGAAGCACTGCAACCTGTCATTCTTTTGATTTTTATGTCATTGAAATATTCATTCTGACATGTTCTTCCATCTTTTTGCTTCATAAATGTAAAACTGTACTGGACTCGGTAAGGTCCTCTAAGAATTCTGTTCTTACCTTATCAGTTAAACTAAAGGGTCTGTTGGTACAGACTTATTGTAATTCTTTCATGCAACACCATAGGACTGTGTTGAAGTGGAGGAGACCATAGAACCAGAGAACAAGAGACTCTACATTCACTGGGGTGGAACAGAAATATTTTAAAAGTGCATCTGAAGAAGGAGGGGAGTATGTACATGACCATTAAGTGATCCCCTGCATTATAATAATAAATAGCTGCCAATGGTGAAACCCAGTTAATAATAACACCTAAGCCATGATACAATCTCTAATTAATATTCTAGACACAAACAGCAGCCTAATGAATAGAATTCATGGAAAAAACTATTCAGCTGATGCTTGTTTCAGAGTATGCAGGTTGTTTGCTTTAATACTTAACAATAATGAAAATGCAAATGCAAATGCTTGCAACTATTAATTACAAAAGGGGAAAAGAGAAAAGAATTTTAATTGATTAAAACAAGTCAAACAATGGTAAACATAGGCTACTGTTTTTTAAGACATGACAATGGATATTTTGTGCAGCAAATATATAAGAATAAATTTTGTTTTTCACAAAAAGATCAAATTTATTCCCCAAATACCCAAACTTTCCCTTATGAGTTTAAGGAGGGAATAACTGACATAACTAGCTATTTGTAAATTAGCAAACAATATCCAAAATAAGTTTGTAACTGTCACACACCAGTCATGTGACACATAAGAAGACTCAGAAGTGACCATGTCACATGCTATTAAAGCCAATGTGAAGGCGGTAGACGTTGCTCAGTCAAGAGACTTCATCTCTCCCTGGTTCAGTTCACCTCTCCAGGGCAGTGAGTACTCAGGATGTCTTTGACTTATGTGTGTGTAAGAAGGTGGACTCTAAGTGGGAGTCCGCTAAGGGAGAGTACTCAGATCAAATTGTGTGAACTACCAACTCTCTTGTGCTTCTCTGTGACTGAGTTCATGCTTTGTGCTACACTGGGCGACCTGTGGCCTTTCTTCCTGATAGTATCACTCTGCTATGGTAAATAGTATTATGCCTTAGATTAAGTATACCTTTACCACACTACCTCTCCCTTCTTCATTTTCAGTGAATCACTGCAGGTCTGACTAAATGCGGCAATAACATAGGAAGCATATTCATACTCTTCAAGGATTCTTTTGTTCATCAAATATTCAGGAAATGTTTTTGTAAGGTTTATTTTTCTATTTTAGCAATCTTTATAGTTCATTTACTGTCTTTTACTCTCTCTTAGGTCATATGGCATCATTAGATGCAGCAAACAATTAAGTTATCTTCAACCAAGGCTGATAAAACAAAGGGAAAGAAAGAAGACATTCCTGGAGTAGGTGAGTTATCACATATTCAGGATTTGACGTTCACATGGACTGAGACACCTTAATGTTACAAAAACATGTGGTTTGTATGTTTGACTATGTTCTAAAAATGGTTCTGTAAAAAAAAGTTAGATTAGGATTTATACTATTTTGGAGCGACAAAAATGAGTGCGTACCACTTTTGACGAATGAAATATTTCATGAAAGTATTTCATCGGGTTTATAAAATAATTTTATGTAGAAAACATAAACAAATTCTAAGGAGTTTCTTGTTTAATTGTTTAAATACTTTTTGCACTATTTGCACATAGGTATATGTTTTATGCTTTGATGGAGCTGTTTGATCAAAGTGAGCCCAGGGTTTACACACACAGGATATAGATCGTACAAGTTTGATCATAATGGCACGGTAGACTGTGCTTTTTAATTAGGATGGTGACTCGCCTCAGAATGTCCCGAATGCCATGCTGCTTTTTCCATGACCGCTGATAAGAATTTTACATTTTTTTTGCCCGTGAGATGTATATTTGGTTGAGTTTTGCCAGGGTTTAGGGTTAGAATTTGGACTAGAACGAGAGTCAGGTCATAATCTTTTGTTGAAGAAACATTTTAAATTTACCAAATGGTCAAAAATATGTGGAATCTTGTTGATGCGTTATTATTGCGTTAACGCATTGTTTACTTAATGCTGGAAATGATTTTATTCTGCGTTAATTCATGTTTTAAAAAATGTATTTTTTTTAAAAATTTGTACGTTTTTTGGGCTTGTGAGTGTGAGGAGCATGCAGCTCTGCATTTCAACTGCTTTTTGCAAGTTTATGGGGATATTATGTGGACAAAAGTATTGGGACACCTGGCCATTATACCAACAGGGATGACACTGCTTTAAGATACATGTAGTTAGTTCTTGTTTGCAGTTGTTATAAGGGTTCCGGACCCATGTTCTGGCAAATAGCTTTAGTGGCAAGTAGTGTAGTGGCAAGTAGCCTTGTTTTTATATTTGTTTTGATTACATTACTGTTTAAGTTGAGATTTAGAAATATTTGAACTTCACCTGTGTAACTGTGTTAAAGGGAACACTGCTGTTAAGAAGCTCCTTATTTGTTTAAAGTGTTTGCAATCCTAAGGTTATTGCACTTTTGTTCATATAGCAGTACTTTAAAAATGTGCCATACCCTACTTATGAATAAATTATTTAATTTTGCATGTAACAATGTGAAAATTCACAGAAAAGCCTTATTATTATAACACAATATGATAGAAAACTATGTGATTTATTGCGATAAAAAATGTTAATCATCACCCAGCATTAGTTTAGATATATCCAGAATGAAAAACAGCACCAAAAATGACAATAACATTCCCAAATAAATAATTAACATATATCTTCTTCTAATTGTATCTAATATATTTGAAATGCTGACTAAACATTTTAATATTACCTCTGTTCAGAGTCTGTATATTAATAATATATTAATAATAAACAAATGTGTTATATTACTTACAAGCCAGTAAACATGAAGCAAGTGTTTTACATTTACTGGCATGTAAGTAATCTGATATTGAAAAACAATTTCTCTTTAAATGTGTGGCATTTTAATTTTTACAACTGTTTTCAACTTATCAAACCTACCAAAGGAGTAGACATGATGCACTACTCCAAGTGCAGAAAAGAAAACTTGGTCCTCTGGAGCACTGTTATAGGAAAGCTCTTGCTTAGTGTTACTACCGTTTCCTTTCCTTATTTACACAAGCTTTGGCTAACTTCCCATGCCATCTCACTGGAGTTGGTCTACACTCTTTCCTTTGCTTTTCTATCTCTGTCCCTCTCTCTCCTACTCAGAGTTACCCTAGTCATCCAGGGCAATGTTGGCATATCTTTACCTGGATGCTTGTGCTTTGTGCCCTCTGCACCAATTCTACTCCAAGTGCCTCTGACCCTGGTAACAGAACACTGCCTGTTCACTCACTCACACTCTTGAGGAAAATAAAAACCTGGAAAGGAGGCCACCAACATCCACCCCCTACATTGCATTTAGCTCGTTTGCAATCTTTTGGGCTGTAATATTTCAGCTCTAACGTGAATATCTAGTTATTTTCATTTTTCGTTGTTCACTCCCTTTCATTGTACAGTATTATTGCACATCCCTCAAACATTCTTTAAAAGATCTCATCATACTTTATGCTTCTTGATACTGTCTTGCTGCCCACTGTTGACCTGAGAAGGTCTTGGTTCCTTTCAAGGATTTTTATTCCTGCTTGATATGGGTTTAACTTTCCATTGCCTCTGGCATACTTACTGGAGGTGTGAACATGGACTTCAGGAAAACTGCTTTGTGACAATATCTGTTCCTATGAAAGTGCTATACAGCGCAAATGAATTTGACTTATTTTACTGTAATTATTTCCGTCATTTTTCAAATTAGATGAGAGTGCAAATAATTATGTGTGGCCAAAAACCGTGAAAGATAGTTTGCATCATCACTCTAGTTTTGAGGTGTATTTAGTATGCAATCTTTAATGGCATAAAGGTCTAGAAATGCAGCCCACATGGTCCTCAAACAAGCTTTTGGAACACAACTGAAGTGAGTGACCCAGTTACAAAGCCAAGATCAAGCTGTTCTTTACTGAAAAATGTAGAAATGACCTAAATTCAATCATAAAATATGCTTATAGTCAAGTCCCTGTGAGTTCAAGAAGTTACTCCTTTTAAATTTGGTCTTAAATTTAATAAACTGAAACCACAGTAATTGGAATACTGGCTGAAAATACCACTGAAATGGGTTGTGATCAGTTTATAGACATCAAAGTGTTGCAGTTCCCTATCTGCATCATGGTGCCCTCAGTGCACTAGATGAAAGGCTGGACATATCTGGAGGTTTTGTGAGTTATTTAAATGGGAATTTTGTTGACAGAGCTACATTTTTTATTAACTTACCACAGAATTAGACAGCTCCTGCTTAATGATTATGGGAAAGAGAATGAGAAAATTAGAGAATGCTTAATAATTTCCTCCAGAACACCGACAGAATTTATAATCAGGGTTCAAAAGAAATTTGTAGTTCAGAAATGACTATAATATTTCTTAATACCAAAGATGGGTGGGAACTATTTATATCAAATCACCTCCATGGATTCAAAATGTGATGGATTTGTACTTCTTGAGCCTTACAAAAAATAATATTTCTTTATTTATTCTCTGGAGAGAAGGATCCACTTTTTATTAATTTCCATTTTATATTCCATTAATATTTAGTCTGCAATACACTTTTAATGTTTAGATTCAGTCTGTTTAAACGTTGACATATGGACTCAATGCCTTACACTTTCAAGCTTTAGCTTTATGCCCGAAAGGATCCAAAAACAAGAAGAATGTTGTGCTAATAGAAGCTGGATGTAATTAGAAGTTCTTTTATAATTCTGTCAGGACCTCGGGGCACTCAGTTCTGGTCCACTATTGTTTTTAATTAGGTCATTATTGAGTATCGGGTTATGTTACTCTTTTATAAACTACGGAATTAAGTGTTATTAGAATTTGTATAAGTGACTGCACCAACAAGGACTGACCTGCAAACATATTAATTCAAGGTTTATTTAGTTAATCTTATTTCACCCAAATTGGACCAAGGTTTAACATTTGACATTCTAAACACTAAGGGCCTTTGGAGTAACCCACGCTCGCTCTCTAAACTAAATAACTTCCATTCAATAGCCACAACATTAACCCCACCATCAGTGAATTGAGTAATTTGGATTATTGCAATCGCTCCTGACAAGGAGCGGGATCTATTAGGCAGCAAGTAAACAGTCAGTTCTTGAAGTTGATGTGTTAGAGGTATTAAACTTGGGCAAAAATAAAAATTTTAGTAACACTGATGTGGTCCAAATTGGGATGCTAGACAACTGGATCAGAGTATTTCCAAAACTGCAGGGATGCCGCCAGAAATCTTGAATGTTCTACACATTTGATTATCATCATTATATACTGCATTATGTTTATGCACAAATCAGTCTTCAGTAGTGAGACTGTGCTGAATATTTCTACAACTGGTCTAGATTTCAACAAAATATTCAGATTCTGGGGAAAACTCCAATGAGATTGATTTAAGCATGTGAAAAGATCAGCCCACAAAAGCCAAATCCAATCATGGAGACGGCTCATATCAATAGATGGTAATACAAGTTATTATTCAGGCACGCAAGTGCACATTATCATTTGCTATCCAACCTGCAATTCAGTGTGGCCCATTTGCATGCAGTCTTGACCTCTATTTTTCTCTGTGTTCATTCTATTTATTTGACTAGAGTAGAGTGTGGAGGGCTGTGAGAAGTGGAATTCTGTATCTCTGTATGAGGGTGTCAGATGGTTGTCAACTTGAATCTCTGTTTCTACCAAAGATTTGTACATTTATTTTCTTATAATTAAACGAACAAATTTATCACAATGTCAGTTACTTGTTCTGATTAGTTTGCCTGTATTGCATTCAAATAGCGGTACTTAATTCAAAAAATGTTGCTATGCATTTTGTCACAACATTTTGCCCTAGTGCCATATGTTGCTACTGAAACGGAATATTGAGAATGGTAGACCTGGACATGAATGTACATTTAACATAAAAGTAATTAATTGCATAGTTAATTAATATAAAGACTTTGCATTTTAACAAGTAATTGTATAATTAAATTTAAATTCATTTGACTTTTGGATTTCTAAGATTACTATGCTCGTTACAGTTAGTTTTGCTATAAAGTAGTCTATGTAGGTGTATGCATTACTGGGGAGTTTGGGTCTCCAACCTCCAACCATCACATTGGATGTAAAAAATTAAGGTGTGGATTTGACTGGATTCAGCTACAAATCTCATGTGTGGCTGCTCTGATATGGGGTGCCATTTGTAAAAACAGCTTCACAAATTTAGAGGTGTCATTTCTTCATCGTTCAGCACAATGTTCACACAATCTTCACACATTTAGAGCTAAATGTGTTTAAAAAAAAAGGTTTTGGCCCATTGTCTTGCTGCATAATTATTAAATAGTGAATCTAAATGTTAAATCTAAATCTAAATGTTTAATATTAAATCTAAATGTAAATTTTTAATCTAAATCTAAATGTTAAATCTAAATCTAAATATTAAATTTTAAATCTAAATCTAAATGTTGCTTTTACAAATGGCGTGAGATATGCTAATTGATCTGTGTCTTTCATTTTCTTCTTTTTTGTATTTATTTTATGGCATTAGCTGCTAAGGGAGGCTTATATATAAGAATTTCACATATGCATTGTACCTGTGTACCAGTGATAAATGATGGGACAATAAAATGTATTTGATTTTCC
>JBBMFX010000148.1:12680508-12692428 GCA_037832545.1 Rhabdalestes septentrionalis | reverse complement strand
CACGCCATGGAACATGCGCCGGGTATTTAAAGGGAGTGAGAGTGTGAACTCTGATTGGTTCATTGCATGCTATGCCCAAAACCCAGCCATTAAATATTTTTCTCATTTAAGACAACCCATTTGAATTATATGCCAGGCGCATTGTTAATTTTTCCTACGGGCATGATAACGCTCTGCGCTGCCCCCTCCCCCAAAGACAACTGCGCTTCAGACAATGCACGACTGACCCTGAAAATCGAGCCCCTGATCTCTATCTCTGTCTCTGTTCTATCTTCCTCCCTCTCGGCTCCTCACTTGATCATCTGGCTCTTGTCAAGGGAGGTGCTCCATGTTCAGTACAGTGGACATATGAAACTGCCATGCCTCCCTTTGTTTGCTAATTAAACAAATTCTAGTACACATTGTTGCAAGTGTGTCACATTGCTGGCCAGAACTTTGACAAGTCTTGTTAATAAAATATGTTTTTTGGGTTTTTTTAAGTTAAAGAAATGGTCACAAATGTTTGGCCTGTAGTGTATATTTTTCTTGTATTTATTTTCTGCAGCTAAATATTTCAATAAGAATTACAGATTTATTTTAGCAACCAGACACAACCTATACAAAATCAGCTTAGGTTGAAGTCAAAAGTAAAGCAGAATCATTTAATGAACACCTGGTGCAGTATAAAAATACTGCACACTAAACAAGGATGACTGTAATGCAGCTGTAACTAACTGTGGATAATATTTTAATTTCGGCTGATATCTGCCTTTATGGATTCAAGTGGTAGAAATAACTTAACTTGTATTCAGCAAGAAAAGCAGTGGTATATTGACAAATGTCCCCTAAATTATTACTACTAAATGTAAAAATGCACTTGATTTAATTACAGGCCATCCCTTGGAAAGACAGTCTGGCTTCTGGAGATCCCTGACCTAATGTCTGGCTATTTATAAACTCAGATTGGCCTTCTGAAAAACATTTCTAGGGATTCTATCCAATTAGATGAAAAGTCTATGAGAGAAATAGCAATGTGCCCTTGATCAGGGCAATTTGTAATTGTTCCAGAGCAGTGTAACATGCCCTGCACTGGAAGTCTGTGTTTTGCTTTGTAAAAGGTGGTCTGCATGGAAATAAACTTCAACATTTTAATTAAAAAAACTATACTCACTGTAACACGTTAACTTCAGCTCAGATTGTTAGCAAGCTGATCAGGTGTGTTGTAAAACATTTAAATGAAGCCCTGGAACCAGGGCTTGTCACTGCTATTAAGGACCATTTCTTTAAATGAGGTGTACACATAATGTAAAGCAGGGCTGTCCAGCCTTATCTGTAAAGGTCCAGTATGGCTGCAGGTTTTTAATGCAGCAAAGCAAGAGCTCATCTAATCAGATCTGGGAAGACTGAGGCCAAATGATTTAACAAGTGGAGTCAGACGAGCCCCTTGTTTGGAGGGAAAGCCTGAAGATACACCAGGCTTGCCAGATAATGTTGGACATCCCTGATGTAAAAGTTCCACACCAATAAAGGCTTTTCTTAAAAGCAAAACTAAAAAAGACCTTTTAGGAGCTATTATAAAATTGCTATTTATTCAGTAACAGTAAGCATAAGGCTACATGACATCTACAGCTACATCTAAATATGCATGAGGCTTTTATTTCAACTGACATAAACTGATATACACTGATAAATGCTTATTCCAGAGCCAGCTGCTATTGTAAATTTGAATGTTAATTTGTCCTCTGAAAAGAGCTGAATCTATTGAATAACGTAGGTGTAATATAGTCCTAAGTGTACTTGCCTTAAATACAATGCTACCAAACATATCCTTCAATATTCTATGATGAAGTGTCATGAGGGATTGGGGCTGGGTAGGTGAAAGTCTGGAGAAACCCCATTTTAAAATTAAGCCTGATGTTTAAGAGTCAGGTTGTTTATTTTAAGTCTGCTTTTATTCTGAGTGACTTCTTTTGGTCACATGCCTAAAAAATCATTGCAGCAGTACAGCAGTTTAATGTAGACATATATCCAGAAAACCTAGAAAAGTAGAAGTGAATTGCTTTCTCCATACTGTGTAACCATGTAAGTGTACAAGGTTATAAACAGGATAGGTATCTAAAACTAAGACAATCCAAAAAAATGACCACATGTACTTAAGACATCCCAGTTACTTTGGCCCATACAGATGAAGTTTTGGATGGGGAGAGAAATATCCACCACAAAGTCATAGTAAAACATTGAGTAACACAATGATGGGGTGCCATCTGTCATTTTCTCATTAACGTGAAAAATACGTTCATGCATCTCTGCAGCCTTGGAGAGCTGCTAAGTCAAGGACAAAATTAGATTGTTTCCAAGACTGTTACCCATATGCCAGCCATTTTCTTTTTTCACCTGCTGATTGATACTTGCCATACATGAGATTAAAATCTTTTTTACAAAAGAAGATGCCACAGGAGCAACTTGTCACCGTGCCATATCTACTACTGACCAGGAGGTGCATTATTTAAGTTGCAATCTAATGAGTAAATACTGGCAGGTAACAATTTCAAATGGCTACTTTTTGTTCAGAGCAGTCTTTTTGTCAGCTAACATAGGACTGGGTTTTCATCTAGCCTCTGATGAAGCTATATTTACTACTACTGAGCCGCTGTGAAATATATATCTATAATCTATATAGATGTACATTTAGCAAATAAATGGTCACCTTTGGGATACATGATTTATATATATAGCGCCACCTAGCGAAGCTCAGATACTGACAGGAACACAGATTTATTTACTAAATATAAAGAGGTTGCTCGGTATGGGTAGGTGAAATGCAGAAAGATGCAGGGGGTTGTGGTTCAGTTAGAGGAGAACCGAAACAGGAGAGCGTAATGATACTTGTCTCTCTTTACCTATTGTGTGGCCCCTTATATAGTTATACTTTTCATTGATGGGAGCTGTTAGTGGCTGCTGGTAACCCTCATCAGGGCAATCTTCCCTCTCCCACTCCATATACAAACGGAAATTTCCCAAGGATTGGGAAGAAATTCAAGAGACTGAGAAATCCCAGCATAAACAGAAATGAATAAAAACATCAGTGAGTTGATAGTGGTATGCTTTACATGAGTAGGAACTGAAACTGAGCACTGGGCAAGGTCACCTAACTAGGACATACTGGGCAGCCAAAACAACTGATTGCTTTTATCCAGAGTAAGCCCTTATCTAGAATAGCTTTTTAATAGACTTTCCAACTTTCCACAAGCTTTTAAGAAAGATTTGGTTTGGGTAGCCATTACAAGTCACTAGATATACCTTTGCTAGTGTTGTTAATTTCCAAATATTCATTTTCACCGGGTTTAAAAATTGGTTACCCAGATTTAGAATATTCAATAATGTAAGCTCCTTAATGATAAGTATTGCAAGGCAATTTATGAAGAGTTGAGTGTCCAGAGTTATTTTGTTGGTGTCTGCGTATCCAATAAATCCCAGCTGTTGTCTGGACCCAGCTGTTGGTGGTTCCATATCTGCTACAGAACATGCTTGCTTTGCAAGAGATGCATAAATCGAACTGCAAGGCCACTTGAAAAGGAGTGATTGGGTTTGTGGTGGCCAGTACATATCACTGCTGTTATCCAGAGCAGTCTTTGTATCCTTGCAATGTTGATCAGATGTGTCTCCCTTCAGGGAGTGACAAGGTTATTATAGAAGCTGGCTGAACCCTCCTTTTTCAGACACTGATGGAGAGAGGCGGTCTGAGCTAAGCGTGAAGCCATATAATGGTGGCAGTATTATTCCAGAGGCACTGAACGTACTGTAGTTGAAGGGTAAAAATATAAATAAATAAAACTCTCCACTGTGAACTGCAACTTCAAGAAGCAATCTGTCTAAAAGGTCCCCCTTACGATGAATTTTAAATCGGTCTTCAAACTGCAAGATACATCATTCATTTCGAATCATGGCTAATAATAAAAGTGGCTGTGCAGCTGATGCTGGCAGTCTTTTAAGATGCAGTGATTTGTGACAAGCAAAGCAAGGTTATGGTTATGGAGCTTGAATGTATCTTTGACTTGTCACAAAAAAAAAAAAAGCTCAATCTGATCACCTTAGAGCAATAGCATCTGCAGTTATTTGGTATTAGCCCTTCACAATTCTTCCATATTTCACTAATAATCTCACATCTTTAGCAATAAAATGAATACCAGAAATCTGTGGCAAGAAATTTCGGTAGAAAATGCAGCCCTTGGTGGATCAAATTCAGCACACATAACTCCAGTGATATTCTAACAATGTGGTTAAAAAATCGTTCACCACCCATTCTTTTCTTATACTTATGCTCTAAACTTGCCTCCAAGTCATATGTCTAAATTGCAGTAAAGTGGAAACTCAGTTTAACTACATTGTGTCAATATTTCAAGTGATTGGGATGCAGCTCCTAAAACGAGGTCCTGTATTTTTCTCGAATCTCTTGAATAAGCTGCAGCCTTTAAAGCTCAGAGTGAGTGTTAATAAAACATGCTGACCTATTTTCCATTCCCATCACTGTTGAATAATCCTTGACACTCCTGTGAAGAGTCAGTCTGTTTCTTTTAGGAGGGTGTTCCTCACAGAGTATATATATATTACACTTGAGCTGCTTGAAACTGTAACAATAATATTGGCAGGTGTCAAATGCAAAATGATTCCATCAAGGGTTGTCGATTTTGTGTAGTATACACTAGTTAACAGGTTTTAAAACATCTAAGTGTCTCTGGCCCACTAAACCAAAATGTCATGCCAACAGTGATCATGTGTTCAGAAACTGGAGGATAACTGAATTTTTTTGGAAAAAGATTATGCATGGGGTATATTCCACTATTTTCATTTCACAAGGAAGCTCCCCAGAAATAGTGGAGTCCTGGCCAGATGTTATCACTTATTCAGTAGGGGAGGCACACACACGTTTTAATCAATAATGCCACCGCAGCTCATGGGGTGATGCTACATTCCGTCGATAAAGACCTCCGACGGTTCTCTTAGATTTTTTTCTTTTTTTCAGGCTGGAGTAATAACATTTTCCTTGATGGAAGGCTAGCTGCAGAAGAGCTGGCCTTATGGGAATAAACACCTTGTCAGCACTCGTATGTTTGGCAGCAGGTCGTGCAGGAGTTAGTGATTGGGCTTTTGGGCTGTCTTTCTTTTCAAGGGTACTCTAATTAATGGCAAAGAAACAGCCAAGCCTGGATAGTCAGTTTGGAGAGATTTCTCTTGTCTTTTGGGAATTTAGTAGCTGTGCTTTAGCACTAAGGCACCCAAGACTTTAAATGCACTTTCCCCCACAGATTCTGTCGCTTTAGAGCTCAATTTGTATCTGTGCTGTGGAGCTGGGATGCTTTTTATTACATCATTTTAAAGCAGTAGGGAAAAACCAGGACACAATGTATGAACACAGGACATTTTTTAAACTGACGTGTTTATCAAAAGCAATACACTGAAATGGCTGTTGCCATGTAGAGAGTACCATTAAATGTACTGCTGATTCAAATACTGCCCACATTGTGCACATAATGCACCAGCAACTGCATCCTTCGTTCTTCTTCAAACTAAACTGAGATTAATGGGCTTCACAGCAATCTCTACAAAACAGGCATGTGCTTATCTTTTATGAGATGACTCTGTTCCTGCATTATTGCATGTGCGGCACCATAAACACACAATTATCCCAATCACACATTCCACAATTACATTCTCCACACACAGTCATGGTATTTGGCCGTACAGGCAGAGATTTTGCTGACAGTCCTGTTAGCATTTTAGTAAATAGAAACGAAAGCTTTAAACAAATTTAATTAATTAAAAACATCCCAGGCTTTCATTCATTACAGTTAGTCAATCTGTATTCACTTATTCATTATTTTTTCTGTGGGGGAATGAGATCACAGTATATATTAAAAATAAATAAACTAAGGCTAGGAATTTAACGCGTTAATTAGATTAATTAATCACAGAAAAATTAATGTGTTAATATTTTTTACGCAATTAAGGCTCTAAGCCCTGCCACTAGTTGGCAGACATGTAGTGCTTCAATTCAAGACCAAAAATACGTCATCAGATCACTGCTGCAGCAGCCAGAGAGTGCAGTTCAGTTCACAGTGTGCGAGGAAGTGTGTGAGATTCGGAAGAAAGAAAGGGCTAATAAAAACCTGTCCCATTATGTCTTGTGAATGTTTTTTGCCAATTCTGAATCTGAAGGGTAATATTTGCCTTTTGGAAAAGACGCTCGCGCATCTCCTAGTTCAACATTAGAGGGCAGCTGCATGGTCATGCAAGGCGAGAGTGAACACGAAGCACAAACACATGTTTATTTCAACACTTTGCCAACGGGAAAGTGTGTGACAGTGGTGAACGTGGTGGTAGTTTCTGTCAAGCTAGAGGCAGCAGGAGAGGGAGAAAATTGGGTAGTCGTAGCATTAGCTTTGTCCATCCAGACCTCCAGAGGGGCGGAGTTTCAGCACTGTGGCCAGAGTGTGTGTGTGTATGAGAGAGCTGGGGGACGTAGGGTATCAAAACTTACAGCTGTCATAGACTGTAACCTAATTCATAGGTTGGTTCAGTCAGTGATAAAAATGTCATGACCATTGTAGCCTAAGTTAATTGCTTGTTTTCAATAATAAATGGTAAAAAACTGCTTATTGTAAGTCTGTATATATGTGAAATTAAATGCGATTAATTAGATTAATTAAGCGCCACACCATGTAATTAATTGGATCAAAAATTTTAATCGCTTGACAGCACTAAAATAACAAATATACACTTCAAAATCTCTCCTCAATTAAGGCACTGGAAGGTACCTTGAGTGATGCCATTTGATTATCTAAAGAAAATTGTTTGAAAAAATGATTTGGGAGTGTGAAAAACTTTTTAATGTTTGGTTTTAAACATTAAAAACTAGCACACACACTCTGGCAGATAACACTCTGGGAGATGGTGACAGACGAGAAGGGCTCAAACCACACAAAATAACAAACATAACACTTTATCACACATAAACCATGTAACCCCATTCAAATGTCCTCAAAAACACACATAACCGGCCAACTGGCCATTCACATTGGGCGTGAATGCTCATGGGAACCAGTTTTACCGTGCTGGCTCATCACAATATATTAATATGGGTTAATTCATTGTTGGACCTCCCTCCAAGGAAATATCCCAAGTGTTGTTTAGCATGTGAAATTCAAGCATAAACTAAAATAAAAAAATTGAGCAGGGAACTGAAAATGAGTTAATCACACATACAGGGGTGGTAGCTCATTGGGTGCGATACTTGCCTCTGGACCAAGAGGTCTTGGGTTCGAATCTTACCTTAAGCATACCACCACTGGGTTCCTGAGCAAGACCCTTAACCCCAAGTTGCTCCAGGGAGACTGTCCCCTGTAGTTAGAGAATGGAAGTCACTTTGGATTAAAAGGGTCTGCTAAATGCTGTAAATACAACACAAAACATTCAAAACAGTTGATGCCGTCAAACTGATGATGCCTTCATTGGAGAACAAACAACTTGAAGAGTGTTTGAAGAATCCAGTGTTTCCTAACCTTGTTCATTTAGACACCCTGCCTGGTATATATTAGTACTTTCTCTGCTTATACATACCCACTTTAACTCAGTAAGCGGACACTAATGAGTTGATATATGGTTTTTAGATTTTTCCTAGATCCATATGTCAAAAAACATGAATCACTTAAGGAGGAAACACTGCAGCCCAACTTATGCACAAAGAAATTTTAGAAAGAGGTTGTCTAGGCAGCAATGGATGCATCACACATCCATTGCACAAGGGCCTGCCCAATAGGATCATTAAAATGCCCTGGCAGATAGACTAATGCAAAATAATTAGCATAAATGTCAAAACCAAGAATCAGTTAAGGAGGAAACCCTGCAGCCCTGCATCTGCACCAAGAAATTGTAGTAAGAGTTTGCCTAAGAGGCAATGGATGCATCACATAACTGCATCACACAGCCACTGCACAAGGGATTCAAACATACAGTTGCCTGGGGGGCAATTAATGTTTTTAAGTTGTGATTATATTGCTTCAAATCCTCACAAAAAATGTTTGAAACTATTCAGATTGTTCCTCGCCCTCCAGAAGGACAGCCATCTGTTGGAAGAGATATTATAGAGAAGAAAGTCTTGAGGCTGCAGCTGAACTAATCCAGTTTGCTTCATCCTCTCCCCCCTCATTTCATAACCACAGGTCCCAGCAGTGAGCTTCTCAAAAAAGGATGCTAGCCAAGGACCAAGTTATTGTATCTCTCTCTCAGAGCAGGATCCTCATGATAAATAGGTCTGATATGGCAACTTTGAATTGGGTGTAGAAGGAAAAAAAAATCAGGAGTATGAGTCAAAGTAAAGCTTTACAAGGCCAATAACACTATGTCTGCCTTGTTAAAATGTAAACAATATGAAATTTTTTACTTAAACCTCAAGCAAGGTGTACTGTTATGCGTAACCAGTTCACATCATGACATACAAATATCTGCAGAGAATGAAGGCCACCAGGCTGACAGCGAAGGACTTTGATTATGTACTCAAATAGCATAGCTTGAGTTTTACCCTAAGCCCAGTATTACATGTTTTTTCACTCCATGTTGATTTGCCACAACAGCCCAAGCTCCAGCACTGAGTAATTAATGGAAAAATTATAAGCTATTATATCAATCAGCATGGACTGTAAATATTGACAACCTTCTACTACATGCCAGCTCAACCTTCCCCTCAGTGTAATTACTTAATTAATCCCATTCCAAAGACAAGAATGGCGCTGCTTTTGTTCCGGTATCTAGGGAAAAAAGTGACACAAAATGACCTGACCTGACCTATTTGTGGTCCAGGCTCATAAGAAGATGTATGTTGTGCTCTGGTTCAGTCGATACTCAGATTCCCCTGGCCATTGTCACCATTTGTCTTGCTGGCACTTTATTCTTGAAGGGATTCTCTCTGTGCCCATATGTAAGTTTTACAGTGGATTGCAAAATCATTTGTCCCAAGTTATCTCCTGACATCACAAATTCACGCTCTTTGGAAATTTTGTCAAAAGGCAATTTACCAGCCAAAATGATTGTAATCAATTCCAAGCCTAGAATGAGATGTCTACAGGATCCCAGGGAAATACATTCACCATTTTATGTACACCATTCCAATAACTAAAGGCATGCAGACTTAGACTGCATTTTGGACAGCAATTAACATAAGCCCCATACACTTAAGAATCTTACTACATATTAAACTACACTCTCCAGTCACTGCTACTCATATGATAGACAATAATAAGAGGCTTTAAAAATAGCACACCCTGAATTGTACCATACTCTGGACTTAAATCCTTAATGAATACATACAAACATCGCTGAGCTAATACTTCTACATTCATTTATATCCCATCATAATTTTCATCATTCACTTTATTAGTTTAGCTCAGTATGAGAAGACTGATTATTGATTGCTTTTGGGAGGAGAGGGGTGAAATAGAAGAAGGCAGCTAGATGACTTCTCTCTTATGATAGGGAATAGTCCTAATTGTGCACAGACTCATCATTCACCATTACGTGGTGGCAGGCATTACCTGCGCTGCCTACAATGCCGAGGTCATTACAGCATTCATCATATTAATCTCTCCTCCCATGAGAGGCCTGCCCAACAGGTTCATAATCTATAAACCAAGGCTGATAGACTAATGCATAATAATTAGCTTACCTGAGCTGGAACATTAACATGAATCACATGAAGCAGGAATGTAGAAGAAATGTGCAATAAAAAAACGGATGCAGTGAAATGTAAATGATGCTTAATTACATGTCTTTGTGTGTGTAACTGTGGGAGGTGGAAGCATATTACATACTGTAACATACTGCAACATACAGTGTAACATATTAGTACACACTTCTGTAATAACATTTTTGATTTAATAAGAATAGTTCCTTGCATTATTCAGCAGTCTTTGACGTACATTAATTTCAGCTATACACAAAACCCCTAACATTTGTGGGTGTTTGTGGGTGTAACGTATTTGTGATAAGGAAAAACAGTCTACAAATTCCTTTTTTATAGTGTAAACCCAAAATATGTCCCCAAATATGCTCCCAAAACACTCTAACTTCATTTTAAACTCAGTTTAACACATTATCTTTAAAACAAATGTAATAGTAAACTGGTGTCCATACTGTACAATGTAGCAGACAATCAGTAGCAGTGAGGAGAAATGAATAACGCTCTCATATTGCCTACACAAACCTGCCACCTCAGGGTACAGGGGTATTTCATCATACCAAGATGTTTTCTCTCGAGAGTATTAATAAATTCATAGTTATATTTTATAAAGAAATGTAGCTGAATTTACGTTAAAATTCACATTACAAAATGTAACATTATAATACATTAAAAATTATATATTGCCACAAAAAAGAAAACAAATGTGGCTGAATGTGCAGGGATTTCCAAGTTTTAGTTCATTTCTAAGAAAATTTCCACAAATGACTGGTGAGAATTCTGAACCACGAATGAGTGGGGGTCCTCTATACATAATTCATATGTATGGTCTGTGCTTAACCCAGGAATGTACTAGTAGCTTTGCCGTTTTAAGCACAGAATTATCATTCCTAAATTACTCAGGCATTTCTTTTCCTGGATCACCTGTATCGCAAAGGAAATCACTGGAATTGGTTCACAATCTATGAAGTTCTAGAGGGTCCTCACGGCTCCATGGGCCAGATATCATTGCTGTATGAAGAAACACACCAAATGCTTCAGACAGGTAGAATGTGTGCACAGTAAATTACTTATTGCTTCGTCTCCTTTTTGCGTTTTTGTTTGATTTGTTTCTATTGAATACTATTGTTACTGTACAAAATATTGTTATACCAAAAGGGCTATTATAAATAAGACATTTCAACTGTCACTTGATTTTTATTACAGTGATAATTGCTGCTTTTATAAGAGGGCTACCAGGAGAATTTAAATTCATGGTGTTGTGTCATGGTGTTGGTGGAAAGGAGCCAGAGATGGCAAATATGCCAGAAATATAACTGTGGCCTTTTAGGGGAAAAACAGGGGGAAAACAGGCCATAAGGGGTCAATTAGGGGAAAAGAGTTAGCTCATTTTTCTAAACAAAAACCTTGGAGCGTAAAGGCATGTCAAAATACATAATATGTAATACGTATTCCATAATATGTTCCAGAGAAAATAAACAACAAATGCAACCCAAGCGCTTGTTTTGGAGACTGGAAAACAAGCAAAAAAGTGCTAGATATTTCAGTCACAGGCACAAACTCCACTCTGTAAGGCAAATACACAAACAAGAAATGAGGAAGGCCAGAGAAACAGCTTCTGGGTCAGGGTGACTTATAAGCAAGGATTTAACAAGAAACAGGTGTTGGGCATGAGCAGGGCATCAAAAAAAGGAACACTATGCATGTGGTAAATACACAGACCAAGGGTGACAAATGCATATGCTAAGCTAAGTAAAGGATAATGGGAGACAGGACAATGGCTAGTGAAGGAAAAAACTGGAAAGAAACCATAAAATGAAAAATGAATGTAAACCAAGCTCAGTAGTCTGGAGACTGGGAGAGCACGAGCTGCAGCCAGGTGGCACGGTCATGATAGCATTGTTGGCATTTGTGGTATACACCTGTGACAAATTGTGTTTGAACTGTATGGGAGGCCTAGAAGCCTAGCCTCTGCTTTTGAAACATACATCTCTTCTAGTCCTAGCAGCCGACCTCCAGTGAAGAAAACTGTTTCTGTTTTCAAGAATGTGCTGGCATGTAAAGTCGTTAGTTCTTTAGTTGAGATGTATGACAAATATAGCTCATTCTTACAGTGTGAACAAATCTGGTGTGCAAACCCAAACACAGATTATGTGCCCTGTGCAGTTGTAAGAAAATAGATTTATATCCATTAATTTTTTTATCTAAATC
>JBBMFX010000148.1:12660059-12676022 GCA_037832545.1 Rhabdalestes septentrionalis | reverse complement strand
TACATACACACACACACACACACGCGCATACACACATATATCCAATGTCTGGCAAACACGGGTAGAAGAGAACGAGACAGATGTCTGCATGCAACAGTAAAGAACTGTGACAGGCCACGATTACACACTGAAATATTGCCCCGTTCACCCATAGACATTATAAACTGTGTTTTCATATTGGGCCAGCTCATACATCACTGTCAGCTGCATTCACCATCACAACTTCTGCATCTGTTTTTCTTTCTCTCTCTCACACCCTTTTTCTCTCTATTTTGAATCTCTTTCAAACTGTCTAGCATTCACAGAAACTGACTTGTGTTTACTTGCCGACATTAAGGAACTTGATGGCAAAGCACTGGAACCTGGTTTCCGTTGATAATTAACCTAAACAAAGTACTATTTTTTAACTTCCAGTGCAGTGGCTTCATTTGCAGTGTGGTGTTAGTAGATCTCAAAAGAAATGGGGTACTGATTATAATGGCTAAAATGTCATCAGTAACATAAACAGATTATTTAACACATGCATTCTTATCTGACGACTTTTAGGCTACTTTGGACTACTTGGGTTCATAATCATAAATATCCTAATTCTTCAAAATCCAAATATTACTCTTGTTGTACACACTTAGTAAAGTGTCTACCAAAATTGGCCATCAGCATCGTATTTATAGACTATGTGGGCGAACTAGTTTGGTTGAGTACAGTGGAAAAATACGCAGCTACGCGGTGTATGAGAGAGGAAGCTGGTGTCCACTAGTACAGTTCAGGGTATTTATATACAGTATTGTTTATCAATGTCCTTTTCATTTTCTGTGGCAGAGTTGTGCTTTTATTTGTTACGCCACTGTCGTGGGAACGGAAATGTGTCACTGAATTTTCCTACCTCTCCTTTCTCGCAGACCTTGCTCCATTTCTCTCTCGCTCACTCACTTGCCTTCTCTTGCTTCCTTTCCCATATTCTCGCTTCAATTCTGCTCCTCTCCCTTTGCTTCCTCTGCCACCTGGCCATGCCTTCTCATCAGATTTCTCATGCCTAGCCAAATCAGAGATGTATGGTCACATTTTATAATTATATGTTTGGATCCCCACACATATAACATAAATAGTTAGTTCACCAGCGCTGTTGAATCTTGAATCTATCGCGAAAGAATCCACTCCACTAAACCGATTGAAGACCACTGGAAATCCGAGCAGCCTGTCTGTGCACTGACGATTCACTTCACTTGCATGTGGTGAGTTGGATGCTGAGTCCCCCTCACATTATCAATGCTTCTGACGCCCCTGTCAATGTGTATTTAGTCAACCACTGGATGGTAAAAAATCTTCCAGTAGACTTCTTAGTCTGCATCAGGGGACAAAAAGCATGGAAGACTTTGCCACTCACTGTTATATGTTGGCCACAGAGTTTATAGAATTCCAAAGTGCTATGAGTGGGCTTTCTCCAAGGGCTCTCTGAAAATCTTGAAGATGAATCACCACACGGTGCCTGTTGGATTATGCCACTCTTGCCTGTTGGATTAATGGCTGGCTACAGAAACCTTGTCATCAAATAAAGAGGGGACTCTGCCCACTCCATATCCAGTAATGACTAGGAAATTAAATGACTAGGAAATATCCCATCCCCAATCTCTAGCAGTTGGATGGGTAAGTTACCACCTTCTGAGTTTTGAATGATGCAGTTGCTACGGCAAGCCACCATAAACATTGACTTATCCATCCTGTAGGTGTAATCCTGGGTTCTAAAGAAGCAGGCAAGTTTATGGATGGAGCTCTGGCTTCATCAGCTTCATCTTCCTAGTATTCCTCTGTATCACTCTCTCTCTGCCTCAGCCCTGTATGGACGCCCATTCTGTAGAGGAAGAGTTACATACATCATTAGGACCATGCACCTTCAAATCACGGAGATTCTGCTTTTTCCTTCCTGAGCCAGGTGAGCTCTGATTAATGCTGGGCTATCTGTGGTTGGTTCACCACAACCATGATATTAATTGGAAAAATGATTTATTACTCAGTGGGATGAGAACTGTGTAGCCTGTTGTCTCTCCTTTGTGCATGTCCAGACAGGCCCTCACTTAACCCCCTCTCACTCATTCCCCTGTAGACCATCCGCTCATCCATGCTGCTGGAAATCTCAACCTCCCTGCTCCACATATGTGAGTTGAGAGCAAGGAACATAACCTCACTGGCATCGAGAAAAGTTCAGCTATCAATTAATAGTAAATACCTTCCGTGTCTTGCCTACTTGTTGTCCACATCAAGATGATCTGAGTTCCCCTGAGAAGGCCAAAAATCCCATTGAATTCTGGGATGTAACGTATTCAGCAAGAGACAGCAGTACACCTTCCTCTACACTGGTCCTATGATTGTGCAATAGATTTTCTCCCATGAAACTGTAAACGGCTTTTATCACCTACAGTGGTTACTATGACTGCTGTGTCATGCCTTGCTGTGTCATACTGTGTCATTATCCTGGCTCATATTATTGATATCCGATGGGAGACCCTGGATCAGTTTTGCTACCTATATCTTGCTAATATATTTTCGCATGATCTGGCTGTGCCATCATTTCTTCTCATTGTATTGTGGCACATGTGTGGTTCAACATGGAAGCCCAAGGTAGCCAACCAACAGGTGGTTAAACAGCAGGTATTAACTTTGGTCATTGGTCATTTGACATATCAATCCCGTGGCTTACACTCTAAAATTTCTGCACTCCTTGAGAGTTTATACTACTTTTCATGTCTCCTGTCTGTGACTGCTCCTTACCTTGCTTGCACCGCCTCTTGTAGTCCCAGTAACACCACAGATCATTAGCAGCCAGCCAAATATATGGATAGGTATGTGGAGATTAAACAGAACAGAGTTGGCTTCAAGAAAGACCAGCTTTCACTGTCAAAATAACATACTTTAGTTTAATTAACGTTTGTAATGAGAAATAGGCACCCAAACACTGATTACATGGCAAAAAAGTGTTAAAAAACAGTTTGAACCCATTGTGTTTCCCTATGGAGGGATCTATTACTAGGCCTGTCATGGCGAAGGGCGGCTGAAACCGATGGGAACATGTGTGTGTTTTTATATAAATCACAACAACAGTGGCACATATATATTTTTTCATAACCAACATGAGCTTTAGTGTCTTAAAGCCTGTTTCTGAGTTTTCAATCTGAGTTTTTTTTGTGCCTGCATACTGGCAGAATGAGCTGATGTTTCCATGCTAACTCGGAGACCTCTCTCTCCTCATACATTATGGAGGCAACCACAAAAATTGAGGTTTTAAAAGATAAATTCTTCAACCTGATCATCTAATCGATAAACCATAAACAAGTGCACTGGATGGGGCTCTAAGCCATGTGTCAGATTTGAAACCGCTACAATTTTTTAAGGAGGAGCCTCCAGTATTTCCCTATAATAAGAATAATAACTAGACTGCTTTTCAGTGAGGAAGCACAAGTGTGATTTTACGGTTGGGTGGTAACTGTGGTTGTTGCATGTGGTTGCTATGGTGCTGACCACTTCCAACTTTTGATATTTCTGTAGGGGAACATGTAGAGGTGGTCCCATCACCAATGGGAACAATTCACGCCAAACCAACTCTGACTAGAACATTTGCTTCCATCTAAAATGTTTCATTCTAGGGAATTTTTGAGTTGGATTGGAGATTCTCTTCAGGCCTCGTCTACATAGACATTTGAATCTTGGATAAAGCCCAATGTGTAGATTTTGTATTCACCTATGTGGGCAGTAATTATTCTCTCCAGATTTTTTATGTGTTGGGATTTGTAGTTTTACATTTTCCTTCAAACCTTGATTTGTTGCGGTTCCCAGAACAATTGAATCATGGGACATATTCAGTCCTCCAAAACGTCACACAAATGCCATGTAAACATAGTAGAGGCATATTCTTTACAGGATTTCGGCAGAAATGAACACCAAGAAAAGGTTGCATGCAGCGTTTGTTTTGACACCACACGAATATGCAGCTGACCAAATGCCAGTGCTGAATGCCCGCATGGACACTTCGATTTGCTCAGACATTAATTCAGGCGTCCGTGTGGATGAGGCCTTAAAGGGAGATGGGTTTGATTGCACATTGCTGTGACAGACAGAGTTTTAAAAAGTTCAGAGAAAACATTGCCATCCAGCAAAACTGGCTTTCATTCTCAAACTAATGAACTTTTGTCTCCATGATAAACACATTTTTCATCCATGATGCACAGACAAAAACAAGATTATGCAGGGATACTACATATATGTATGAGGCCACAAACCCATTTTAGAATCAGAGAAAAAACCACAAAACCTGAGATTTAATGTATAAAAGGATGTTTAAGGCTCTCCCTTTAAGGCTGCTTTGTCTTTAGCCCTGCAGGATTGTTTTGTTATTCTGCATTTGATGCTTTGCCACCGCGATAGCTATGCTCTCACTGAAAGTAAACATCCACCTTTTGGACTTTTGTGGCTGGAATGCTCATGCAAAGATAATTGGCATATTCGGACACAGACTTTTGTCGAAATTTACAGATGCTAATTAACAATGTGAACTGAAATAAATACATTATAGTCAGTGGCGTATCAACATAGTTATGGGCCCAGGTGCGAAAATTCGATCCGGGCACTTATACCCTTTCAAATTTATCTTGAGGATGTTTTAGCTCTGATACACATTTAGGGTGACTACAATCCTCTCTGCAAAGAACCAGAAGCACAGAGGTAGTTTATATTTTCTCGCTGTCTCCCAGTGTTGCATTTGATGTCTCTCCCCCCATCCCTTCTCTCTCTCTCTCCTTTCTTCCTCTCTGTGTCGACCTGAGGAGGATGGGTTCCCCTTTTAAGTCTTGGTTCCTCCCGAGGTTTCTTCCTCCATCTGAGGGAGTTTTTCCTCACATCTGTCGCCTTCAGCTTACTCACTAGGGGCTCGGACCTGGACTCTGTAAAGCTGCTTTGTGACAACCTGGTTGTAAAAAGCGCTTTATTAATAAAATTTAATTTAATTTAATTTAATATGGATTGCAATTATAAATTCAAAAATACTGTACTACGTGCGTGCTGCAGTTACGCCACTGCTTATAGTAAATTTGGGATGCTTTTTTCCCACTAGTCTAAACAAAGCAAAATAGTCCAAAATCTCATAATTGGTTGGTGCATGAAAATACAATGTTTTTGCTTTAAACTTCTCTTGTACGTAGCACAGTCATGAGTTCAGCTAACCCTGAGTTGATTGTGCCCTTGTTATTTCAATGTTTTTGTCTGACCCTAACTTGTACTCTCTCTACGTGTCTTCCACATTTGCTTCAATTTGAGTTTCTGTTCACTTCACTCTTACTCCCATCTGCCATGTGCACTCACACTGATCCTGGCTGTTTCTTTTTTAAGCATAAGTTTCCTCACTTTCATGTTTTGTCTCTTTTTCTTTCCTTCATGCTCCTGCCTTATTGCTCTGCTCCCTCCAGCTACTCATTTAAATGTTCTACTGTTCCTCTTTCTGCTCCTTTTCTCTCTTACTTCTTCACTCCTGATCCCTTGATCCCTTTCCTCTTGGGCTTTCTCTTTTCTTCCTACCTGCACTCCTTATCTCATTATCCCTCACTCATGTTCATGTTCCCTCATTCATGATCCCTCATTCACTCTTGCTTTCCATCTTGTAAAACAGACAACTTGTCTATTCGATCTATCCCTAATTTTGTCCCGTTTTTTATTCTCGCCCTTCTTTCCATGTCCATTATTTTTATTTTGGTTTACTTAATAAATAGAGCCTCCATCCTGCTCTTTTTCCACTACTCTGTTGGCTCTACCAGTTAATTTGCTTCCTCTGCCCTAGACTGACATGGGTTTGATTCCCTGGCCTGCTGGTGTCAATGAACCTGGTCATCTGTGACATGGCTTTGAGCCACAGCCTCATTCACCTCTCAGTCCAGACAGCCTATTTATGGAAATTAAACTGAAAAAACAGTATGTTTTGAATTAATTGCTTTGTGATGTCAAATAGTAACACCTTTGCAGTATTTATCTTCACCCATGTTCAGGGTAAGATTGTTTCAGCCTAAATTGTTTTGTTTTTTTAGGCAAAATACATTATATGGTACAGCCAATGACAGCAAAGGTCATTTTAATAAATCAGTTTCAAAGGCTCAGCAATGATAGGCCTCATCTTTAAGAGGTAAGGCTGGCACATAAATACCAATGGACATATAAAAAGTAAATTATGACACTTTTTGGTTTATAAAATTACAAAATAATGTAGGTAAATGCCTTATGACATATGATGCAAAGTATAACCTATATCTATATATAAATCTATATCTAGTGTTTGCAAAGGCTTTTTTTTTTGTAATTACATTCTGCAATCCTGTTACTATCAATTCTTTTGACGTTGTACTTTGTTCAGTCGCACATGCAGTGCAGCTTGTGTGCTGTAGTTAGTAATGAAACAGACTGTTTACACACAGATGATGGAGTCTTCCAGAAGGGTTTTGTGTTGTGTGTTTGGGAGGGGATGGGGGTTGACAGTACAGCAGAATCCCCCAGACAGAAAGAAAGCTCTTCGGTCTGCATGGTAGGAGGTAGCGCTAGAGAAAACTGCATGCTAAATAATTGATCGTGTACACAAAGCATTATGGGGGGTGGGGTGGAACAGAGTGAAAAGAAAAAGAGCCAAGGCAGGCCATAAATAAACCCACCATTACCTAGGTGCTGCGGCATGACGCTCTAATTTCCCCATTTTTGTTTTGTTCCAGGCCTGATCTTTGCCACAAGTCCAAGAGTGGCTGCAGTTTTACCCAACATAAATCTTTCTTTAAAACTGCCACTCTGCAATTACTGCGCCTGTTAAAAAATGGATTGGCTCCTGGCAGAGAGGCTTCCACGTCAGATCTCTCCCAGATCCTGGGGGACTATGCAAATGTGCCACAGACTGTGCAGCAAAAGAAAAAAAAAACAACAGCAACAACAACAAACCCTCCGCAATGCACTATGCATAAATTATGAATAATGCCTCCTGAAATTGGGATTTCAGCATGCCAAATTGCAGGTGCGGCTTGAAAAATGAATGGCTATTACACACGGAGAGAGAAATGGTGCCGGATCTAATTCGTGCTTCTGGCCTGTAAGTGTGGCAGGGAGGAATGTTAACCACACAGTTAAAAATCCTCAAAAATCAAATGTGCACAGATACTGCAGAAAAGTGGATACAGCCCTCTAAAACTTGGGTGTCATTTTAGCAATGTCATTTTAATCAAACAATGATCCACATTGAAGTAAAGTCAAATAATATTGAAGGAAACGAGGCAGAGAAAAATAAACAGAAGTAGAAGATACATGCGTTAAATACTTTTGTATTATTTTGGAAGACTTTACATTTTTGGAGTTCTTTACATAAGTGTTATTTTAAACTGAACACTTTAGCCCAGTGGTCCCCAACTCAGGTCTGTGAAGTGGTACCGGTCTGTGGATCAATTGATACTGGGCCGCCCAAGAAATAATTAATTAATTCCATTGTATTTATTATCTGAGTCTGAACAATCTTTTGCATGGTGTGTATAATAAAAAAAATCTCAATGTTGTGTTGGTATATTTAGGTAATAGAGATCAAAATGTGGAATTTCAGGTTCTTGTTCATCATTTCTTTTTCCACGTGTATTATTTGATAATTTATTTAGGGGGCAGAGAGGATTTTAACAGATAATTTGATGTTACACTCATTTTATGTTGTTGACAATGTTACGAGGAAGCCGCTAATAAAGCTGCATACAAGTACACAGTGGATTCACGTTTGTTATTATATTCGCAAGATAAACAATCTACATAACCCCCCACCCCCCTGGTCTGTTTTAAAATTGTCAAGCGTTGACCATTCCGTGGTCATAAAAAGGTTGGGGACCACTGCTTTAGCCAGTATATTTACTGAAGTGCAATTTCATAAGATTTTCAATATATTTCCAATGTCTGCATTTTCATTTACAATATCAAAAGAATATTGCGGATCTCAAAGACCAGGAGATATTTAATATTTTTTTAGTTTTCCTTGATTTCTTGATCTCACTAATTGAATATTCATGTGAAATGAAACTGCAGTCCTCTAGGCTAATTTGTTTTTGTGCAAGGAGGATGAGTCACCACACTCACACACTAACATGCCAGTACCATGTCAGTGTTACTGCTGTGCTGTGAAAGATATACCACCCAAATAAAACCCCCTCATGGTTGGTCCTGTGGTGCTTCTGACAAGGGCATTAAAATGCTGCAGAGAAACACATGTACTGTGCACTTGTATGTTAAGTATAACTGATAAAATTAAATACAAGTTTAAATATGAGGTAGGTGCACCTAATAGAGTGTCATTTCTATGTGTACCTGACACTATGCTTCCATTTTTAATTTAGCTCAATTTTATTAAAGAATCCATGCGGTTACTTATATATGAATAAATTGACCTAATAAATTTTTTTTGTCTTTTCTACCTCTGAAATGAAAGTTAAGTTGTTGTCCTCTTTGTTTTTTTTTCAAAAAACATCTGCCTGGGAAAAAAATAAAGAATGAAATTGAGAAAGATGATTATTTTTCTTGCAATTTAAGTAAAAGTAGAAAGTGCTCAGAAGGAACAAATTCCTCCAGAGGAGTTGGTCACTGTCTGGTGCTGTGCCCGATTTAAATAAAAGACCAGATTGTATACAAACAGGGTAATGGAGCAAACATAATCAGATTGGTTCAGATTTCTAAAATGTTTTTAAAAACTCATAGTGAACAAGCAATTAAGAGGAACTAATTAACTTGAAAGCTTTTCCTTGGGTGATAAATGGTCCATAAGAACACTCTCATTGATTCAATGTCGCCTGAACATAAAATAAGTAAACATGAATACAGCATGCCTTTCTAAGAGCCCAGAAAATATAGTAAGTTAAGTGTGTCAGAGATAGATGGATAGATGTGTCATGGGTCGATCTTGAAGACCGCTAGGAACATCTAAGTTGCCCTGAGCGCAGTACCGTCCCCACACACTGCTCCCCGGATCCGTCCCCACACACTGCTCCCCGGATCCGTCCCCACACACTGCTCCCCGGATCCGTCCCCACACACCGCTCCCTGGTACCGTCGCCATACACCGCTCGCCGGGCAATGTGTTCATGGCTGCTGTTGCTTCACTCGGTGATTGGGTTAAATGCAGAGGAGGAATTTCATGCTGTTCACACTGTGTGCAGTGGTGTGTTCACGTATGATCACTTTCACTTTTAGATATTCCGCCTCCCCGGCCCCCTCCTCCCATCATGCGCTCAAGTTCAGGTGTAGATTCGGGGGAGAAGCGGACAGAGATTGCGCGCTGCATTTAAATTTTAAATGAATACAAATACAAATACTCTTCCCTTTTAACAAATAAATATACAGATATGAATAGCGCTAATAGAAAGATAGATAGGTAGATGGACTCCTCTGTGTGCTTATGACAGTGCGCAGTGGGCGCCTGTTAACAGTTCAATTCAAGACATGAATTAATGTTTAGAGAAAGCTTGAATGCATAGTTCATGCAATTATAAAGAACATTCCCAATATTATATGAAAAATATCATGCCATATATTCCTTACTGACTGAAATCTATCGATAGCCTCGTAAGCCTTTTGGAAAATAAAGTAATAAGTAGCTAAAATGTATAACTATATTGGTATAGTATATAGTAAAAAATGTTTAAAATAAATCAATCAATGTGGATGTAATAAAAGAAACTAATAATCACTTATTGGCCATTCTAATTTCATTTATAAGTGTAGAGGGTTTCGCACCAGTTCGTTTTTTTTTTTATCACAATTGGCACAACAGTCTGACAACAAGAACACTATGTGCAAATCTGCGTCTGCTGTACTAAAATGTAGAAATAAGCCCAGGCCTGGCTTGTTGCTTTCAACATTTCCTGAGCTGTTTTAACACCCCAACTACAAAAACATTAGGCTGAGTGACTCAGAGGAGATGCTGACACTTTCCAGACTGAAGTGAAATGGTACTTATGAAACTGCACTCAGTCTGTTCAACAGTAAGAACAAACCAGTGAACATTTTCATGTGAGAAAGCTTACTGCAACTTCTAAAAGTCAGTTCTCTCTAAACTTACTGCCCAGTAACTTTAGGCAACATTGTGAGTGGGCAATACAGCAAATGTATAGCATCACAATGTACTTTTGAACAATTCTACACAACACATGATATTTATCACAGTGTTTCATATTTCAGATATTTGGGAGGTGGGAACAGACACAAAAATCCAAGGAGTGCCACATAAAAAAAATTGTATTAAAAAAACTGGCAGAACTCTGGGGAACCATTTCTGGCACCTTTATTTTTAAGGGTGTAAAAATGAACCCACTGTGCTCCGCCAAACTGTGATATGGAGAGGGAACCAAGCCATCTGATGTTTCTTTCAGACACCATGCTGTGTTTTATACAACTAATGCAGGAGCACAACAATATTCCTGCAAGGATATTCCTCCTGGGCACCATATTAGTTATGTACCTTGGCTCACTTTCCAGTGGTGCTCCAACAAGCAATATATAATGTAATATATCAAGAAACAAGTTCACCCTTCATGACACAGAGTAAACATTTCTTTGATTTTTTTTCATTACCTGAATAACATTCTGGGAAAGCCCCTGATCTCTGCATTTATTCCTCACAGACATTTTAAAAGCTTTTAATATTCCTAAGAGCACCAGAGTAACGTCACTTTGGATCATTATCAACCAGATGGGCCTGCCAGCATGACCATAATAGTAAATATCTTCAGCAGAGAGGCCCAGGCATAGCCTTTAGACTTCCAGGTGGACTGAGGTGTTAGGGTGGACACTTACATGCGTTGGGTTACTGAATAATTTAGACCTGGGCATGTAGGAAAAAGGTAAAGCAGTTGGAACACAATGAGATGCAAGCAGAGGTTTAATTTTTAACAAGGTACAATGTGCTTTGTGGATGGTATCGTTTTTAGGTTTTGATTTATTCTCAAAAAATCTCTTGTGTTATTTGCAAAAATATATGTAAGTATTATGTTTCTACTGAAAGACATTGCTATAGCAGTCTGGTTGACAGTCTGCATGAGAAATGTTCAGGGACTAATCTTTCTTCTAGAAACTAGGTCTCTCTGAAATGGCTTGTCCATATAAAATTGCCTCTTTGTATTCAGAAATCTAAAGATTGCCAATTTAGGGAATTTAACTGGATTAAGTGTATATTTAAGCTGGCAGGATGACTGCGGTACAGCTTCCGCATTTTCCCTCTGTTAACAGTCTCACTCCTACAGCAGCTACAGCTCGGAGCAGATGAAAGAGAATTTGGAAAGCCCTGATTTCCTCTGCAGAGGTACTTATTTACCAGAAACAGCAGCAAGGAGCCACACTGGGGTATCTCGCTCCATCAAAACAAAATTAACATTTGCAGCACAGCTTCTTGTGAGGTCATAGGAGAAGTTTTGTTGTGTATTCAGGAAACAAAAGGATATATTAATGCCTCTTCAGTTTGGGATAGAGCAGTCAAATGGCTGTTGTCATGCTCCAGTGCTACATTTTTGCTGCATTTGACAACATCCGCGAGAAGAGACTGTTCTATTTTGCTGTTCTGGTGTACATTAAGGGGCAATACTGGAAACTCTGAAGAATTAATGTGCAGATTGATTCTTTTTAAATATCTTTTTGTTTGTCTTTCTTACATGTAAAACCTTTATATAAGGTCTGGTCCTGGTGGCCTTCCACCCAAAAGAGTTTAGTTTCAACTCACTTGGGCTCTAATATTCAAAAATATACTGGCTCAGGTCAATTGGATTAGGGTCAGAAGCAAACCTCCCAGGACAATGGATGGATTCGGACTGGGCTTAGGTACCTTTGGTCCATAATGTGCTTTAAGAATGTTTAAAAAAAATTCCCACAATATCTTTATTTGAAATTTAAACAGCAATAAGTGGTCCATCCTTCGAAATTCCTGTGATATATCATACAACAAAGATAATTACATAGAAAACACAACACAAAACAAAATAAAATCACATAAGAACATCAACTAGGATGCTTCTGCTGCTATTTCAATTGTTAAATCCTATTAAACTATGTTTTAAAAAATTGCGTATATTTGGGAGAAAGATCACTGTCCTGGAAACTGCACTACCCACAGCAATTAGTCATTAAATTAGCTGTCTGTTATACAACATTGAAAAGGAAACAGTGAAAATAAGAAGTATAAAATAAGGTAAGGGTGAGATTTAATGCTGTATTACATATATTAGCCTGGAAAATAAATGAATGTAAAAGATTAATGTATCTGTTTTGAAAATTCATTAAAATGTCCTTTTATTCTCAAAATCTCCCATTTTGAAATTGTTTTTGTTCAATATAGAGAAATATAGAGTGTATGACGTTTTAGACATTTTTTAAGCTCTTTGGGAGAAGGTATGTAAACGTTTCTAAGGATAGGCTTGACAACATCTGTCTCAGCAATTGAGTGGCACTTGTTTTATGAGCCCTTTTCCATAATAATGCAATACATTTTTTGGCATTATGCAAGCTGTGGTCTATAAATGCCTGGTCATATTTATTGTAGTTATGTTTCTCGGGACATAAATTCAGCAGGAAAAACAAACAACAAATAGTATGGAATAGTATTCTGTAGTTAAAAGTGGTTCTTCACTCAAAAAAAACATAATAAAATTTTGTGGTACCTACTGACAAGAAAAAAATTATTAAAGTCGAGTTTTGATTTTTTTGAGTTTTCTGTGACTTCATTCCAAAGAACCCATTAGGCACCGTTTTTAAGAATGTATGGAATTGCTCACACCATATTTGTCACTTTCTACCACGTGAGTGTTCATTCTCAATACGTGTTATTCCTGTTGTATCAGCTTTCTCCTTTGCCCTCTCCTTTTGTGTTATGGAGATGACAGAAAGCCTAAATGACTCGGTGCAATCCGTTTTTGTCACTCAAGCATGTCATGCGTAATGAAGTATGCTAAGGGTGTGTGAAATGGGCTCTCTGACCGGGTGCGGGAATCTGTGCGGAGCTGACACTTACCGAGTGTGTCACTCGGGATTAGTCATTCGGCAAGGAAATGAGAACAGAAGCCCCCCACATTCACCCCCAGCCTCTTTTATTCATATCTCAACACATACATCGTGGTGTACACACAGCTTGCGTCAGGAGGCCAGGTTTGACTGAGAAAAAGAAGCAGTTTTTAGGGGGTGGGGGGGCATGCCATTGTATTATTAGGGACTTTAATAAAGCAACACAGCACATATAAATCGACCGGCCCAATCAGATAACATGGTGACAAGCAATAAATGTGGATTTCCTTTGCGATCAGAGAAATCTGCACTTCCAGGTTATTGCAGTAAGCTATTGATTGCTCACAGTTCAGTGTCGCGGTGATGTTGAAAGGCATTTCAAAATGTGTGGTCCACAACCTAAGCATTCCCCTAAAGCTTTTTACTCAGATTATATATTTGAATGACTGGAAGAATACAAGAAGTCAGCTCCCACTTTGCTAAAATGTAAAAATCGGTGTCTTGATGCTTTCACACCCAACTGCAAATAGCTGAATGACTCAGAGGAGATGCTGACACTTTTCAGTGTGAAGTGAAATGGTACTTGAGATACATTGTGGTCAGCATGTCTGAACACAGGATAAATGAGAATGCAAGCATATACTTCTGCAATTATAACTGGCTTTAAACTGTAAATTAGAATTTTTCATGGGCTCATTGTCCAAGGTTTTGGATATATCTCAAAGCTGACTTCTTTATTTAAGGCCCAAATTATCAGACAGAAGAATACTGAATAAGAGGGCTAACCAATCAATAACTAATAGCCACTAACAAGTATACAAGAACCTCAGGCTTCACAGTGTACATATATTGTAGCAGAAATAAAGCATTGAAAACAAAAGTGAAAAGAAGAATTATAAAATAAGCTAAGGATGAGATTTAATGCTGTATTACATATATTAGCCTGGAAAATCAGTTACTTAAATGAATGTAAAAAATTAATGGAGCTGTTTAAAACTGTTTTAAAAACCATCAAAATGTCTTTTGGTTCTCAATATCTTACATTTTGAAAATATTTTTGTTCAATATAGAGAAAACTCAAAGAGTGTATGACATTTAAGATGTTTTGTAAGGTATGTAAACTGTTGTTTAAAGGTTACAGTAAATCTACTGCTAAGTTTTTATTGACAATTTTAGAATGAAATCCCACTTACTTTGAAGCCGTGCTTACATAAATAACAAATTCAATAGAGAATATTTTCTCACATGCCCTTTGTTTATATTTCATATGCATGTATGTATATCATAGTAAACAAGTCATTTGTCAATACTTTAGTCGGACACATCCTCCTCAGGAATTCCAGTAAGACACATACCCACCACCTCGTCTCTCTATCACCTCCAAATTATACATATACATTAAATGCAGTGTGTGTATACAGTGGAATATTTAAACAAATTAGACACAAATAGTCTTCCCAGTGGTGGGCTGGCACCCCACCCAGAATCCCTGCCTCATGCTCATTGATCCTGGGATAGGCTCCAGGTACCCACGACCCTTGTCAGAATTAGGCAGTTACAGAAAATGAATGAATGAATGAATGAATGAATTAATTAATTAATTAATTAATTAATAGTAATGAATCTAAACCTATATAGTATTTGAAACCTTACTCTACACCTAAATCTAAATCTAAAGTCACAGGCCAGTGTTCTCTGACTGATGCAGTGTTGCCTCTGTTTTAAACAAGCAATCCAAGAGAGGACTTAGGACAGAAATATCTCATTACATTTGAAAACTTTTACAATAAAATGACAAAAATAAATACAAAGGTTATCAGTGAAATATGTTGTTCAGTAATAAGATACAGTTAAACTAAACTAGGAATGTATCTGTCGATCAGGTTGATGTAAGAAAATGTATTATTAATAAAAGATAATCCAAGTATAACACAGTAATACATATTTTAAAGTTGCCTCAGTTGTCTGTTCTTTAAAATACACAATGTTGTTTTCACAGCTATTTCTCAGAGCCCTTTTCCCCAAAAATTTCATTAAAATTTGAGATGATTTCCCGCCACAAATTTCTCTGCCTCATATCTCAATCCAAGGCATAGGTTGTCAGCTTCACAGGGCAGTTTTCTGATTTCTTTTTTTTTCAAAATTTGACAGGAAAGGGTTGATTTTTGCAAGTTAATCCCATGAGGGGTAGCTAAAAGAAATCATTACTGTAATCCAAATCAGATAAGTAGACATGCCTTATGAAGCAAATTGAAACAGACAACATTAAGTTCAGTTGATGTTTGAATTAATACAATGATGAAATTTTATCCTAGCAGCTTGCATGATGTGTGCAAAATTGCAGAATGGAGGTAGACAACAACAACTTTCTACGACTGTGTCCTTCACCAAGACACTTCACCTGCTCCAGGGGGACTGTCTACCTAATGATTGTAAATTGTTCTGTATAAGAGCATCAGCCAAATGTTCCCATTATGTGGCATTGCATTTGGCAGAGCTGTATGGATCTACAACTTGGGCTAGTTATAAATCAGCCTGATTTCAGTCTGTTCAAAACTTTTTGGTGGGCACTTGCTCATAGACTCTTACCAGTCTAAAGTAACCAGCTTCTAGTCATTTGATATAAAAAATTATGAATGCCTAAATGTAATGTCATTCAGGGAAGACACAGCCAGCTAGTTATACCAGGTGCTGCAAATGTGAAAAAGTATGCAGATCTGTTGAGTTTGCCATACCTGTGTTTGACTGTTGGGACAATCATCTCTCTGGTTTTTCAGTTCGTTTCATGGACATTGTAAAAACAAATTTGTCAATGTTTTTATCCAAAATGACTTACAATACATAAGTATGTGTTTGTCTGACTGTCAGGAATGGGCCCACGAAGGCTCACTCCTGCACTACCTCTCTCCTCCTGACTTGGGAGAAGACGGAGGGGAA
>JBBMFX010000148.1:12643388-12659959 GCA_037832545.1 Rhabdalestes septentrionalis | reverse complement strand
AGATAGATAGATAGATAGATAGATAGATAGATAGATAGATAGATAGATAGATAGATAGATAGATAGATAGATAATTTTAGTCTAACATTTCAATATTACTAATAAACTTAGAGCTCCCGTGTAAACTCATCAGTGTCAGTTTCAGTTCATCAAAACTAACACTTTGTTCAACGTTTTCAGTGACTGGTTTTAGTAAACGTCAGGCAGCACTTAGTCTGTTAGGCTTGGATAGCCAAAATTATTTAAAACTGACTGAATGAATTAAGACACACGGTGTTGATGGAGAGAGAGAGGATGGAGGGAGAGAGAGCGGGAGAGAGAGAGAGAGAGAGAGAGAGAGAGAGAGAGAGAGAGAGCTCTTTAAATCCACCTGTTAGCCAATCTCACAGCCTGTGTTTTCCCTGCGTGTGGCTGGAGGAGCTGTACAGTGGAGAGGACTCCCCTCAACGCATCATGGACTGTCAGTGTGACCCAGCTCCACAAAACCTCACCGGGACGCTGCGCGCCTGATTTGGACACCCGGCTGGACACACTCTACATCATTTACAAAAGGGACATTAAAAAATATATTTTTCAGCTTTCGAGACCTCCCAATCTCAGGACGGACTTTTCAGCCTAGTTGTGATGGCCAGCCGCCGGCAGCCCGCTCGGTTGAAGGCTCAGTAGCGCGCAGTCTGGCGAGCGTTTGGCGGAACATGCTCACGTCCTCGACGGGGCTCTCGCAGCGCGTACCTGCTCTCTAAACCGTTTTGGCGCAGCATTAAATCTTCTGCTGGGACAGGAAAAAACATATAGTCTAGCGTGTCTGGGTCAATTATGTTCACTTTCGCTGCCTTTTGCTACATGCTTTCCCTTGTGCTTTGCGCTTCTCTGATCTTCTTCGCTATCTGGCATGTAAGTGTCTGAATCTGTCATGAGCATTCCGTAGTTTCATTGTTTGCCTCTTATTAATTTATTTGTTTGTTTGTTTGTTTGTTTGTTTGTTTATTTGTGGTGGGTCCGTGTTATTTGCTGCACCAGACGTATAATAATCCCTTCGTATCTCCTGTTCTTGGTCAGTGTATAATTGTATAAATATCAAAATCTTCTCAGAGAAATGCTTAAATGGCATCATGTTTCACTTTATAACCTCCTGCTGTGATGTTTCCCTGTAGAGAAATTGTAGCTTTATACATCTATTGACCTCATTTGATCAGGCCTGTGAGGATCCAGCATGATGTCTAGACTCAGGAAGTTCATTTGTTTTGGGTGCATGTGTCCACTCACTTGAAGCTTGCAAAATGATTCTATTCCGCCAGACACGCTTGAAGATTTCTTTGAAGGTTACAGCAAGACCCATGAGACTCTTGACAAGAGTTGAAGGAGCACTTCAGTGACCAGCCTCCTAGGCACAGATTTAGCATCGCACTAATGCATGCTACAAAATAGGATTTCCCCAGTGAAAGTGTTTTCGAGGCCAGGACTTTCTCAGCCTCTATAAAATCAGCCCGGAAAGTGTCAAACCATGGTTATGGTTTTCAGGCAAAGGAATTAGGCCCACCTGCTTTTTAAATCTACTCTTTCTGTCTGCATTGCCTTGAAAGACAGTGTTCTCCTGGTTATTTCAGTTATTCAAGGCTTGTCCTTCAGTATGTGGTACTACAACATAACACACACATAAACCTGACAACTAACATAAACCTACTGTAAGATCCACACCTTTTTTAAGTCACCTTTTTCCAACAAGCCTCAGCTGTCACAAAGGCTGTTTTATTCAACTTTGGTGCCATTTCAGTCCAGAGTGTTATGGCAGCTTATGCTTGTAAGAGTAAGCCTATATAAATGTGTATATAGGTCTTTTTCTGTTGTTATAAAAGGCTTTTGTAGCTTTCATGCAGCCTGATGAATGCTGCCCTGCAGTTAAGTGGCACCTAGTTTAATAATTGCTGTAGAAGGTTTGAAGATGTGAGAGTAAGGAATAGCCAGCTGGACCTAAGAGTTTTTAAAAGCAGCTTTTCTTTCCCAGTCTCTCAATTTCAAGTCATTTGAGTCATCCTTCACCCTGGGTTTTCCTTTGCACAGCAGCCGACATAATAGATCAAAGTGTTAAAGGATAGTGGGGGTGGGTGGAGAGGAGGCAAATTATCATCATGTCGCTTCTTTGACCCAGTGTTTGCGCGATGAGCCCATTGTGCAGGGACTCACTCCATTTCTAAGCGCCTGTGGAGATCATGGAGTGTTTCATACAGTTAGCCACCCTGACAGAGGTCCATTTGCATGGTGCTCATGCAGAACTGAAGGAAACGATGCCTTCAACACTTTCATTTGATCCACTCATAATAGGGAAGTCCTGACACGTTGAATGATGTTTGAAAAGGACTGATTTTTTTTCTTCTTTTCTGCTAAGTTGTTATACATGATCATAGAATATGGTAATCACATGTTTATTTAAAAAATAACAGGGCATGAATTACCCCTTCATAAATGTGGGGTACTGCATTTTTTAACAACAAAAGAAAAATGCTCAGAAAAACCCTCCCAAGTAATGACAACGTATTTGAATAGCAATGGTAATCGAGATTTTCATATTTCTGGCTTTAGCGCTGTAGAGCTTTAAAGAGGGACATTTAATCTCTATTTTGAAGTTTAAGTTCACAAAGAACGTACTTTAAATATGTCCTCCCCTCATTTGGCAGCATATGTAGTGTCTGTCGTTACTGCACACACTCGATACATTATATTCCCCTTAAAGGGACGTCTCTAGAATGTTATAGTCCTATTTTCTATATTTGTCCTTATGTAAATGTTACATTATATATTTATATACAACACACACATATTATATACCACACATATTATACACCACACACACAGGAGTCCAAAAGTCTACCAAAGAGTTTCTATGTTAATCCAATTATTTTGTTAAAAATGATATTATGAAAATGAGCGAGAAGTTGACATTTTGACGTGTACAATTTTAGTTTATTTTTTTTCCTCCCTTTGCTTTAAAGACAGCATGCATTTAAGCTGCCATGGACTCCACAAAAGTGCCAACGTCTCTGATAAAACGTTCGTCTGAACGAGCACTGCCATTGGTGGGATAAGACAGGATAAAAATTGGACCCTTACATGGCCAGTGTCACAATTTTTCTACAAATTCCTACATTCTTCTGGGATGTAAAGGCACTAATCAACACTGATTTGGTGTTGAATCCTAATACAGGTCTCTTATTGGGGGCTACAAGGTGGACTGTGTTCACATGGGCTTAACATCTGCAACAAGAGAGTGATTTGGTTGTGTATGGCACAGCCCCTAATGCATTACGGGTGTCATTAAGGAGTGTCCCCTTTGGGCGGGTGATTTATGGAAAATCCTCTTGCTGCAGATATGATTATGAGCCTTCTAGTTGCTGAGGACACAGTTTAACATAATACACACACACAATCTGAGCAGGCCAGACATATTCTATTGTACAGTACGACAAAGAGCAGTGTGTTTACTGTGTTATTGCCCTGAAGCTGTGACAGAACACAGATACATCTGTGGCTTGTGTAGCAGAGAAATACTGCTCACTTCCTAGATCAGCTCTTTTAAAGCATATATTAAGCATTGAAATGTGTCATAGTATGCCTTATAGTGAACGAAAGCAGTATTTCTTTACATAGAATAATGGTGATGGGTCCTTGCTTTGTTTGGAGTAGATTCTACCAGCCTGAAGATTTGGAAGAAGCGCTGCTTTTAGGTCAATGTGGACAGGGAGAAATCGGATTTGATATTGTTTTGGGCAGATCTGGATATTATTGAGAATATGAGCTATGAATTCGAGCTGATTAGTGAGTTAGGACTGAAAAGAGCTGATGCTGGCACAAAAAAGTTGTGCTAGAGGAAAGGGACATGACCCAGAGTTGATTTTTGAGGGTAACTGGTAGGAGGTAGAGCTGATGACACCTGGATCTGGTGTAAAATGACAGATAAGGTTAGGCCTGCTGATTTTATGTGTAGAGTCTGCAGCAGGGAGCAACAGAGTGCCATCTATTATTGCAGCTAATTCAGGTCAGCCCAGTTCCCTATAAAACTAGCAAGAAACCCTCTGGATTGCTTCTCATTTGTCTTTACTATGGTCTGATTCTTCTGTTAAATGCAGGCTATTTCTCAGTTCTAGTCCCATCAAATATTATATGAACAGTTAAATGAAGCGGCCTTGATGGAAAAGGAGTGCGTGCATTAAACCCTTACATTCTCAAAGGGCTTAGGTGTAATTGCATAAGGGCTCAAAATAATTTTCACTCTAATTACTTTATAACCGTTTAGTTTCATAGCAGTTCTTAAATATTCAGTGTAAGTTACTGTATAATAAGTTTAAAGATTAATCACATGAAAATGTATTTGCATGAATAATAAGCATGCAGTTCAAGCGATGCATAGAATAAACAGCTAGTACATCAATAAAAGCCTTATGAACAGGCAGTCAGAGCACACTGGAGAATTAGATGGAACTAAGTGAGAGCCAAATATGTGTTAGCAGCACAGCTAGCAAACCAAAAGTCTTTTGATGTATATCCTGAATGATTGTAATCGGATGCAATGCCATATTTATAAACATCACAACAGTATACAGGAGTTTGAACACGCAGATATTTACATGTTTGATGATTTTCTAAATGAAACTAATGAACACATCCTTAAGGAACTAATTTGATTTGAGCGTTTTTTTCTGCAAATGTCTGCATTCTATTTATTTGGTGGAAACATAGATAGAGACGTAAATATTTTTAATCAAATATACCGCACATACCATTTTCTATATATTTATTTACATTCAGTATGCTGAATTGTGTTAATGAAGAGTAACTGCGTATGAAAAGTATAAAGGTTGCGCTCTATATTTTCCCCGACAACCAAACACGTGGCTTGACCAAACGTTGCCACAAATTTTTCATATGACTGTTTATGAAAAGATTGTGGTTACAAGAGATTTGGAAAAAAAAAAGTTTTAAAACGTTTGAATAGTGCTTGGATTGCCAGTTGATAATCCTGGACTTTGGCACTTTCCTCCACTTGCGGTGCATAAGGAACAATTATGTATGCATAAGCAGCATAGGAAAAGCATTGATAACGTATTTTGTTTGATGTTTTGATTGGGGTTTGAATGTGTTGTTGGGCGCTCAAGGCATGAGTTGAGCACAGAGTGAGGAAATGAAGCCAGTTCAAATGTTTTTCAGCCCTTGTTAACATTTAAAGAGAGCTGCTTAATTATTTAAGCATCAGTTGTGTTTTTTGCACCAGTGCAGATTTCCCTTTTTTAATGCAGGATGTGCTAGGCATTTTAAACGATATGTGCCTTACCGTCTTGGACTTTATTGCATGTGAAAAGGACACAGCTCTACATAGCACAGAATCAAAGTTCACTTGTAGTCATTATGAACCACAGTTTATATACATGTAATACAAATAAATAGTTTAATTACTTCATTGTGTATTCCAAGTTGTTGCCTGCTAAGCCCCAAACTATGTCCATTTGTAGTTGTTATTTCCTTTTTTGGCCAGAGGCTTGTAATGAATTGACAGTTCATCAATATAAGTGAGGGAATGAACAGTGTCAGTGACACATGTGTGATATGAAAGTAAGAAATAACCCCAGTTAATTCCGTCTAGACTTAGCATAAGCCTGGCTTACCTCCCGCCGGGGCTCTGCTTCATGCAGCAATGTGCCTTTGAGACTGGGAATATTATAATACTTTCCCAGTCACAAAGTGTTTTTTTTAATGTTGCTATATGTACCAGTGTGTATAATAAGAGATGGGATGATTTATGTAATTCCATTTAAAACAACCACAACAAAGCAGGTAAAAGTGTGCGTTCTTTGGTGGCATAAAAATGTTTGCCTATAACATCCTTAAAAAGACCATGTTACTGTCTGGGTAAAACCTTTAAATGTAGTTTTCATTTCTTCATATGTAGTTTTTTCAAATGTTTATTACAATTTGAACATATCTGTTGAATAGACCACCAAAATTAGTCAGAACGCGCCACAGAAAAGATCCAATCTAGTTGTAATCTATCCAATGGAATGCATAATCATGAAAGCAGTTGCTCAGACTGTGAGCCGTGTTGAGGCTTTTGGGGAAAAAAATGGACGCTTAAAAGGTGTCGTTTTCTTTTAAATATTTAGTGAAGCAAGTAAGCAAGACATGCTTGATGTTTGCTACCACACACCTATTTATCTAAAGGTGTGTTTTAGCTCCATTTACCCTGATAGCCCTGTTAGAACTTGTTCTCTATACAAAGGTTTTTAAATCATTGTTTCGGCGTCATTACATACTGGGTTCAGCTGCGATACAACAATGCTGAATATTTCTTTTTTAAACATTATAGAAGATTATATATTATAGATTATAGAAGTACTGAAGTCACATACAAAGTTACAGTCAGATCCTTTGGGAAGTTGGAAAAAAAGTTCTTACATTTTTGTGACTTGTCTGTAAATTCTAAGAACGCTCTGCTCCCTATACAATGTACTGCATTGGTTGTGGACTTGTGGCTTCTACATCCTGATAGGGCTGTAAATTTTAGACTGCTGAGCCTTGAAACATGATCTGAATATTAATGATTTACTAGACATATAATGCATTGTTCATGTGTAGAAATCGTTCTTTTATAAACTACATAAAGCATTAAAAATTAAGTAGGGAGTTTATCGGGTACATGACTGCACAGCCACCCGGCTTTTTTGAACGTTTATGCATTTCTGAACAAACTAGACAATTAATGACTGTGACACCAAATAAACCACTGTTTACAAAGCAAGCACCATGTGATTTCTAAAATCGGGTGTGTTTATTTACTCCAATCAAGTCCAGCCTTCTCTAATTTGTTCATAAGTTTGATAATAGGAAAATAACCAATGCGACATATACAGGAACAAAAAATGTGTCAAAAACATTTTAAGCCCGATCTATTCTAAACACAATGTTTGCAAAAATGTGCCCATTTCTGACCGTTAACACAGAAGAGGTAGATGAATGTCAGGTCAAGTGTGGATCAGGTACATGTGAACGCATTCCACCATGCCCTAATTGCAAAAGTTTTGAGCTTTGAAAATATGAATGTGATCTATAGCACTTTGTCATTGCCCAGGTTTAACCAGGTTTTGTACTCTCTGTTCATACCAGTTAAACTTAGAGATATCTAAAGTATGAGAGTTGGTAATGTTAAGCCTTTACACAGAACTCTGTTAGTGAAATATAAAGGAGACTTTGCCCTAATGATCCTTTTCCTTGTTCTTCAGATAACAGCCTTTGATGAGCTCCAAGCGGATTTCAAAGTCCCGATTGATCAAGGCAATCCACTTCATGCCGTAAGTAAAGTAAATGTTATGTATTTGATGATGACTTGATGGTTTAGATTGTGTTCCTTTTCCATAACATAGTGTGTGTACAGTTCAGGGAAAAAATAAGGGACCACTGCAAAAAGGTTCAGTTTCTCAGGTTTCCCATTTTTTTTTTTCTTTAATGCATAGTTTTAAAGCAAATGACAATACATCTAAAGTTAAGTGATGCAGTGTTTACAGAACGTTAATAATTCAAAGAAAACAAATCTCTTGTTCACTCTTATACAAAATGGCAATAATTACCTTCTAGTAGTGTTTCACCATCCAACTGGGCTCATTGCAAGAGGAGAGTGTTGATTACAGCAGGGTTTTTTATACTTTTCCTCATCAAATAAGATTTGATTCAGGTGATCACCAGTCAGTACCTCATAAAGCAGAATGAGGTGCTTGTGTAGGAAATTTAACAGGCACTGGCATGGAATGGTTGTCATAATCATAGACATGCTGGTTTGAAATAAATTGCCATGGTCTTTTTTTCCAGAGCTGTATGTGTGTATGTGTATGTGTAGGTGTGTGTGTGTGTGTGTGTGTGTGTGTGTGTGTGTGTGTGTGTGCACATGTTAGGGAATACTGTTAAAAAGAGGCCTCTGATCTTCAGCAGCCGCCAGGTGTGCACCACACCCCTAAGCTCTGGAAAGTTTCCGGTTCTCTGCAGCTTTGTATGAATAATACAGCAACCAGCTGTATCAGCTCCATCATTTCCCCTACTACAAACTGACATGACTGGCACATCCAATCTATCACACCTTCAAAGCTCAGCCAACTTCCCCAGCACTTTTTAATAAACCAAACATTATCAACAACTCCCATTAGAGCTGTCAGATCCAATTGTACCACCTATGAACCAGTTTCATACAGAATGGTTTCAAATACGCAGCCAGGTTGGATAGCAGTCATCGAAACAACTGCTGCTGGCAAATGTGATTTCTGCTGGCATCCTCTTATTCTGGCTCAAGTTACATTTTTGATTGAACAGAGATTTTCTTGATTTACATTTGCATGTACAGCATGTAGGACCCAACCATTTGCAAGACTTATATCAACTAGAATTATTACAGTTTGAAGATCCCAAAACTGTACAGAGGCTTTGCATCATGTTGAACGTCTTTAAGGTTTATGTGGTTTTTCACACTCACATATTTCATTTACAGGAAAATCAATCAATACATCAAAAGGTTCTATTAGGAAACAAAATTGGTTCTTCTGTGACATCACCTTTATCTTTAAGAGTTTGTTTTGAATTTAATATGAACTTCATATTAAATAGGCTCAGTTTTATAGAGTATGCAATAGGAAGTCGCCCATTCAAAATGAAAACAAAAGCTGATCATTTTTTATATTTAATATTGTTTATAAAGGGTCAATGAGGTGGGTGGTGCTCTTGCTTTATAGCAATGTTTTTATATCCTCAGGTAATTGTGATATAATGCTTTGTAGCCTCATGTGTATCTATAGATTTATCAATCAATTCAATCCATATTTGATATTTCTATTTGCCTTCATGGCAAACCAACAGGTTATGATAGATCTGCCTGGCATATTGTAATTTATTACTTCTGACATTTTGCCTTGGATAAGATGCCTTTCTTTGTCTTCATTTTTGACTCTGTATAGCCTTATTAAACAGAAACAAAATTATGCCCTTTGACAATAGAACACTATGAACCTCAAGCATTCGTATTGGTATAGTAGAGGTATTCCTACTTAGAAACTCTCTTGTGTGTTGTATTTCTTCCAATTCGGTACCTGTTACAAGAACGAAACCTCTAGGGGCCTTCTAAGCCTTCTGAGAAGGCTCAATATTTTTTGGACAATTTATTCCCTGTTTGTTATTTTGCCTAAGTTTTATTTCATAGAATGATGAGGTATCTTCTGTACCTGTAGCATGAAATTCTAGTAATCTTATTTAATATTTGGGCAAGACAGATTGCCTTGTGCATCCAATTAATCACAGATACAAATAGTTAGAATGGAATCAGTTTTGAAATTTAATAAATGAGACCAGTAAATTAGACCTGTACATAAAAATTAATCTCCAAACGTATATCCCTAACTGTACATTTGTGGTAGCGTAACATCAGTTGTACAAATAAAAAACAGTGATCATTATGTGCAACAACTTTTTGCTGAAACTCTGTGAAACTGTAACATGCGAGGTAAATTATATAAATAAGTAAAAGCATTAAATACATCTTTTAAAAACTTTAAAGCAACTTCAGAGCTGCAAAAAATAAATGCACTATTACTTGTCTAACATAGCATTACAAACCCCATTGATAGACTGAAACTAGCATTATTGCAGTGCATATACATTGTTCTAAATTAGTGTGATTTAGAGTCCTGGATTATTACTTTCAACCATTAGTGCTCACTTATACCAAAGTAGACAAAGTGTACATGATTACACAAGTGTAACCACATTGCTCTCAGTACACTTGAGTGTGACACACTGAAAATGCCACCTGCATCCTCTACCTCCTTCCCATCTCAGTGGGTAGGAGGAAGAACGGTGAAGGATTTGGATGGCTGGATGGTACTAGTGGTGGGTAGGTGGGGTGGGGCACTGAAAGATTGATGGCCTCCTGGCTGATCTCGTCTCTCAGTTGACTCACTCTTGCACACCCTGCCTGGCTAATTGGTGGCTTCTGTCAGTCTGGGGCTTTACCCCAGCAGGCCCAGCAGGGTCAGCAGAGGCAGCACTGCACAATAGCACTGCAGCAACCACAGCCTTATCCTCCACTGATAACCAGCAGGGCTCCTGGTTGGAGCTGGGAACAGCCTGTCTGGCAGAAGGATGAACTGAGGTGTGTGTGTGAATGTGTGTATGAAGAAAAGAGAGAGAGAGAGAGAGAGAGAGAGAGAGAGAGAGAGAGAGAGAGAGAGAGAGAGAGAGAGAATGTGTCTTTATGTTTGAGTGTGTAAGCAAAAACATTACAGGTAGAAGTGAGATAGAGTACAGTAATACAGCCATCAAATTATACTTAAATAGAACATATTTATGAAATAAGTAGCAGTTTACATACATCTCGAAAGCACCTTGATGAAATTGTTCATCCCATTATATTCCGATATATTATGGTGGACAAAAATATAATGAGAGTGGAATTCATTTTCACTTTTCTGTTTGTTGCAATAACAAATGCACCAGCACAAGAGTAGGCTCATGTCAGGAAAATTCTTAGAAAAGCTGTAAAATCAATAATTAAATGAAACCTTCTTAAAGAAAATTAAGCACTTAAGAATTACTAGAAAGAAAAAGAATAGAATAGTGTGTTTGACTTTTAATCACATACTAATGGAACTTATGCCACTACCACACACTGGTGGTTGTTTAAAAGCGTTCTGTAATTTAATGCGCAGTTCTTAAATGTTGTAGAAGTTCTGACCATACACAATGCAGGCTATCATGGTATGTAAAAATTGGGCTGCTGTAAATGTTTCCCCACGTTTCATCATTCTTTTACATTAAAATGGTGGTTACAGCACGGAATAAACTTAAATTCTTATCTTTTCAGAAAAGTAGTTTAGAATCCTTGACAAGTTATGAGTTAGTTTAAGTTGCCATGTTTTTATTATTTACACGTTAAAAAACTACTTGATAATCAAAATATTATAAATTGCTATACTGTACTGCCAATGTTACGAATAGTTACAATCCCCTTTTCAGTGCACGCTTTAGGATGAACATCCTTTCATCATCTAAACTGCTTTTCCTTAACTAGAGTCACTAAAACACCACTTAATTCATGGCAATCCTTGGAAAGAAGACTTCAATTTGCATAGGTTTATGGTTTGCATCATGCAGATAGACAACTGCAGAATTTTCTTGCTACCTGCAGTCAATTTTGATTGTGAAATATGAAATCAGTATCCTCCAGTTGTAGCCTCATACATCTGAATTGCCATGCCTCAGTAAAGAAAGAAACATGGAAACATGAAAAGGAATCTAAAACAGAGCAGTGCAAAGATGTATCAAAATGTATTTTAGAAAAAGACCCTAACTGTAAGTGTATCAAAATATTACTACAGCAAATCCTTGATATTTGTGGGGGTTATGCTCCAAGAGCACCTGCGAATTGTAAAAAACTGCAAATTTGTGATGTGGTACAAAAATGCTTAAACATTTTTACAGTGTAAACTTCCCCCAAATATGCTCCCAAAACACTTTAATTAAATGTTTCTAACTCAGCTTAATACATTACAGTAAAGGTAAACCCATATCCATACTGTGCAGTGTACACGGAACTACCAGAATGTAAAATACAGATATTACTCCTGTACAGTAAAAAAATATTTAATATAGGGCTTTAAGGATAACAAAAAAAAACGAGAACACCCTGAGAACTGCTTGAGTCAGCTCCATGTAGGAAACTGTTAAGATATGGGAATGCTGGGCTGCCTCTGTCAGAGAAAGGTCAAAAGGCAGCTGCCAATCAGCAGCAAGGAGCAAAGAGAAATGAATAACACTCTTGGATTGGCTACTTTCAAACCTCACACCTCTGAGTACAACTGTATTTCACCATCCCAAGACATGCTTTCTTTGCCAGGGTTTACTGTACTACTATTGTACAGTATTTCTATATATTTTTAAACTTAATTCTTTTCCAAACAAGCATGAAATCACTTTGAATACTTCCTATTTGCAAAACCTTTTTGTAAACGTTCTATTGTCTATCGACATATATGATCTATTCCATCCCTACTCTGATCCCCACATATCCCTGTGATCACCCAAATGAAGATTCATTTTAAAGGAACTGACAGTTTTGTGCTTAATTATTGGTTTGGTAATGAATAGTGTTTGGTAAGGAAGAGCCTACTTTGTTTAAGCAACACACAAGCAAGTAATTCAGACAACTGGGACCATCTAATTACTAAGCAATTAATAATTTGATTGTTAATCAAAATATAATAATAAATTGTTTCAGGCAGTCCTTCATACAATGGTTTCTCCAACTCATATCTTTCCTCATTGAACTCTGCTCTTCAGTGCTCATATCTCAGCCTCCAATTTTGTTAGCTAATGTGGCATAAATTTAGCTGACTAGCAAAAGTGGCGTGAATTTTTTGCCCACACAAATTTGTCAGGTTTCACAGACTTATTTGGGAACAGTTCTCACAGATCACACCTGATCCCCACATGCCTGGGTAAATGACAAATCAGAAGCTGCATGCATTATGTCTCATTTTCATCACTAATTTAACAGTATTCTCAACAACAAAAATAGTTTCAACAACATTTTCAGAATAGGTACGGCCCTAGTGAGAATTAAGTGGTTTCTCTGAGAATGAATGCATATATTTTTTATACATTTAGCAAAAATACTCCCCATCCTTGTGGGAAAGAGGACATGCAGATAGTTTTTAGTCAATATATTCCATCCACAGTGCTGCTTTTTACACTGTTAACAAAAAAGATTTCTCTCTATTTTGAATTCTGGCAATGGCCATCTTCAGTATTGGCAAACCATCTTAGGCAGGCAGTTCCCGGACAACAGTCTGTTGTGGTGCACACTAGAATAGATTGCTAAGCTAAGCAATCATTGTTCATTATTTAAACATCAACATCAGCCTGTCCTGGGACTGAAGGTGAGTATGAGCTACAGCTGGTACCTTTTCACCATTATATGGCATTGATTAATGTGTGTTCTTTCCTGTTAAATAAGCAAATAAGGTAAAACCAAAACTGTAACCAAACATTGCTCAAAGAATTTCATCATGCTCTTGTGAATAAAAAGTACTTGTAATGATTGTAAATATTTCACTATGTCCAGTTTTATTTTTATTGTAGAATGTGTGTTCATGTGACAATCAGGGGACATATCCAAGGGGGAGAGTGACAAAGTTTGACTAAAAGATCTACGATTCCTATTTGGTAAAAGTGCTTATGATTTGTGATTTTTTCTTGTGCCCCTATGAAAGTCTTGTACTACTTTAATGAATGATTTTGCATATTTTTGAATGATATAGATTAAACACAGACATCTGAAGCTCGTAAAAGACATACTAGGCTTATCAGAAGTTCATATAAGTTGTTCCAGTCCTGTCAAAGAACTTCTATTCTTCGGTGTCTGACAGAAACCGCAACAAAATACTGCTGGGATTCCCAGTCAGTGACATATCTAGAAATCTTTAAAAACTTTGCAATGCTTGAAGGCCCAATCAATGTGGTGCTCACTCAGCTGAATCTAATTAGAAACCCCAGAGTTTTTCTTTGGATGTAAAAAAAAAACAACCATTCTGTTTCCAACCAAAATTTTAGAGGCCAGTTTTAAAAAGTTTGGTTGTTATTCCACTGTGTTTTATTGTGGACAAGTTACTGTACTGTATATAAAACAGATGCCTCAGTAGGTATAGATTATGGGCACATCGTTATTTGAAGATCGACAGAAGAACATCACATTCACAAACAGTAGATTTGACTTTGAGAACTGTTAGCATACACTGCAGAAGTCCAAAATGAAACACTACATTTTGTTTGTGCTGTCTTGGCAGATGATGCGTCATGTAGCTCTACTTAAAGGCCTTTGTAAGTCACTATATCTCAATCTGTTGATGGTTGATGCTGTCTCTGTGCAGTCTCTATTGCCCTAAAGCCCCTTATGCTGCCACATAGCACTGACTCGCTGCCCTATATTTACCTTCTGAAGTTAACTTTTATTTATCTTATTTACATTGTGCCAGCCCTCACTCATCAAGAGGCATTTGGGCTGACTAACATTTCAAAGCGAGCTGGGCCTAATTGCCTGCTAATTAGAAGCACTGATACGTCTGCAGTTATCTCAGTCTCCATGGTTTCGTCTGCAGTGTGTTTGCATGGCCTTGTTCAAACTCAGTATGAGACAAGGAGAGAGGATGATGGTGTGAAAGGGGGGGAAAGCAAATTTGGATGAACTCAAATGAGTCCAAAAATAGCAAGGGTCCAATGTAGTTACGCGGGTCCTTTCTCCATGAGCCACAGCTGTGGTCTGCATTGCGGCAATGAGAGGCTGCATTTAACAATAGTTCAAATTAACCCTCAGACTTCTAGAGCTATTGTCATTCACTGTTTACACTGTGTTTACATTCTGCTTGTGAATAAGCATAAAAACACAGAGCCTTTTTATTCTCTTCACTACACTAGAGCTGCAATAACTTTTCATCTTACTCTTAAATCACAGATAAAACACCTGTGTTAATAACAGAACATCATCAATCCACGTTTTTAAAAGAATGGATTCACTTGGTCAAATGAGTAACAGTATAAAGACAAAAGTATTGGGACACACCTGCCTCAGCAGATCATTTCGAACAACACTATACATTCTTTGCATACAAGAGTATTCTTGCACAACCCTTTTAAGAGAAAATGCACTTGAGCATGTCTGCAACAGTGTTACCTAAGACATGCGTGTGCCATTTACCGGTGTTACAATGGATTTCAGTACATTATTTAGAAGCACTGCGCAACTGGCCTGAATTATGCATCAACTTAGATGAACTCCCTCTTTAGTGGGGATTTTATTTTTTTATTTAATAATAAAATGTGATTTATTTTACTTTAAAATGCTGCATCGCTCCAGAGAGTTTTTATTTTCCACCTGCCCTTTTTGTTCACTTTATAACCCATGCAAGACCAGCCTTTGTATTTACAAGCCTTCATGTGAATTTTCATTAAAAGTAGCAGTGATTTTATATGCAAGAAAACTGCAATAATTAAATGCTTTCTTGTAATTAATACATATTTACTAATTAAATGACAGCACTGCAGCACTATATTATGTATATAAGGATGATTCTCATGAAATTATTAAAATACCACTGAAGGAAAGATTTTAAATATAAAATGTATAGTTTAGTATTAAGTAATGGAGCTTTTCACTGTCAACTGTCATTTCAAAAAAGGAATTAATTATTTCGTATTTTATTGCATTTTCTTTTGAAATTCCCATTTCTGAAGTTCATTCAGCTGTGTCCGAATGTTATATTGCAACATGAATATATTCCAAAGGAATCAACAAATGTTTTTCAAATGACAGAAAAATTATTAAATGTGCATTCATTTATAGAACTAACCGAGAAAACTTAATTGCCCATGAAATAGGTTTTCATCCCCTGTAAATGCTTTTTTTCACAGATAAAATGCACACACATCCACCACAAAAATGTATAATTCCCTGTATGCAAAGTATGTACCAGACAGTATTTTCAAACAAGTATTTACTAGTTTTGTGGAAGTTATGAACCCAAAACCAAAGTCCAGATGATGGATCCATATGTACATGGCATTAGTATTCTGATCAATATTAAATGTGCTCTTAGCTATGGAAAGAGTCTTTGGCTGAATAGATAATGCAGTTAAATAAAGGTAAAGTGGCCCCTTACAGTCATGCGTGAACACACCGCAGCACAGCACACGGTGTGAACAATGTGAAATTCTTTCTTTGCATTTATCAAGTGAAGCAGGGGGCTGCAACCAAAGTGGGGTGCCTGGGGAGCAGTGTGTGGGGACGGTATCTTGTTCAAGGATACCTCAGTGGCATCACTAGCATTCCAGTGATTCAAGCCAATGACCTTCTGATCTCAGGACGAACTCCCTCACCACTAGGCCACCAGATGTCCCTGGTGCATTTTCTGCCTGAATTGGCTGCATTTCTTGTCACATACAAATTTAATAAAGAGGAATCTTTATGAGCTTTTTATTTAATACACTTTTTAATGTATTTTTAGCTTTGCATAGTCTTCCATTCAATTATTTAAAAATAGTGCACAGTACTTTGTTTCCTAGTAATGTCCAGTACACAGTCTACAGAATTTGTAGTCAGATCTCTATCAACTCGGTACCTGCTCATTATATTAGTTTCAGAAAGCCTGGTGTTACTATACGTCTCAGTATGAGCCAAAAAGGAAAAAAAATTGGCTTTAATATCCAACCCATAATGACCAACCAGTAATTAACACATGGATGGGTTTTGCTGTAATTACTAGATGCAAAATTCAGGAATTGGGCCCGCAGCTTGTTCTGCCCAGACGTTGTTTTTCTAAATATGTCCCTGCATGTCCTTGCCAGTGTGCTCAGTAGTTCTGCTAGTGAACAGACGCCAAAACTGAAGCAGACATGTGCTTAATGTTAGGCTAATATAAAGCACACACACACACACACACACATACATACACACACACACACACACACACACACACACACACACACACACACACACA
>JBBMFX010000148.1:12609620-12635236 GCA_037832545.1 Rhabdalestes septentrionalis | reverse complement strand
TCTCTCTCTCTCTCTCTCTCTCTCTCTCTCTCTCTCTCTCTCTCTCTCTCTCTCTCTCTCTCTCTCTCTCCCCCTCAATGAGCACCTCCTGTTTTTAGTAAATTTTTCAACCTAAACTGCCTGAATAAACTCATGAAAACATGCATTATCTCTTTTAGGATATTGGCTATAATCCTTTACTGCTTAGTATCTGGAATTCTCATCATCATGTTGCAGTTTTGTTTCAGTTTTATGATATTGGATGATTAATTATATGGGTGATTCCAAAGCTGGGGTAACATTAGGCACTCTCTAGCACTCAAGAGGTACTTTAAATAGTATAATTCAACTAGACAAAACATCTTTCTATAATAACATTCATATCATCATCTCTTCTGCTTATTGTCACAGCTGTGTCTCCTATGCTATGGTGCTTCCTGGTCTACAGAGTACTAAGCCTGGGCACCCCACCTCCCCCTACTCTTCCATTTTGGTTTCTCCCAAAGAAGAGCACTACAGGTGGGGCACTGTGAGGGGTGCTGCAAGGCTTGTTACAGCTCTGGCACTGGAAGAAGCCCCCTGATTGTCAGTGAGCCCCAGGAACAAGCTATTCATCTTGACCAGTTGACAGACGTTGTGGCAGAGCTGGTCAGTGCCATTCATCTACTGCCAGTCAACCAACATCAACATCACATGCATGCCGCATAAAGTTCCCTACAGAGTGGTGATCTTTATGCCTCGCTTGCAAAGCAATATGTTGGTGACCACACAGGCTGTTGGAACTTGGGGCCTTAACTTATAATTTGCAGGCAACCACTCACTGGGTGGACCAGGCCCTGGATCAGCCATGGCCGTCTGGAGGTTTGACCAAGTTTGCCCACCATGAGACCAGCCTTGACCTTGATGTGGTCAGTCATATTAAGAAGAATTGCCCCCCTCCATCTGGAGTCCAAGTTTCCTGACCACACACTAGGTTATTTGACATTAATGATGGTGACGCTCCTGGACCCACCAGTAGAAACCCAGCACCTGAACTTATTCAGATAGGACCCTCGCAGTGAACAACAACAGAATGTAGCCACCAACAGGCAACAAGGTTCTGCCTATACTAGAGCAATTTTATCCCTTGTGTCATCTCTGTCTATCCACGTAGATGTTCTTTATTGAGAAGAAAATTGAACAGACCTGCTTGTTGACTATTTTTTCCGAGTTTATTCGGCAGAGCACATATAGCCTCGTTTACATCTGGGCTTTCTTTTAGGCTTGCAGGATACAGGATGGATGATGCAAAAATGTCTGCAGTCTTAGAGAGACCTTAGCCCCTTTTGGTAAAGGAAATGCAGCAGTTCCTGAGATTCACCAAATTTATCATAGGTTTATCCAGGCCTTAGGTTCAGTTGCTGCACCCCTATTTAACCTCTTCAAAGACAAACCCAAAAATGACTGACACCTCCTGCTAGAGAAGCTTTTAATTAATGTAATTAATTGGCAGCAACATGAAAGTCCTGGTTAACTTCACCCATGATCCTTCTTAAAATTCCAAGGTAGAGCATAATTATGACATTGGTAATCGCAAGCCAGCTCGACATCAGTTTGACATTAGACTTGTGGTGGTATTGGTTAAAGGGGATACAAGAGCATTCCTGGTGCTCACTGACCACTGTAATCTATTATGCAAAAGACCAGGAACTTGATAGGTTCTTCCAGGCTTATCACCATGTCCGGCAGCATGACTGCTTGGGGTACCTCTGACAACATGGGACCGTCTTCTGAACCTTTCTGCTTCTAAAATGTCCCCAAAGTGTATAGGTCCATTTTCTTTATGTTTTCAACAGGTTTACAGTTGCCTCGACATACACACATCACCCCATTTTTCATGGTTTCCTCTCTGGTTTGGGGACCCTCGGACAGCCCTTTTCTAGCAGATCATGATAAAAGGTCTACTAAGCCTACCAGATACTCTTGAACTTGCAGAGGTGATAAGGCCAAATTCAATATTTGATGGACTGGGATGGTTTAGTCCTGAGAAGTGGCATTGTGTCCCAGCCAGGAAGATCTTAAGCTGTGAATTTATAGATGTGTTTCACCAGTTACGGACATACCGACCTGCTCCTTGGCACAACCACATGGCAGGTAATTGAGCTCCGGGACAACTATTCCCCTGTACATCCTTGCTGTTTAAGTATCCTCACCTGCTTTCAGGGGGAAGTCCTGGAGGGGGGGTACAGTCATGACTGCAGCTCCTACACCATGCCCCTGGACTTCCTGGACCACTGAGCCTGGACCTCATACCTCCCCACTGTTGTGTCCATTTTGGTTTCTCCCTCTGCTACTCATGTGCCTACCTCCTATTTCCCTTTTAGCTTGGTGTGACCTGGATCTTTTTTCCATTTTGCCTCATAGCTAGATGTAGTTGGCGCATGTGTTTCAGATGCTATTTCCCATCTTTTTCACGGACCTGTGCTGGAATCTAGTTTGCTTGGCTATCAGTTAGCTCTTAACTTCAATAGTCATTTAGAAATCTGCACATTTCTTGTATGTGCCATGAGAACCTTGATAGGTCTTTGATTTGGTCTTGGAATTTGAATTACTGAGGCAGTGCTGAGTAAGCACCCCTTTGTTCTTGCTTTCTTGCCTATCTGAATAAATTTCTTGCCTATCTCAAAAAAGTTCATTTTTGTCTTCACGTGCCAGTCACATGCATGACATTTGTAGTATTGTATACATGACAAATGTAATGACTAAATATAAGATTAGAATCCACACATAAACATGATACTTCATATAAATTGTTTTGTCAATAATAACAAGGTTGAAACCTTTCTTTTTCTCCAGCTCACTGTGGGGCGGATTTGTTTAGAATATGATTTTTATATTAGCCATGCATGAGCTAACAGCAGCTGTGTTTCCTCCAAATTCTGTGCAGCAAAGGCACAGACACATGGTGGTTTTGATGCTCGGCAGGAGCCCACACAGTAAACATATGCAGAGAATAAACAGAGTAGGGGTGTAAAACAGGAGAGATGTAAAAAGATACCCTTGGTGAAATTCAGCAACAAATTGCATATCAACCCTTGATATCTCTTGGTTCATAAGATATGTTCTGAATGCCATTTTTCAAATAAATGCACTTAAAGCATTGATCATGGTATAATGCAGTGCAATTATTATCCAGCAACAACCATCCATAAACATCTAACCACCAGGACCCAAGGTTCATGACTGAGCAGGTATGAACCTGGTAATACCCAAACAGCATAGCACAGGGACTTGGTAGTGTAACATGTCACACTACCCGCCTTTGTCTTTTCCCCTCTTCGGCAGGTACTTCCATAGCCCCACTGACACTAAGGAGCTCCTCTATGACCCTGCGTCCGTCATGAATGGGGACACCCTCAAGTTTTGCCAGAAAGAGGCCTGGTGCAAGATGTCCTTCTTCGTGCTTTCCTTCTTCTATTATCTCTACTGGTAAGTGCCAATCATTAACCATCTCAAATAACATTTTGTGCTGACTAAGATGCTCATAAGATTATTCTTATATCTTCACAGAACGTTATGCCTTTTTAGTATGTGTATTTGCTATAATATAAGCTACCAACAGCCTATAGCATAGCAGACATATATACTAAAACAAGCTTTTGAATTCGCAAGGACACAGTGCACTTGCTTGGCGCCTGGAACATGCCTCTGGGTAGAATTCTTGTTTTTTTTCTTTAATACATTGGCTTAAAATTATATCACTCTAACCATATCAAATACTATTCAAAGCTTCAACAGAGCACTTCAGTTTTGTAACAAGTGTCCTCTGACATTACAGTTAAGCATGTAATATTAATAAAAAATGCACAACATTAAGAAAAATAAATCAATGGATAAAGCCCTATTTGAGCAGGAACTGTTTTACCCATGGAGGTTTTTAAGTGATTTAATTGAAATACAAACCAGTTAAATTGAGTTTCTTCTTCTGGAGCAAATAACCTTTTGCAACCCTCTCAGAACCCTCAGTAATATTATTATTGTTACTTGTCACAGGCATTTAAAAATGACCAATGATGATAGAAATATGATATACACACAAACTGTATCACTTACTACTTTTTTTTCATATATATAAGAGCTAGAACGTTTAATAAATTCCAGGAAGTGTGTAAAAAATCATGCTAAACTAAGATTTAAAAAAAAAGGACTACTACACAACAGACCATGCTACAGACCATCATACTCAAGGAGTTGATTTCAAGGTGTGGTCATTTTAATGTGTAGTCATGCCCAAATTTACCGTACCTTGTATTATGAAAAACAGAAAAAAATCTCAGATTAAATCAATTTAGGGATAAGAAAAAACATGCATAATATTTGCCTACCTGTTGCCATGAGTATTGCAAGACATCTCCCCTTGGTAAACAAAATAATAGCACTGTTATAACCACCCATACTTTATCAAGTACAAAGCAGCCAGTAAAATCTTGTACAAATTACATTACATTACCTTCTCTGGTAAAACTAATCCAGCTTGAATAGAGCTTAAGTGAGAAGATTACAAGTGAAACTGTTGTAATTAAGAATGAAAGCTTTTCTTTCTCTGCACCATCTATTATAATGTACAGACTTTAATGAGGTGATCTCACTCCCTCTTTGCTTCTATAGTGTGTACCAGACTGCGCCCTCTCTTTAGGACTCTGAGGGTGGTGGTAGTGAGTTGCTCTTTTTCTCCATGGTTATGCTTCCTCTTACAGACAATCTTCCTGCTAACCTTCCCAATCCTCTCCACCTCTGCACAATCCTTTCAGCCCCTGCTGGATTTCCACTAACCCCTCACAGAGTTCTCACCAGTTATTTTCTGTAACTTTTGGCTTTCCTTCACCAGGATATTCAGCCTCTACAGGGTATTGTCAAGCTGTCACCAAATGCTAATTAATAAGTTCCAAAACAAAGCAGACCATAAGACCTTGTTTACACCTTGTATTTACAAGTGTTCCATGTCTGGATCATGTCTGGATGTTCTTGGGTGTACCTGGATGGATTTCATTATAGCTATTCAGTAAAATGAAAAGCTAAATTAAATACAGAAAGAAGTCCCAACCTCATAAATCCTTCATCTTGCATTTCCTTGATTATTTTCTCAACCGCTAGTGAGCATTTGGCAGTCACACCTCTGCATATATAATCGTATGCATATATAGAAAAAACTTTCCATTTAAACCAGTGTTGAATGTGGTCAAGATCCCTCTCTGACCCCATCAAAAAATTCCATCACAGTCCATGACATTCATTACCATCAAGCGAAATCCCAACATGATCATTCACTGAAACGGTATGTTGATGAAAGGTGTAAACAGTCTTTAAGTGTAACTTGATGAATGCCACCTATACATCACCCTCCTGCACAGCTTCAAAGCTTTAACCCATGTTTCCTTGTGGCATGATCCTATAACCCACATGCGTATGACCAATTGAATGGGAACCCCCCTGCTTGCACATTAATTGTGATTTAAATATAAGCACTCTTGGACATCCCCATCAAATTATTCCTGCCAGTTTTGCTATGCCTCATTAGCAAAGCAGTACTTCTGAAGCTAATGACACAAGACATGAGGGTTCCACTTTGACAAGGGAAGCAAGCTTTTAGTAAACCCTTCTGACAGGGCTTTAGCTAGGCTAGTGGTACACCAGTTTTTCTACTATCTTAAAGCTTTAGGGGAAGGCAAGGTCAAGATAGACATCAGAACAGTTTGACTGTGTGCTTGTCTACAAAGGCCCTATATTCTGCTTTCACCCTTCTGACAGTTCTGGATCAAAACAAAAATTATCTCTGCACTCTACAGTTAGAGCTTTTTGGTCCTCTTTCCAATCAATCAGTCTGTACTAAAAAGTGACTGTACATTCGTTTCTTCCAATGGGGCCCTAAAATATTTGACCAGCCTAACTATGACTGTCTGTTTCCCTAAATCAAATGTGTCCAAACAGATCAAATTGTCCAAACAGAAATGGTGCAAAATTTCAGCTGAATCATTTTTGTTACTGTCACGGAACCTTGCCTCCGCAGAGAGAGGGAGGCGCAAGTGCGGATTTCCACACTTAACTTTACAAAAAAAACAGCCGCTGACAAGTGCTGTCTCGGTTACCAACCTACATGAAAAGATAAACATATATCTTGTAAAGTTACCATTACATTTTGGGTATGTTATAACATATACTCCAAATCTAAATTCAAGCCTGACTCATATAAACATTTTTATTTGGAGAAATGGTTCTGCAAATTTTTCTACTTCCACTTTTTCTGCTTTTTAGGTATGCAAAAAAATGTATTTAGAAAAAAAATTCCAGTTCGGCCTATTTAGCTGGAAAATCATTAGATGGGGTAGGCTGCATTGTTGTCTCTTTCATCAGAGGTTCATGTTTGTTGCACCACTAACAAGCCACAAAATATTGAAGCTGTACCAGTGGAGTTGTGCCAATGCTAATAAATTTTAATAGCATCAGATATTAATGACCAAATAATAAATCAGTCACTCCTAATCCATGTTATCTTATAGCAAATTCAGAAATATTGCAATGCTCAGAAATCTATCACGTAGCACATTTTGTAGATATATAACAAGAATTGGTCATGCAGTTTTTAGCAGGGTATTCCCTCATTAAGTATGACAGCCTATGGGTTTCCTTGTGGCAGAAGACCAGAAACCTTTGGCGCACAGAACCATGACATATGTTAGCATCACACAGCCTTGTCCACTTGTGCAGCGACCAGTACACAAGCTAAGGCTCCACAATGTATCATTTGTTACTTGTTTTTAAAATCGTGAGTTTTACAATGTTGATGCTTCATGAAACTGCAGAGATATTCGTGTGTTTTGACCAATTACAGTTCAAGATGATTGTTTCTGTCAATGTTTTTCTGAGATTATGCCTTAGTTAAGTGAACCACTGGGGCTGCCACTATCAAATGTTTTTTGGAATTGTGTCCTCTGCCGATTTTCTTTTATTGATTAATCGAGTAACCGGATAAATCATACTTTTGTGTTTTTAAACAATTGTATCAATAGTGTGTTAAGTAACATGAAAGGTCTCTTGAAATTAGCAAGGAATTGGCTGTTATTCCTCACAAAAAAGATTTTATTGAAACTCAACACTTTTATTAGATCAAACCTTAAAACCTTTGTCTTTTTGGCTCCAGAAATAAACTAATTCAATAAATTGTTCTGCGAAACATTAAAATTACTGTTTAAACAATAATACTAGAGCTGCACAATGTCTACACTGCAGGAGTGATATGATTGCAGAGACATTTTAAATAGATGGACTTTGGTGACACATATTAAATGAAACCTTGAGGCAAAGAATTTGTGTCAAATATTTTTTGTAATCAAATTATTCAAGTTAATCCAATAATCGTTTAAGCCCTATGAACCACATTCCTCCAGGACCAAGTGCAGACAGGACAAAAATACAGTTAGTGCAAATAGTACAATGGAGAGCATACAAGAAGTAACGAGGCCACATCTTTTGCAGTTTAAGGCATTTTTAGTGACATTTTGGTTTAATGGGCAAAAAAATCTACTCACTCCATGTATTTGAACCAACATTGTAATTTTCTTCAGTCTGTTATGTTTCGTCCTGGCCGAACAAGAATGAATAGAAGGAGACACAGACACAGACTGCCATATCGAAGTAGATTTAATTATAACACAGAACAGAAAACAAACCAAACTGAAAACTGGCAAAGGATCTCAAACACGAGAAACTGAAGAGGCAGGTGAGGACAAAGACTGAACTTAAGTGATGTATGCTCCCATACATCCTGCACCAGGGCTAACTAACTTAAAAACAAAAGACAGAGAACTGAGGACCAATGAACAGAGGGGAGAAATCAATAAGGTAAGTCAGCTGTGGAAGGAGGAGGCCAGTTCATATTCCTGCAGCAACCTCTAGTGGTCGCTGACTAGTATCATGCCAGGACCGCCCCCCCTAAAGGCACCCCTCCAGGGCACTTAAACATATCTTCCTATCCACAATAGCAGTGGAGGGGAGGACGAAGGGAAAAAGAAGTCTAGTCCCCAAGGTGGCAGCGGAGGAGTTGGAGATGGCAGGGATCTTTGTCTGAAAACAGAGGCTGGAGTGGAAGTCACATTTGCAGTAGTTGTGGTCTCTGGAGCTGAGGCCAAGGCAGGAGCCAAAGCTGGCAGAGCTGAGGCCAAGGCAGGAGCCGGTGCTGGGGAAGCTGAGGATGGTGCGGGAGCCAGAGCTGGAGAAGCTGACACAGGTGCTGAGGCAGGTGCTTGAATCTGGGTGGATAGTGCGGTGGTCGATGCTGGAGAAACTGAGACTGGTGCAAAAACCAGTACTGGAGAAGCTGAGGCTGGTGCAGAGGCTGGCGCTGGAGTCTGGACTGCCGGTGTGGAGGCCAACGCTGGCATCTGGGCAGCCGGTGCAGAGGCCGGAGCTGGAGTCTGGCCGGCCGGTGCGAAGACTGGTACTGGGGCTTGGATGACCAGTTTGAAGACTGTTGCTGGAACTTGTGTGGGAACCAGGTGAAGAGAGTTGCATGCTGGGGCCATGGGCGGAGTCTGGGTTGGTTATCAGCATTGGAGGTTGTACATCCCAACCTGGGCTGACCTGACCTGGACTGACCTGGGCTGAACTGAGCTGGTCTGAGAGAAGATGGAAAGTGTTGAGTGGCCGAGGAGGCTGTCGCACTAACTAGGCTGACGGATGAGACGATTTTGCTGACTGGGGTGGCTGAAGAGGCAATCGCACTGACTGAGGCACCCGAGGAGGAGACTGGAGTTCTGACTGAGTTGATCTAAAAGTAGCTGTCATGGGAGCCGCCATCTTGGATCTGGTATGGGATTTTCTCACTGTAATGGAGATGGAAACATCTGTAAATGAAGTCAGCTGATCTAATACCACAGGTGGATCCACCAGTCGCCCACTCCACCCATATATGAGCTATATATATGTTCTGGAGGAGAGTATTGATTCCCTCTGCTTGCCTTCTGCCTCCGTGGGTGTCTTGCCACGTTGGAAATGAGAAGGCTTGAGAAGAAACTCCGCAGGTTGAAGATCTCAGACTGATCCTCGTCTTGACCATTCCAGCCATGAGTGAGATCATCTTCGTTAGAGGTGCCATAGTCCAAGGACTTCAGAGGGCTCCACCGACTCTCACTGCTCAGCTCCTCTCACAGAGTCCCATGCTGGGTATGAACGAGTTCACGCAATGCCAGTGGAGGTCTGCTGTGCCTTGTGAATGGGAGCATTCTGTCACGTCTCGTCCTGGTCCAGACAGGAATGAATAAAAGGAGTCACAGGAGCAGACTGCCATAACGAAGTAGATTTAATTATAAGACAGAACAGAAAACAAACCAAACAGCAAACTGGCACGGGCCCGAAACAGGAGAAATTAAAGAGGCAGGTGAGGACAAAGACTGAACTAAAGTGATATATGCTCCCAAACTGCCCACAAGACATAAAACTAAGAACAACTACTACTACTACTACTACCAATTAACAGAGGGGAGAAATTCATCATGTAAGTAGAGTCAGCTGTCAGCTGGGAGAAGATTGTATGCAATGGGTGTTTGGGATCATTGAGATTACTGTTGTTTTTGCAAATGCAGTGTGGTGTAAACATCTGTGACAGAGGAGAGAGAAACTGATTTTTCAGCTGTAATTACTGCCATCTATATGGTCTAGCAATCCAAAATACAGAGCAGCAGTCTCAGCTTTCCTTTCAGATGTTAAGGAATGATAGTGTTGAATTCTGAAGTGTATGAACAGTATTCTCATGTAAGTGTCCTTTTTGTCCTGGTGGGTGGGGACTACGGTAGTGGTGATTGTCCATAGAACTGATGGGATGGTATGCAAGCCATATGTGAGGGTCAGCTGTGATGTTATGTGCGGGTGAGAGGGTTACAGTTGTCACTGAAGCCATTGAGAACACTGACAACTTTGTTGGCGTAGGGATGATGGTGATTGCATGGAAGCATGTTGGAATAACACTGGTGAGATTGGTGAGATATTGGATACATCACAGGCAGGTGGAGAAGTCCTATAGTTGGTGATCACCTGGATACACACTATACATCCCCAATGTCTTTAAAGGGGCTTGGGATTATTCAAGCATACAGATGATTTGCTGCTCTGATGACCTGGAACAGGTGCAGAATAAGAAAGCTTCATTAATACCAAAATAAATTGCTTCTGTTATGATTGCACAGATGCACAATAAAAGAACAAGAACAATAAAAATACAAGAACAAAAAAAAAATCCTGAAAATACTCAATATGAAATATATGTTATAAACACAAATGCCGGGGTATAGATATGTAATTTGCAGTTAAGTGAATTATTAATGACACAAAAAAGTGGTAATGTAGCCGGTCACCAACACCGTGTACTAATCCAGGTTTGTACCATAGGTTGCAGCCAGTGGCGGCTGCTAATATTTCAAACTGGGGAAGCTCATTTTAGGCATACATCATGACATTTACTACATTACTTGTACATAAATTCACTCTTCCTTTTTCAGAAAATGGTTTGTGATCCCGTCGTTCTACATCCACCTGAGAGTAGTCCTAAAGGGAGCAGTCTTTACTCTGTCAGTCAGCCAGTTCACCTGGTCATACTGGGAGAGCTGAAAAGAGCGGCTATTTGCTCTCATCATAATGAAGATTATTAAATGGCTTTGCCAAAATAACTATTACAATAACAATAATGTCAACAATATTATGCACAGCTTGCTAGTTTTCCCTTTCAAGAACTCCTTTAATGATATGAAACACGAAGAAAACTCAAGAATGCTGTAATTACGTTTTTATTTAAAGAATGATATTAACAAGTGAAAATGGTTTATATCACCCGCAAAAAACACACTGCGTGCAGCAGGTTGCCTCACGACTTCTCTCGCAGATCCACTGGAACTGAGCGTGAATCTCCAGACTAAAACATGCTGTCAATCAAAAAGGGTTTCTGTCCGTTAGACAGCTCCTCCAATCATCATGCAGCAGCCCAGCATCCTGGCCCGTCCACTGCTTCATTCACAAGCTGAGCTTCTCTGGAAGTAAAAATTTGGTGCATGGATACAATCACTGTCCAGCTTTTCTGCAGTGAGACACGCCCCTCTGCCAGTGTCCTTAGAGTTCTAGTGAAGCTGAGCTTCAGGGGGGTTTAATGCTGTGTGCTGCACAGAAAAATATAAAAAGAAAATTGAGTCAAACAATCCTGATAAATCCTGAAAAATACCTGATTCTGAACAAGTTAGTCATGAAATTGAACTCGACCTAAAGGCAATATAAACACAACATATTTGAGCATTTATTATTTTAACATATTAGAGGAAGCAGAGCTTCCCTTGTAGTTTTACAGCAGCTGCCACTGGTTGCAGCCCCAATAAATATATCTCAGTCATTGTGTTTAAAGCAGCCCTTAAGGTCAGATACGTAGCCCGGGTGCTTTTGAGCAAGCTTGGCATATCTGACAAGTGATCTGTGTGCTGAGGTCAGTATGATATGCAAAAGATTTAACCAGTGCATTGTTTGCATTAATGCTGTTTGGGATGTACACTGTGAATATGAGCCGTGTAGCTGTTTCCAAAATGCTATCGTTGACCCATGGCTCTGTAAAATCAAAAACTTTCACACCGAATAAGTCGTTGGAGTCAGATATAGTGGTGCCCTCCCCTGGCCAGCATTATTAGGTGACGCTCTGATCGGAGGGCCTGGTCCAAGTGGTAAACCAAGGTCGCAAAGTTCCACTGGTCCTCAAGGTAAGTTTCTTGTTTGTATATTAGCTGAAGCCAGCTCTGCCAGTTGTAGGTATGTTTACAGACTATTCTGATACACATGTTATAGCAAAAGTTTGGTGTGAAGTCAACTTAAAACTACACATGTGCACAAAAGTGTTGGACCCATAGAGGCCACTGCGACTTAGCACGCCACCATCTTTGATGTGTTCAGGTATTCAAAGGTAATTTTTTCAGTCAACATAACACCTATCAGTAGGTTCATTTTTTGTATTCAGCATGGAGTTTCATGACTGCTACATGTGGCTTTACCCATAGCATGCAGCCTCTTAAGCAATCTGTTAGCTGTTAAGTCATTCTCTTTCATGCGAGTGGTGACGACTTTAAAGCTCGTCATCTGGCCTTCTGGACCTCAACTTCTAGCCAGTGGGAAGGTAAAGAGAAGAGGAGTAATCTAGTGACAAAGTGGTCTTGGCACCCGACACTAGCAAGGAAGGAAAAGCTCTAATTAAGGAGTCCCCCGACAGACTGAACAAACCCATGGGCGTTTTCTCCTTTCATAAACTAAAGCAACATGTATATTCCTAGCCTGTGGACTTCCCCCTTCTACAACAGTGTACATTAAGGCTTGTTTTAAGCATGGGTTTGGTCGTTTGATTATGCAGATATTTTATCATATAATAATGTATGACTTCCTTGCCTAATATGGTCCATTAAAACCTAATCAGGCAAGGCAGCTAGGTTTAGATTGTTGTTTTTTTGTTGTCCAGTCATTAACATAAATCCACCTACACAATCTACAGCTTTTTACACTGATTCACATTGAAGTTACAATATGCATTTCAACCTGGACTGCTGTTTGAATGAGGCACAACGCAGGATATCTAATAAAAGCTATCAGTCTTAAAATACAGTAATTTAAACAATTGTCTGTACAATTAAAAATAAGTATTGGAAATTGGTAATTAAATAATACAACGACATGCTAATGTATTTCTCACAGTCTGTTCTTATGGTAAAACATTTTTAAACATCATAAAAACTGTTAACATGTTAATTTCTAGATTATTTTCCTCATTTGTAAGGTATCAGTATCCACAGCCAGATGCATTAGCATGTAAAATCCAGCCAATCTAATGTAAACATCCAGTGAATCGGATAAACTATCAGTGCGATATCTTCTAGAATTTCGAATGTTCCTCAGAATTGCAGAAGGATTACATATGTAACTGGACTGACAATGTATTTGAGTGTTTTTAGCACCCAGTATAATTAGTGCAGAACGGATATGGCTTCTGATTAACTATGGCTGCCCTTTCCTCATTTCACGTCATGGTGTGAAATTGCTTCAGTCCTTCATGTTAATTACTGCTGACTCCCAGCACCTATTTGGTGATTATAGTAATGGGTGTGGGACCTATGGCTCCCTCCTCAGTGCCTAGAGCCAAGATGGGAACAATGCATTTATGCTAGAATAGATCCCAAATGGCATGGCAAGTCTGCAATGCATTGCATGTGTGATGAATGCTTGTGAATCATTAGAACAAGGCTATGCGAAAGCAATGTTACGACAAATTTACAAATTTTTTCTCATTATCCCCAAATGTAGTTGAACAGCTGAGACATGTTTGGTGTCTGTCTGGTGTAAATTTGCACTAGATGCCTATGTAGCAATTCATCCCAAATAATTTCCCACCTGCATCAAGCATTGTTGAGTTGTTATATTTTCTCAGATAGACTTGATAGTGTGTTTAACTTTTGCACAAGCTTTATTTTATGCTTTATATTTTTTTTATAAGATGTTCCTGGCAGATGACCTTTACATGATTGCACATAGGAAATGAATACTCTGTAATTTGATCAGTGCTCAACCTAAGCCCTATGGCCCCAAATATATCTGCTTTTGTCCAATTTATGCATTATAGTATGTCTTATAGTGTCTGAAGCTACACAAGATAGCCTGGGATTATTTCATAACGCAGTATGGTTTTAATCATGTGTGATTTTCAGTTTAGACAATGCTAACTTAAAACTATAATAGCCTCATAGCTCTGGAAAGAAACAGAAAAAGCTCATTTCAGACGTGAAACATTTTGCTTGATCAGCTTCATTTGGACTAATTCAGTAAATTTGATCATCTTTCATTTTTTATGACAGAGAATAATCCACAGCGCTTGACTATCTGCACGTGGAAAGAACACAGCATGAATGCTATCCACTCAAATATTCAAAAATTTGCAGAGCTATATCTCCAGCAGCAGACCTCACTTTTTCAAACCTCCTCAGCCTCCCCATTCCATGACTAATGCCAAAGTTTGTTCAATTGATTTTATTAATTAAACATAACTTCTGTGTAATATGCTCCAAGCTGTTTTCCAAGTTGCTCATGTTTGAAGTGTCAGACTCACTCCCGCTGGCATCAGCTCCAAGGGCACTTCTAGAGCTCTCTTTAATGGTATCTTCAAATAAACCAGCACTAACAGCCTATTGTGAAACTGGCCAAGTACCAGAAACCACACTCCTGTGATACATTAAACATCAGCCTTCAATCAGTTTATGCAGATTAATGGATACTTGTTGTGTTGTTTTTCCCTTGCAATTGTTTTCCTTGATGTGTGTACATACACTATGCTTGTTTACATGGACTGAATTTAACCGTTATTTTCATTTTGTCTTCCAGTATGATCTACTCTTTGGTGACCTCATAACCAGCTCTTGGCATTAAAGAAAAAATGTGGATATCGGAGACTGTTACCTGGAAATCTAAGCGCTAAACCAATTTCTGGAGAATTTTTGCCTGAATTTTTTGGGTCACCTGGAAAAAGAAATGCTTTGTCGGGACCTGGCTTCTAAAGAGTACTGAGAGAGAATCGTTGTTGTTTACCAGTTCCAATGCCTGAATGCCACACAGATTCTGGAGACCAAACATTGTGGCCGGTTGGTCACGTGGGGGGCACTTGGCACAATACAGCTAGCACACTTATGTTCACAAGTTCGAGTGGTCGTATTTGCACAGACTGTCTCAGGCATAGCACATCAAGGTCAAACACCTAAATCACCTTTACACTTCTACCAAATGTAGCTCCAAATGTTGGTGTTGGGTTGAGGGCAAATTTAGGGAAATACGGCCAACCTTATCAGCGAATGTTGCATTTATACTAGACACTCACTAGACCAATGTGTTCATGCAATCTAAATTCTATGTGAATGGCTTTTGTGATGTGTACTTGTGCATACTGCGATAGGTGATTTTTATTCTAAAAATGTACATGTTGCATTCTTTGTGTACATAGCAGGATTTGTGTAATGCTCTGATGTTTTTTGGTGTCAGCAGTCATCGAGACATTTTTAAAAACCGAAAAGGTAAAAAATGCTCACATTGAGGCTTTACCTAGGAAACTAGAGCCGATTAAAAAAAAATACCACACTTTTGCACAATCGTTGTCATGGGTTTGCTAAATTTATTACATTAGTTCAAATGTATTGAAATAAACTCTATTTATACACCCATAATACCAGTCAAGTCTTCCAGTATATAGTTATACATTATAATGTGTCCAGCCATCATGGTGTATTATAGAGTATCATGTATTGGTTATAAGATGGTTACAAGTAATATGGAATTTGCACCAATAAAACATATTACTTGTTCACCATATGACATCGGTATTAAAGGGTATGCTGTTAATTCTTTTATTTCTTACTTTGCAAAAGCAATACAAATAAATTCATTTGGTTCCTAATTGTATCAGGAGATTTATAAAGTTAAACGAACCAGTTCCAGCAAATGCTGCCAATAATCTTCTCTGAAAAAAGCCTTGCCATTTATTTGTTTATTTATTTATTTCTCCCTTGTATTTCCCTTATTGTAGGTACTGCCTAAGCCTTTGAACAATAGGCTGTGCTGTTTGATTGTTCTTGTCACTTGAAAGGCAAAGTGTAACCACATAATGCACAAATTCTTCAAGATCCCCATGTAGTGATCCTTTTTCATTAAACCCTGGTGTTTAATGGAAATGAGATTTGTTTTGATGTTGGTTTAGCCTTGGGGGGCATGAGAATAACAGTTCCTTTAGGAATAGGTCATTTAATACAGCCATTATGTAGCCTGTCGGCTTTAGTATGCCTTGTGTAGTTACACTTGATGTATGATGACCAAACATTTTATATCCCTGCTGTGTTTGTGACTATCCATTATCATATTTGTATATAAAGTAAAATAAAATGCTATTTTAAAATCAATTGATCGTTTTTCTTTGAAGTGCTTGTACACTTACAAAATGAGTAGTATTGGTCAATAATTTAAAATACACTAAAGTATGAGGACATCTGCCCATACAGCTTTTTTCGGGTAGCAATAGAGAGTTTGTCCCCTTTTGCTGCTGTAACAGCTGCTACTCTTCTGAGAGAGTTCAGGTACTGATGTCTGATGATTGGTCTTGGATCACAAATGCCACTTCAACTCATTCCAAAGGTGCTTTATGGAGCTCCATCACTCCAGAAACTGCACTTCTACAGCCCAGTGCCGGCATGTTTTATGCTACTGTTGCTGACACATGGCATCCGACATGGCAACTTAGACTCATCTGCATCAGCAACCCATTCTTTTGGTTTCCCATTCTCATTCTATCAGATTACAGTTGTGTGTGCACCTAGAACACTTTATTTCTGCAACTTATAGAATTAATATTAGATTAGATGTGTAGATGCCTAATTAACGATGTATATACTAAAAATGACACAAGTAGTTGATAAAATGGCTCATTCCAGTGATCATCCCTCTCATGTGCCACATCCCTCAGTGCAGTGGCTATTTTAAAAGAATTTGCAACTCTGGCTATGTTTCTGGTCAGGTTATTTAATCAGAAGTGCCACACCTTAAAATACATATTTTTTATGTCAGGTGTGCTAAAACCTGTAGAGTAGTGGGGTCAGCTCTGCCTGCTAAACGAACAAGCACCCAACAACCAATTAGTCAGTCCAGACCTAGATGTAAAAAACTTAATTTACTTGACAGGGAATGATACAGTAGATTCAAAACGATTCTTTTGTCCTGTAGCATCTAAAATATTGCTATACATAGCAAGAGAATAATTCCAAACTGTGTTTAACGACTTGCTTTTCTCTATGTTTTTATTTTAGCTCCAGCATCAGCATATTTTTTTCTCATCTCTTAGACTCCAACTTTATTCCTCACATCTCTTCAATGTGAAGGTTCAGGTTATGTTGCTCTGCTTCATCGTTTCTTCCTTCCTACTGCGCTCCACTCATGTTCTTCACACTGATACTTTCTGTCAGGAGGACTTCAGTGGGAGCGGGTGAAGGGGGCGGAGGGTGATGGCTCTTGTCTGTCAGCAGGGAATTAATGCGCGATTTTCTGAGCTGTGTGGCTGACAGATCAGTGGCAGCCTGTCCTCCCAGCTCCACCTGCTTCTCCCCTCCACATCACTGCTCCATAATTACAGTTGGTTAAGGACCAGCATCCCAGCATCTAACGCTGCAGCGCTTATAGCCGTGAAATGAGAAAAGTCTTCGAAGGTCTACTAGCTCTGGTGCTCAAGGAGTGTTCCCCTTCACCACCCCCTACATATTTCCCTGCAAAGCTGGAGACAGAGTGAAAAAATCATAAACTAACACAGCAACATCATGTTTAGGTTCAAACCCGCTGTGTTATGTTTGAGGGAAGAATGTCAACAAAGCGCTTTCCTTAAGGCACGAACTGCTTAACTTTTTCTGTTTGTGGTGAACGATATTTAGGGCTCCTATAAAACAATAAGCTTAAATGGCATGCCTCCTATACAGGCTTCAAATTTTGCCACCATGTTAATGTTTATGTTTTCGTCAAAAATGCAAGCCAAATCTACTCTGAAATGAATTCATATTGACAAAACCCAGGATTCTCAGCTAAACAAGATTGTCCAACTAGACAAACTTTGTTAAAACCCTCTCCTGAATATTCATTGCCCAATTTTTAGCCTGGTAAAGGTAGGCTGACAGGGTCTAAGTACCTCCAATATTATTCTAAAACATGTGTCTTAGTTGCATTTGTGATTATAATTGACTGTACTGGTTTTAGTTTTAGTTTCTAGCTTGTTTAAGATTCTATTATGTGCAGTCTTATCATATCTGACTTCAAATGCATTGTGTGCACATACAGCATTTGTATCAAGCCTACAGGTTGAGCAATCTGGGCAGCCGCACAGTAAAGCACCGGGAGGTCCTATTTATCAGCTTTTAAAATGAATTAAAGGAAAGAAGCATCCACTTTGAGAGAGAGAGATATTTTACCAGCCAGACCCATTGAGTCTAATTGGAGGTCAGATCCAAAAGTGCTGACTGGCTGTTACCAGTTGTCTTTGTTTCGTCTGGAGCAGGGAGGCCCTACCTGTCTACAGGAAAGACAATAGCACCAAACAAACCTTTAAGCTGAGGGCATCCTGACCTCAGATTCCCGATCCTCGAACCCTTTGAGGCACTCATCCTGTGACATTGTGGTACCCTGGAAAGAGTAAGAACCACAAAGCACAAAGACCCTCACCCTAACTCCCTCTCAAATCCGCCAATTCCTCTACACCCAGTGGAAAATCTGATTTCAAAGTAAACATCCAGTCTTAAAGGTAACAGACAGGGCTTACAGAAAAGCAGGTTCAGCACAAATGTGTTTATATGCATATTAAAACACTGATTTACCTGTGTACAATGTGCAAAGTGTATATTTTGGATGTTTATTCTCAAAAAACAATAAAACAAACTGAAAGAAATCAACATTACTGTCTACCAGGATATATTAATCAAAATGAGTCTGCAACTCTAGTCCTGCAACAAGGCAGAGGATAAATATGCATTATTAAAATAAACAAATTAATAAGCTCTATTTGACCTTCATAAACTCCAAATCTCTTCCCACCAAAGCTAGTGACAGGTTGCTATTGTAGCAGATAGGTGCCATGAATGTGTTCTGAGCTAGGCTTGTCTAAATCAAATACATGATACGTGGGGGAAAGATGCAGTCAAGCTCTAATAAAATTAAAGTGAAAGCTGTTAGTAATTCCCTACCTGTTACTTAAGGTGTCGTTTGGGTTTTGGTTCAGAAGCCAGGCTTCTGAAAACCGTGGCTTATTTTCTGCTTTGTATGTTCAAGGCTTTGTTCTAATGACACCCCCACTTCCCACCCACCAGCGAACAGCTCTAAGCATTATTTGCTTTGACAAGTGTGCTTGTCCTTCCTGCAGTGATGGACAGGCAACCCGTCAGATTCCCCAGCGTCTTAAATTCCTCACCTTGTCAACACACATTGCCCAAAAGGCCAAGTGGGGAGTTCACCAGCCTAAACTTTCCACAATCTCAGTTGGGATAACTTTTTAAACTTTTTTCTTTCACCTCAAGTCAGACTTGTAGATTGTACTGATAGGAGTAGGGCATGAATGAATGGCCTGATTCAAAATATGATTTCCACATAAATTAAACTATATTACATGCATATATTGGTATTTAATTTACACACTTTGTAATATATTACAGCAAATCTAATTAATATATTATAGAAGTTGCACTTGTATGTTTCTCTTGAGAAACTAGTTGCTACAGTCGCTAAGTAGGCAAAACTCTTAGAATTTATATGACGGGAATCCAAATCATAGTTAAATATCAAAATGAATAAACCAGACAATTACATTTCAAGATCTGAGTTGAAACAACTTGTCTACCAAGAAACAACTGATTCAATAATATGTTGCAAAATGTAAAATGTAACTAAAAAAGTCATTGGTTCATTATGGAACAAAGTTTTGCGCTGTTATATCATTCCAAAGAACACTTTTTGGTGCCTTTTGATAATATTAATTTATGTAGCTATGTGTTGTTCCAACTTTGGCCTTCAGAACAGTTTGGGCTTAACTGGCTTTAGATGATTCTCTTTCCCTTTTGCTCTGTATCTAGCTGCAGTTACTTCCACGTTCAATTTAGTCATTCCACAAATTAGCAATGTCTCTCCCGATTGCAAGATACAACAAAAACTGGGAGGATAAAGCTAGTACTCTTCTGAGAAATGTGATTGCAACATCATTGGATAGTTAAATGCACTTGTGGGGAAATGCTGGCTGCCATTTCTGTTATGCCTACACTGGCATCTGGCTTGCTGAGTGATGGGAAAATGGTGAATGATTTTAATCAGCAATTGAGGGAATATCCAATTATAAACTCTTGGACTTATGAACAATAATTCAAATTTACATTAATTTTAATCACATACCACACTCAGATGATGTGTAACCTGCGGAAATGTATATTTTCATGAATATGGGATGTGTAACTAAACAATGTATTGTCATTTCAAAATCTAAACAGAATATATCCATCACATTTTCAAGATACTGTATCCTGAAAACAAACAATAAAGAAGATATTCCCAACACAGACCCAAAGACTGGTCTATATGCTTTTCAGTATAAGTCATATGGGGATTTGAAAGAACAGCATGAACTAAGACCAAAAATGAGTGTCAGATTCATTCCAGTTACAACAGAACTCATTGAACAGCAGGAAAAATATTAAGATTGTGGGTTTCTGACAGAGGTTTTCGGAATGGAGTCCTGACACACATCCCCAACGGGTGCCTGTTTCTCGGATCCATTTCAGAATGCAGCCGTGGAAGATGCACCGAGGCAATAATGGCAGTACACAGCTAGGTTTCTATTGTTTGCATGCTGATTTTGTACCACCAGCCGAGAATGAAATGTCTGCTGGTGGCCCTCTGTGATTTCCCCTATTGTGCAGAGTGATGCCATGGCTCTTAACGTGTTCGCTAAACTGCCAAGCCTGTTTAGAAACTTCCCTCCACAAGAGCACAACATGGAGTCCATGTGGCAGTGTTACAAAAATGTGTGATATTTTTTCATTGTATGAGTTTTTTTTAAGAGTGCAGAATACAGCATGCACATTAAATTATTGGGCTGTATTTTGAGCAAGAATGCTGCGTCATTATCTGGCCTGGCCTCACAAAGCAGGATTCCTCATTTAGCCTGCTAATCTGAATTTTTGTTTCACAGTGGACCACTTTTAAACAGGATACATCAACTTTTACAGCACATCCAGCCTCCTAAGCATCGGCCCATTTGGTCGTAGTCTATTTTTTGGCTAGGCTACATTTATGGCATTTAGCAGATGATTTTATTCCCTGACGACTAGGGACAGTCTAACTGGAGCAAACTGGGGTTAAGAGTCTTGCTCAGGAACCCAGTGGTGTTGTTGAATGTAGGATTCAAACCTGAGACCTCTTGGTGCAGAGGTAAAAACCCTGCCCAGTAGACTTCCACCACCCACAGACTTGGTTCTCCTGTCAGGGAATCGAACCCCAGTCTTCCGCGTGACAGGCGAGGATATTTACCACAATACTAACCAGGAGAAGTTTCCATGAAAAATTTGTTTTGTGTTGGTTTTTCTTACACATTCACATTTTTTTTGCACAGTGAATCTCAGTTGATGAAATTTTCTGAACTCGCAACCCCCCAAAATTTCAGCAATCTTTACGACTCCCCCACACACACATCCTGCATTCATTTGAGCAGCTGCACTTTTACATCCTTGCTAAACAATTCTGGTCCCTTTACCCATATGTAAGCATCCTTTAAACACCAACACTCAATTGATGAGCAAGATTGTAGAGACCCTGTTTGAATTCTAGAATTAGCAGAACATTTACTTCAAATCTTTTAGGTTTTCAGAAGTTGCATCTAATGCTTAAGGTCTTTTAAAACCCTTAAAATTGTCAGGTTTATTATATCCCAAGGCTTAGAATTTAGTAATGATGTTAAAAGCAATTTTGCAAATGGCTTAGCAAAGGCTGAGTGTGCATCTGACTTTGAAAGAGGTCATTTTTGAATAAACACACAATGGTCCTACTTCCTACTTGTCTTCTACTTTTACTACACTGAATCCCCCCAAAAACATTTCTGTCTGCTACTTTGTCTAATCCATGTTTCCTATGATACATCCAGTGTGTTAATTTAAACCTGAAGGCACATTTTAACTATGATGTCAGGATTTTAAATTAGACACTCTCACTCTCAGAAGAACAGAATCAAGACTTTTATGGATATCCAGGATTTTTAGCCATACAGGAACAGAATGAATGATGATCTTTCAGCACAGTAAAAGGCCACAGCTTTTTTTTTTTTTTTTTTTTTACCACTGAACCACTGAGTGAGGGCAGAGGAACAAGGATTACAGCAGATATGAAATACCCAGCTTTTGTCCTGAGCTCCAAAAGTACATCTGAAACTGTACTTATAAGCAGACATCATAATAACATGATGTATATTTACCACAGATGTAACAAAACAATTTAGGATGGTTGACACAACTGTACCTACTCATGTTTTGCTAAAACATTCACAATATATCCCAAAAAAACTATAAAATAGACAAGCTTGTGATCGTCTTGTCTAAAACTGAGTTGACGTCAGCTCACTGACAGGCCTAAACTCTCAAAACATGGAATTCAACTAGATAACAGATATCAAATGATATCAAACCAACAATACACGTGCCAGTAACAATAACAATAACAAAACAATATTATGCTTCTAACTTCAAATCTGGATGTCCTAGAACAACTTTGATTGTGATTTGGATGTTTTATTTCCAGTGCCAAAATCATCATTTTTCTATGCTATATATGCTGCATTTTGCTGACCTTTTTAGTAATATTATCACAATAGTAAAATCTTCCCATCATCAATTTGCTGATTTATTCACTATTATTAACACAGGTGATGACATGTCAGACCACACACTAGCCTAAATGCGTATATGTTCTACTAAAGATTTTAAAACAATAAATAATCAATAAATAATAAATTGTGAAAGATATCTGAAAAAGTCCTGAATGAGATGTACTTTGAAAAATTTTGATATACAGTTGATGAAAACAACTTGATGGGACATATTGTCGAGGAATTGAATTTCTCTGTGAGTCATGGGTGTACAACCCTGTCAGTGTATATATGAAGGTCCCCTTGCACAATGGATTCCAGTGCTATTGCTTGCCTCGCCCACCCAGTAGTTGCACCACTGCTTCCTATCTAAGTGGAATGAAAGTCTGTTTGTACTGTAGGTAATGCAGGTTTGTATTAGCCTAATACAGTGTGCAGATTTGCAGCGACTGTGTTGGGCATCAGAGTGACTCAAGTGGCAGGCACTGATGAGTGTGTGTCTCCAGGGAAGGGCCTCCCTGAAACACTGACAACAATTGCGTATATCTACCTGACTGACTCACGATGACATAGAGTGATGGCCGATGAATGTTTACTGGATCTCAGCATTATTTCTAACAAAACAGCAGAATTAGTAAAATATCAAGACTGAATATATTTGGATTATAAATTATCTTAACATCTGTATCACCTTATCCATAACATACTTTTGTCTAATTTTAGAGGTTACAAAGAAGTTACAACATCAGTATACAACCTATTTTATCTTTCATCATTAACACTCTTTCATTCTGCGATGCCCATGATCTTCTCTTCTTCATCATTTTCTTGTCCTGACCCAGTTTTTACTTTTAATATTCTCATCTCTGACACCCTGGATGTGTTTTCCCTTCAGATCACTAGAGATGTTCCCTTCGGTCATACTTACTCATGATATACCCCTGGGCTCAGAGTAGTAAAAGCTGTTGGCTGGCCTGAGAGTTTGCCTATTTGCTGTTACAGACCCCAGCAAACAACACAAAGTCGCTCCTCACACAGACTGGTTAGCATAGCAATCTTGGGTCATTGATGAATGTAGCAATAAATCTGATTATTCTTTAAGACCATTAATGAAATCTTCACCATTCTCTGGTTCTTGGAGATTTCCATCTTTTCCCTACAAAGAAGTACCCACCTTTTCCACTCAACAACTTCATGCACAACTCTATGCAAGTTGTTCCCTTGCAGAGGTTTATACTTAATGGCCTAGCTAACATTCACATGCTCTTCAGATCCATGCCTACATCACTCCCTAAAGTTTGTTTCTCTGCCCTTGCTATAGACATTTCTCACATGGTAAATTGCTCTCTGGCTTCCTCCCTCTTTGAAAACTGCCACTGATTCAGCATCTTTATTTTTTCTTTGCTTTTTCAGGTGCCAAAAAATAGTTTGGAAGTCACACTGCTCCAATTTATCAAGGTTTACCACAAGTTTTAGGTTTAAGTCCCCTGGTAATTATTATTATCTTTGAAAACCCTTTGTATTTTTATGGCATTTTATTGGAAGTTCTTAAATCTATCCCACTACCTGTCCCGCTCATCTTTTAGCCACCACACATCTGCTTCTAGCTTTTTATACATCCGTTCACTCACTCAGATATTCTCATTAAAAAATCTAGAGCTGAAGCTAGATCCATCAGTGCCACTGCCTCCAAACTCTGGAATGCACTACACTAAGACTTCAGAGCTTGTTTCTATCTTGTTTGAAATCGAACCTTAAGACACTCAGGCCTGTTTAAAAAGTGCTCACCAAATCCTGTGTAAATCTTCACATTTTAAAGTGATTCCTTTTACACTTATGTACACTTTTTTTTTTTCCTACAATTTTTGACGCTCTTTTATCGTTTGCCTTAACTTTTGCAATTATACTGTCTTTACTAATTATATGGTAAGGCATTACATAAATCCTTGAAAAAAATGTGTTATTATTATAATTATTATTATTACTGTTCTTTGTCACAGTCTGTTATTTGTCACAGTCTTGGTTTGTGGGCCACACTCTTTGTCACCCTGTTCACTGCTTCACTGAGCCTGGCTCTTCCCCCCCGACCTGTTTTATCATTTTGTTTCTCCTGTTCACCTGATTGCCTGCATGTCTTGCCTATCTCTCTCTCCCGATTCCCTTTTCCAACATTTCCCTCTGTGTCCCTATTGTCTGACCTCTGTTGTACTTTCCTCTCCTCCTAAAAACCAGGCTTGTACTTGAGTCTGGTGTCTGTTCAAAAACATGCTTCTGGCTAACGTGGCGTGTTTGTATTCTTAGTTTGTCTGTGACTTTCTCACAGAATTCTGAAAGTTGTACTCCAGGCAGCTCCTCTCTTGTACTGAAGACACAGCCTCGAGAACTAAGCTGCTGGCATCTCCTTGGCAAGTGCTGAAAACAGCACGCTTGGCAGCTCCTATCCCCCATTGACTGGCCAGTCCTTTCACGGCTGGACCTAGTGCTCCACGGGCTTTCCCTCATTATGTGCTGTGCAAAGGCAGCTTGTATATTTTCCCTGCTTATTGTGAAAGAGCAGCAGCGCTGTATCTGATGCATCATTTACTGTTTCTGTTATCCAGCCACCGAGCTGCCCTAGGAGTGTCGCTACTGGAGCTGCAGCACTGAACTACTTTTGTTTGGTTCACTAATTTAGCTGAAGCTGTAATTGTTTCTAACTTAACCTGGCAATTTTCTCAGTTGTTCATGCTGCCTTCAGCATTTTAAAAGGTTTTTATTTCATTTTTGATAGATTACAAATTAATACCTACCTCCATTAGCCAAAGTTTTATTTAGGATGTTTCTTGCATGACCTCCATCATGGACCAAAATTCTGCCAGAACCTGGCTATGACTCAACTTTTTTTGTATGTAACTGTATGTATACACTCACCTAAAGGATTACCCATACTAATAGAGTGTTTGACCCCCTTTCGCCTTCAGAACTGCCTAAATACTATGTGACATTGATTCAACAAGGTGCCGAAAGCATTCTTTAGAAATGTTGGCCCATATTGATAGGAGAGCATCTTGCAATTGATGGAGATTTGTGGGATGAACATCCAGGGCATGAAGCTCCTGTTCCACCAAATCCCAAAGATGCTCTATTGGGTTGAGATCTGGTGACTGTGGGGGCCATTTTAGTACAGTGAACTCATTGTCATGTT